>BGZK01000044.1:600000-971724 GCA_005406025.1 Eumeta japonica
GCGGAATTAAATATTTCACATGTATTAAAAATAAGAGTTTAAACAAACCATCATAGATAATGATGGATTAGAAATATCTGTATACGTTTCTCGACAATTGGAATATAATAATCGAGGAAGAAAAACTTACCATCGATAATTCTAAAATAAACTAGTAATAAAAAGTTTATCAACAATTGATCTAAAAAAAAACCATTATTGAGCATCGCTGTAAGATTTATCGGAAAGTTTGATAAAGTAATAAATTGGGTTATGATGAAATTAATAAAATTGATCACAGATTACTAATTGTGATAACTATAAAAGGAGAATGAAGATGAAGAAAATAATGTAACATTCAAAGTAAAAAGATAATAATTCATTCACATATTATTGTATATTTTGAAATAAAGTTAATATCCACAATATTTTTATATCTTCACAGTTTAATCTAATAATAACAGAAGATTTACAATATATAATAGTAACATAATTTATATCATAAAATATTATTACTAATTACATTTTGGGATAATATGTGAATGTATTGAAACTAAAATATACAGTAACGTAACATATGAAACTTTCTTGAAAGTCATCATAGAAATGTCTGAAGATGATTTTATTTATAATTTTGATGATTCGAGTATAAATAAATTTCTATGTATATTGTTTGCTATCTTAGGAGATTATATAGACACGTCTTCAACAGTGTCTGCATATGATAGATTCTTTTCTGATCATGAAGATGATAACGATTCTGATAACGACGAAAATAAGGAAAATTATTTGAAAATATATAATAACTTTGTACAAAGTCAGAATTGTATATAACTATTTTTCCAATTCGTTCTAATTATATAAATAAATTAGATGGTATTATGAAATATAAATTCAGTGTAATATTTTTGGCTTTAAGTAACACATTTAATTTGCTTACCCTTGTTTAAAATTAGAATTGTGTATTTTAAAAATAATGAATACTCAAGAATCTAATAAAAATAATGATCACGTGTGCAATCCTGCATACCCGCAATATGCAACCACATCTGCTCGTCTTATCACTTTTAAGGAATGGCCTAAATCGTTACCAGTAAAACCTGAAGATCTAGCAGATGCAGGATTTTTCTACACAGGTCGAAGTGATAAAACTCTATGCTTTTATTGTGGCGGTGGTTTAAGAGACTGGAAAGATAATGACAATCCGTGGGAGGAACATGCCGTATGGTTTGCACGGTGTAAGTTTCTATTGTTGGTGAAAGGGAATGAATATGTGCAACGTGTTGTTACAGAAAATTGTCTTATATTTCCTTCCACAAACCATCTGTAGAGAAAGTTAATGTTGTAATAATTGTAATTAAATATAAAAAAATGTAATCAACGAACTTATAAAATTTTCTCCACAACAAAGCGTTTCTTTTTTACTGTAATCATTAACATTAATATTTTTTTCTTCTTGTAATAATTTGTAATCTATAAATATTAAGATAAAAATGTAATCATATTTTTAGTACTAAGTCAACAAATAAATATTCATACGCTTATTTTCTTTCGTTTTATTTTCTTATAACTTCAACAAAAAAATAGTAACGTACAATTATCAATTCATAATAAAAACATATTATCTACAATTCTCACAACCACTATTTCAGTGAGCTCTTATCAAAGTTCAAGTTCATTTTGCTTCCGTTGTCGCTTATAATGACTCAATATAAATATAGTATATTTTATTTCTCGGATAACTATCACCTGTACAAATTAAAAAATAACTACAGTAAAATCAATGGTAATTATATTCAAAGAAAATATTTAGAACATTGTTTGTTGATGAATTATATAAGCTAATTAGACAGGATAAGTAAAACTCGAACGAACAAAACAAAAGCAGCAAACGATTCACAACCTTATCATCATACACATAAGGCTCATATGCTTTGACAAAACAGTGAACCAGAACCTACAATTTCACCCTCATCGACACGCTCCACCGAAGCACCCTCCCCGCAGCGCCCCGGGGCCGTCCACGGAGCGCCGGCGTCCCCGGGGCCGGGCCGGGGCGCCGACGCAGCGCCAGCGCTCCGCCGCCGCCGGCGGCCCGGCACACGCGCGCACCGGAGGCCCGGCCCGTCGGCGCAGCCCCCACCCTCCCGGACCGGCACGGGAGCGCCCCGGAGGGGCCCGGCCGTCGGCGCAGCCCCGGACCGGGACGGGAGCGCCCGGCGGCCCGCCCGGCGGAGGGCCCGGCCCTCGGCGCAGCCCCGGACCGGGACGGGAGCGCCCGCCGGCGGCGCCCCGGAGGCCCGGGCCCCCGGCGCAGCCCCGGACCGGGACGGGAGCGCCCGGCCGCGGCGGCGGCCCGGGGCCCCGGCACGGTATATGTCGCCCCGGGGCCCGGGCCGTCGGCAGCCCCGGACCGGGACGGGAGCGCCCGCCGCTAAGGCGCCCCGAGGGCCCGGCCCGTCGGCGCAGCCCCGGACCGGGACGGGAGCGCCCGGCCGCGGCGACGGCCTGGGGCCCCGGCACGGTATATGTATGGAGGAACAAAAACGCGATTTTTCGACCGTGGGAAAAACGACTTACTGCAAACGATTCTCGCCTTTATTGCTATACACATAAGGCTCAAATGCCTTGGCAAAACAGTGAGCCAGAACCGGCAATAAACACCTACTACCGACTAACTTATCTTAATAAATTCAATTAATACTTAGTCAATATCAAAAAGAAAATTATTATAATAACTAACTCATTTTAATAAATTCAACTAAGATCATTAAAATATTTATGTTATAAGGTATCGGAAATATTAATGAATTGTAGAAACTAACGACCTTTGTGCTGTGTTTGGTTCGTTTCTTGGTTCCTTACACTTTTGGTACGTATACACTTGGTCTTCAACATCAACACCAATAACAATACCACAACTATCCATTCACTGATGCAATTACATCTGACTCTTCGCAAGTATATAAATAGGTACTAAATGAATAAACAAAGATATCACGAACGAAATAATCCGATTTTAATTTGAGCGGCACACAAACAACTATTCATGCAGCTATTAACTAACGATATGCGCTAGATTTGTTCAGTTAGCTTCGCTTCCTGCCCCCGCGCCGCTCTTTGAGGTGAGGTGGGAAGGGTAGTCACTTATTTAAATTGATAAATTGATTATTTATCTCAACTAATATGAAAATCGTTTTAAGTACTTACTCTCAGTAGAATTTAATATTTCATTTATATTTAATCCAACAATATTAAGTATTAAAGGTGATGATTTTATCTTTGTTGTTTTATAAATGATAAGTATTTGAATAGTTGACGTAATTAACAGATATTAGGTAAATCAAAAAACTACTTTATTAATTTAAAAATGAAAATTATTAAAACCACTAATTTGTTTAATTATTTCTATGAATTTATTCTGAATTGATTGACTATGTATGTGTATAAGTTAACTATATAAAACTGATCAAATTATGCCAGAAAACAAGTAATGATAGAAACAATGTATATACTTTTTAGAATGAATATAGTACCTACATTATTAGTTCAATCACAAATGAACTAGTTGTTATAACGAATCAGCTTTCGTTGATATACACAATTTCGCAGTTGCTTTAATTAATTTAACGCTAACTAAGAGAAAATGTCTCTTAGTTAGCGTTCATTTTTTTGAGTGTACGCGATAAACATAATGTTAATTACACAATAAACATTTCGTTATTGTTTATTAAATACTCATTAGGAGTGATTTGATAAAGAATCACGCGACTTTGAGAAATCATGTCTACATTTTGGAAATACGTATCTAAAATCGGCTAAGTGTGATCCAAATTCTTACACAGAGAACTCCGTATCACCACATAGATATTATATTATACATTTACCAATAAATTGTATGTTCTCTCATTCGGTTTATAATTTGTAATCCGAGTGCGACTAACACTTGGCTGCTTTTTATCATTACTTGTTTTACATCAGAATTTCTACTAAAATCAAACGAAATTTGACGTTTGTATGTATTGCTAATTTTACGATAAGTCAATAACTTTATAAAAACTTGTTTCTGATCGCAAATAACTTTTTAAAGTTGCTACAATATCCGCCATAATAACACATTCTGTAAAAAAATTAACCACAAATTGATAAAACAATTTAAAGGTAGGGCAGACTAATTAGCTGACGGAGAGATGGCGTAGGATTACTAATAGTGTCCCGTTGGCACCATTTAGGTAAGGAACCCTTAAAATGATTAATTCTCAAAATATGCGCGTTGTGGTGTATTGCACCCTCTTAGTAAAAATCCATAAAACAGAATCTACATCTGCACGCGTCGTTTAATAGCACAATGGTTTTAATTCACGCGGATGCGAAAAATCGACTCCCTCATAAGTTTCTAAAACAATCACCACCACTGTCTAAAAACTGCAACTCATATATATACCTTTTCTAGAATATGTGTTCCGATGAGTATCACACCTTTAGCGCCTGTGACGGCTGGCGCTCTTCGCTGAATGTTTTTGATAACTGACCTGATTATTTATATACGATTCAAGGAGGCCGAGCATGACACTCCGGGGAAGTGTATTTCTATAGATCATCCTCGGATGCTTGTGATCCACGACAAGATTGGTTGATTTGTCCGTTTGGTTGAATATTTTGGTCGATTAAGGAATACCGCTGACAACACCCGTTAGCAGCTCCTAATCGGTACTTAACCAGCGCTAAAACCTTAAGACCTAATTCTAAAATAGTTCATATATATATAAACTATTGTAGGATTATTTACAATATACAAACAGATTGCGTTTTGCTTGAGTACTAAGACGGATTACAATTCTCATTTATTTTTTTAGTTTAAAAAAAAACTGTTTTCCGGCTGACCGATGTGAAGTACAGACGTATTCGACAATGGGAAGCTGAGAAGGTTTTAACACTTACAAAATAAAACACGAACGCTAAAGGTACGCCTCGAAATCGAGTTATTCTGCACAGAACTTTGTGGTAATTAAATGCGAAAACTTCGCGAAATCCTTATTCGTTGCGGCAAAGTGGGTTATTTTATTGCTGTGCCAACAAAGTTAATTTAAACTTGACTGCGAACAAGTTATGGCCGCGGCTGCATCCGCGCCTCTAAGGAATCGCACATTTTCTTTGACCGACAAAATTGTATTATTTCAGGGCTAATAGATTACTCTCTGAATTGCTCATCTATCGAAACTTATTCAAACAGATTCCGAGTTTTTGTCATGAGAAAAATGCTGACATGGATGAAGGCATAATATTAGTATGTGCTTTCACGCACTTGATCGTGAAAATTTAAATATTATATATTAAAGGGGATGCCATCTCGGTCGTGATAATGTTACTGCCATTTTCTCTAATATAATTTAATATACCAATCAGAAAAATGTTTCCCAAAAAGAAAATATTGTAATTTATAGTGACTGATTGCGAAAGCAAAACTATGTAAGTTTCACTTTATTGCCGTAACATGAATTTCATTAACGATAGCTGGAGATTTGCTACTTCACGTTTCACACCTGCCTAGAAATTTGTTCTCATAAAAGATTATTTTTTCCTTTCAGAACCAATACTGTAAATTATATTCAAATTAAAAACAAACTAGAGTTTTGGTTTCTTAGGTGAAATTATTTTTTTGTAATCAAGCGAAATAAATTTTTGTATTTAGATGAAATTAATTTTTTAATCAACTGAAATTAATTTTTGTAATTATGAGAAATTAATTACCGATACGAACATCGCAGTACGATTGTTATTAAAAAAAATTACGCTCTTCAAATATTGCGCGATACATTCATTTTTATACACGTTGTATACATTCGTATTTCTCATATTATGAAGTATTTAAAATATTCCTTTTTCATTGGCAAAAACAGTACGACGAGTGAATTGAGATAATACCCCTCATAAACATGTATTAATTTTAAAATGCCTATCTTAGAAAATAACCAACGTGTAAAGTTAATTTATCAGGAGAGACGTATAATCTATATATTCCAGATGCGATTTTTGAACAAATTTCATTTGAATTCACGGAGATGTTAGAGTTTAGATCGGGAACTTTTAGGAATATTTATCGCGATTGGATCTATCCAATTCCTATAGGAAATGCGTATTCAGTGCCCATAAAAAGTTGAATTGTAAAGTAAATATTGGCGAATCTATGGTTTACGACGACTTATTTATTAGATATAATACAGGACATTTTAGGAATGTGGTATAATATTTATAAAATTTAGTAATTAATCCTGGAATAATTACAAACTTGTACAAATAGGTTCCAAATATTATAAAAAATTGCCAAACGAGTCAAAAATTATAATGAGCAAAATTTATTTCATGTTGTAATTATTAACCGATTGAATTTTTCAGTGAAATAACAGACACTTTTGTAATTAATTGTTATGCGGCAAAATTATATATCTTACCATTTTAAAATAAATACATTAAATTTATTCGGAGGTTGTTCTCTGGAATTTGTAAAAATCGCTTTAATTTAATAGTATTTCATTAATTTCACTATCGAAAACATATCTATAAATAATTAACAAGTTTCATTCGCAATCCAGCTCACCCACCATGACGTCCTTGCTAAAGGCTCTCTATAGAACTAACGTTTCATTCATGCTAGACCTGCCGATAAGGATGCAACTGCAGTCTTATTAAGAAAAGTCTTGATCATCGATCATTTTCGAAAAATCATTTTAGTTCGTCCATACACATATGTAATCCCACGCCAAATTCTTATCGCTCGCTGCGAAATTTTACTAATGAACTTACAGATAATCTATGGTCGGCTATTATTCCTACGTATTTATTATTAACAATTACATTTTCATACATTATCGCATTTAATTTAACAACGGGGACAAGACAACATGTTTATTTTGTTTTATTTGTTAGAAATATATCGGTATGTACTTCAAAATAAATAAATGTTCTAATATTATGAAGAATAAAAAAATGTGTTTAGTTAAGGAAAGTGAACATTTTTATTATTATATTTAGAATTAATATACGTTTACATGCCGTGAAAAAATGAACTTTTTTATGTTTTAGTGCAAATTTACTTTTTGACACGTTAAAAATAAAACAAAAATTTGCATTCAAATTCCAATTCTATATTATAACTTTCAAGTAATTTATCTATGTAACGAGTTATTTATTTTAAAAATATTATACCTTTATACCAATATGTAAAAACCAATTAATGTAGCATTTTAAATAAAATGTAGATATAAAAAACATTGTATTATCAGGACTGGATAAATAATTTTTAAATGATGTATTTTTAAATAAGATTATGGCCATCACAAAGCACATCTCGTTGTATTCCTGTACACTCCAAATATTTCGTTAAATATGTAAGTGCAGTGCTGATATTACTGATGAAGAAACTCAAGGCGGCCGTGAGGAGGTGGCGTAAAATGCGCTTGTTCAGAAAAGGTGAGATTTGATTAAAGTGAATATTCTAAATAGAATTATTTTATTAATACTGCGTAATTACTTAAATAAATGTCATTAAACAAACCTTACTTAGTATTGTGTTTCTTATAAAATCGGTTAATCATCGATTCTATCATTTATGTATCTATAAGGTATTCACCATATTATGGATAAAGAAAATTATTATTTTTTTATTATAAAGTCACGCCTGTTTCCCAGAAGGGTAGACAGAAAGCACAGATCTCTACATGGTACGGTCTCTGCATATCTATCTCTCTTACTTCACCTGATTTTATAGAACGACCCTTATCGGCCCTCCTCTCAGGTACATACGTATTTGACAATTTGTTTTGCCAGACTACTTTCATTCATCCTTTGTAGATGGCCAAACCATCGCAACATACCTCTTTCTGCTCTGGTCACTACATCTTCTTTGAAACTACACAGCTCTCTGACATCACTGTCCCTATATCTATCGTTCAAAAAAATCCGCAAGAGATTTTCTAAACGATATGCAAAGCTAATTATGTAAATTGTGAAACATAGTCTAGCCATCGAGTAACTTAAATTTGAAAAATATAAGGCGATTTTTCTGATCGAGCTGTGTATTTACTTTTCCCTCTGAAATTATTTAGAAATGCAAACTAAGGGTTTTCATTTCCTTTTTTTACAGATTCATCTGTGTCCAGACAGTCCGCCAACCCCGTGCCGTCCACATCGGCCACTCCCGCGCATGTCGTTAGGCCGCCGCCTGTAGACCTTCTTATGGTAAGTACTATGATACAAATTTACGTATCGACCTTGACGTTATTGTAAGATTGTATATACACTAAAAACATTATAAAGCTGCTGTTGCATTACCATAAATAGATACGCTTCATGTAGACTTAGAATTAAACGCATGTTACTGAAACAAACTCCATGTAAATGAAAAAAGCATAGAGATAGTTTTCCGTTCTTTCATTTTCCTCCACGTTCACGTTCGCGATTTTGATAATCCATTGGCGCTCACCGACTGAATAGCACACTTATCACACTTGCGTGTACTAAATAACGAATGTGGATTTCTTAAAAAGAACAACCACGGTGTGCGTTTGTTTTAAAGATATTTCTGTACTGGTATATTCTT
Organism: Eumeta japonica; assembly: GCA_005406025.1. NCBI lineage: Eukaryota > Metazoa > Arthropoda > Insecta > Lepidoptera > Psychidae > Eumeta > Eumeta japonica. The sequence continues at coordinate 608,579 of BGZK01000044.1, forward strand.
TTCGATATTGTCCTACACGACTGAAGCATGTATCAGCTCTATTCACTTCATGTTTTTTAAGCTATTGCATAGCTTTTATCACGGGCTTTGAGCGCGGCGACCGAATCAAGAAATTCCGTAACGAAAATAAAACCTAACACCCCCCACTCCGCCTACCATGTAGCTCAGCCGAGCGTTCGCTTAACGTGTGTATGTATATGGCAATGACTGGTACGAAGCTCGTACGATTGAGACGAGTCTGCTCCGAAATCGGATGAATACGTAAGCAGCTGTTTGCGAGAAAGTATATAGGTGTATAGGTATCTATCATGTCTCTATAATGCCACACTCACCGCATGTGCCCCGTATACATGTAGGTAAATATGTATACAAAGATGTACCTATGTACAACAGTGAATAGCAGTTGCTGGTGAATAGCCATAACGCGCAAATTTGTGTATATAAAGTTTTTAAATATGAATAAACAAAGTGCATTTATTAATGAAGAAAGTGTTGAAAACTTGAATTAACATCAAAGAAAAAATATTGCTACATAAATAAATAAATATGTAATTATAATTGCATAATTTGATAAAAATGCTATGCAATAGCTTTACCGCGACAGTCCCCGAGTGCCACACGTTTCATTTTTGTTTTATAAAAATACACATTCGCTGAATTGCATGCACGGAACCAGGTCATTTTTTAGTTGGTGTGCGTTGACGGGCGTTCATAAATTCGAATGTGAATGTGGGTCCGTTATTTATTAAGTTAAGCGCATGTCTCTTTATAGCTTTATCGACTTCACACTAAATATAAAATATGTTTTTATAGGGCAAACTTTGAAAAGTTGAAACCCATAGTATGTAACGTCGCTGAGGATGTAATTGTTACATGATAGTTTCGCCTCTGATATTTTATTTTATTTATTTATATATTCTGGTCAACAAACAGTGAACACACAAAACGCTTATAACTAATATACATTTAAAAATACAACTTTAATGTGTTACCAACACCGTTAACCACAGATAGGTACATATGAAGAAATCTTGATAAATGGCTGTATATAGACGAAAGAAAAAGAGAAATATCAGTGAAGTGGTACACACCAAAGAAAAATTAAGAGACAACTAATATTAGATAACAATTACATCATTGAAACATTTTAAAGGTATAAGTGTGTAAAATATTTTTTTTGAAAATTATGTTTTTTTAAAAAATAAAATTCTATCTTCACACTTCTTCCCCTCTTTTCTCGTAAAGATCTTGAGTGTGTAGCAAATACGTCGGTCTACTTTTGACTACGCCCAGGGGGGTACCCGGCATTTTTTTAAGGGTGCGACAGAAGTAAATAAAATCGATAAGTACAGACGAATAATAAAGGCCACCACTCACACTCAAATTTGTTCAGCGGCATACTGGCATCTGAACTGTTGCCATATAACGTGCTGGATAACGAATTTTACATCCAATCAGAGCGCTATGTAGATGGTTTGGTGCACAGCTAGAACGCGAAGGAGCTACGCACTGCCAAAATGGCGATGAACCGCATAAATGTATAAAAAACCGGTCAAGTGCGAGTCGGACTCGCGCACCAAAGGTTCCGACAAACCTGTAGGTATATGAGTGTAAGTTTACCCATTACGACAATCGAGTCATAGTTATGGTATTTTTATGGCAAAATGAAATCCATAACATTACAATGTGGAAAGCTGGAGGAATGTAAACTTAAAACAAAGGTCTCTTTATCGTTTCAGTAATTCTTTATTTTTTATTAACACATATCATTTATTATATAATATAACTGAAATACCTACACTAGCCTTGCAGCAGTCTTGCAAAAGTTCTTTTATCAAAGTTATTTATTTACAAAGTTTTTTAATCACTATTTAGAAATGTAGTTCAAAAATACTAATTAAGTATTAAATTGGAACCAGATCTGTAAATGGTGACTGAACAAGCGTCTACCTGTTGCCGTTATCAATATTGAGCGAAAACGAGAAAAAAAGTACGTTTGTTGTATGGGAACCCCCCTCAAATAGTAATTTAATTTTAATTTAATTATTTCTTTTTAAAGTGAATATATAACTAAATACTCTGTGAATATTTCAAGCGTTACCTGTTGCTGCTATCAATATCGACTCAAAACGAGGAAAAAAATCACGTTTGTTGTATGGGAGCCTCCTTAAATATTTAGTTTATTCTGTTTTTTAGTATTTACTGTTGTAGCGGCAACAGAAATACATCATTCTGAAAATTTCAACTATCTGACTGTCACGATTCATGAGATACAGCCTGGTGACAGATGGACGGACGGACGGACGGCAGCGGAGTCTTAGTAATAGGGTCCCGTTTTTACCCTTTGGGGTACGAAACCCTTAAAAGAGAAGATACACAGTCGTTATAGTGTCAGCTAAGGAAACACTACAATATACCTAGCAATAGACGATTGACTTTTAAGTAGTTTAATGTTTTTCATTTCATTTTGCTTAGGAGAACTCTAAAAATGTTTTGATCATTGTTTGTTATTCATAGGTGTGTGTTGAGTTAAATTTGAAGTGGGTAGGTACCTATTTGCCTTCTTGCGTGGTGAACACGTAGATCGTACCAACATATTGATGAGTAGAAAAACTTGATTATTGAGTTGTAAAAGAATACGCAATTATTTTTTTATTTTTCAGTGCATATTAATTTGTTTTGGAATAGCTTTTTTGAAGTCGGTTTTTTTTTAAATTTGATTTATTTTTTTAATTTTTAGTGAATCTGAAGTACACTTACTAATTTGTCTGAATATAGGTAGAACTACTAAACGCGCTGCTCATAAATCGCACCCTTACTGTAAGCCATCAAGGCGTTCCATTGATCATCACATTCGACTACGACCATTACTTGACCATAACGACGTTACGGTAGGTGACTCAATATCCGGATAGCCTACAAAAATTATTTGATTATAGATTAGATTATTAATTTATTGATTAGATTAATAAATAGATTAATTTATTGAGTATGAATTGCTTAGGCTCGAATCATCTTGATTCTGTTACTTAGTAAATAAATAAATGGTCATTATCATTAATTTGCATTAGATCAATCGCATCGTCCGTTATACCTACCCGACCGCTAATTCAAATTAAAGATACATAGTCATAATTATAGATATGCCCTGTCTAATTCGTTCTATGCTCTATGCGTAGCTGCCGCAACTGTCGCGCCATAAAGATTTCACGTGTTCGCTAACTGATGGGTAGGTAGTTCCTGTTCTCACCGCTTGCTTGCGGTGCGCTGGGGTGCTGAATCACTCAAGGTCATCCAGACTTGTCAGCGTCTTAATTTGAAGAATTGAATTGAAGAGTTTCGTTACTTTGTCATGGATTCCATAATCAGAACTCAACCAAACTCTCATCAAATTATCCTTGAATTACATATTTTACAATAAAAAAAGAATCATCGAAATCGGATGGCGTGATTAGAGTTATTCGTCCATTTGTCGCGCACTTACTTAATGGAAATTTAAGACTTATATGGTTATATCATGGATGCCATTGTCACAACTGAACTTAATTCAAAGGGAACCACACAGGAAGCACCATCTTTCAAATAAAAAAATCATCAAAATCGGTTCATCCAGCCGAAAATTCTGAGGTAGCAAACATAATAGAAAAATTAAAAAAAATACCGTCGAATTGGGAACCTCCTCCTTTTTTGAGGATGCTTAAAAAAGGAATTGCTTGTAAACACGTATAATTTTATAGTTGAGAATTGATGTATGCTAATCATAGAAACTTCTCTTCCGTGCGTAATAATGACGCAAAAATAAAAATGACGAGAAAGAAACAGAGAGAGAGAGAAAGGAAGAGAGAAATAAAGACAGGGTATAAAATAAACATGTATATATATATATATATATATATAAGATAGAAATGACGTGCATGTGGAGTATTCACTTTTGATAAATGTATTGATATTATTTGATAACGTATTAATAATTTTATTATTGTAGCTCATGCTATATCAGTTGTTTGCACATTCAATATCTGCCACCAACTCCTATATATATACACCATATATATTTGATGGGCGATTAATAGAACAGACGGATTACCAATGCATACTTCAATCGAATGTAATAATTGAGTTGACGGCCGATCACAGTGATTGATAGACTGTCGGTGTATGGTGTAATCGGTCACGTTCATTAAACATCACCTTTACTTAAGTGAGTGTACGTCGAGCCCTTCTATACTAAGGTTAACCAATAGTTGTGTAATGGATGTCGTGTGTGATAGAAGTTTGTATTGAAGTATCATCCATCAGCCGAAAAGTTCGAACTGGGAGGGTAACTTTGTTGTTGGGAAACATTTGCGCTTTAGTACGACGATTAGGGTTAAGTACCCGCGGATTTGTAGAGAATATTGTATGAAAAGAAAAGGATCTAGGAATCATTTATTGTTATATAACATTTTTGTCGATGTTTCATATTCAAATCGCCCCACTGTCGAGCTTTTATCCCTCCCATAATCTTTTTACATCCTGATAGCGCGTGTTAGAAGCTGCTAACGTTAAGTGCTAACTCTGAAATGTATCTCGCAAATATCACATCCATTGTTTGATGCAGTTAATTTCAAATAATCGTAATTCAATCTAAATTCTGAATTTTATTCAATGAAAAAACAAATAATTTTTATTAGGTAATTTTCATTTTGGTTACACACTCTTATTGAAAGTAAAAAAGAGTATTGTATATTTAGCATATATTTATATTTAGAATACATAAATAACGCGCACGCGCATTTTTACAGGACCCAGATAGCGGACAGAGACTAAGGGAACAACAGCTGAGGCAACATTCCTTCTTCCAGCTTAGGATACATCTGAAAAGAGGTCAAAACCTAATAGCCATGGACAAAAATGGTTAGTATTCCGACAGAGTGCGTTGCAAACACAAAACACGGCACTCGCTTTCGTACACGCGTTCCAATTTTCTTGCATAGAAATGCAGGCATCTAAAAGATTTAAACACTGTTAGAAATCTTTTTCAAAGAAAATGGTTCTCCATGTTAGGTAACTTTCAGAATATTTCTAATGTAGTAATATGATGATATTGAACCAAATCATCAATAAAATTATATTCGGTCGGACTATAGAGAATACGGCAATTTTAAATGAAACGTGTAATACCTGTGCATGTATCTGAAAATTGGTATCATTTAAGTTCACATTGGCTTTTTTATTCCAAAGCATGGAACACTTTCATCTTTCTAAATGTTTAATTAAATCGAGCGATAGCCTGAACGCAAGAAACTCAAAGGACGTCGTAAATTTTCCTTTTAGCGGGAATTAAATTATAAAGTATTATTTTATTTCCGGGATTGAGATAATAAAGTATTTTAATTGGTCAGTTATTTCAATTAGAAAAAAAAATAGAATGTTAATAAAGTAATTTATTCGCCATATTTCAAAGCAAAACTTTGCATTCAATAATTCTAAAAAGAGCATAAATAACAGGTAGAGTTGCACGTAACTTAAAGTTTGTCCTTTCCTTGAAATACATACATACGTCATATTAGAATTACCTAGTCCCATATTTTAAGATGTTCAAAGTTATGCTATTGTTGAAGTAACCATACGGCAGATAAGCACGATTTCACAGTCGATTTAGGTCGATTCCTGATTGTGTCGATACGACATCAACACGACAAACGCACGAAACCCGTTATTGAAGTCGAACGCTTTTTAAAGGACTTCATTACTCGGCGAGACGCGACAGAGGTAGACACTTCCATGAGTTAGTTAGCTCGGTTCTCACTTTGTTTAACAAATGAAGCGGAATGTCGCCACTCTGTAACGTCGATATCGGCGAGATTCCGAGAAAATAAACGTCACATCCTACCGACTAATCGGGAACCGGCCTTACGACATCAGAGAATAAAATAGAGTTTCCTTGTGAACAGGAACTAAGTGGCGTTATTTGTTAAAGACGATCATAATAAAGGGCCACTCTTTTTTTATATTATCGAATATCCTTTCTAAGCTTATAACATCTCGACAGAAAAAATCTAAAAACTACAAGATTATGTTTCATTGTTTTTAGTTCAGGTTATAATAGAACTTATAAGCTCGCTTGGCTTATGCTCTGTACATTTTACCGGGCTATTCTTTAAAAAAAAATAATATCCGAATGAAAAGACAGTCATACATATTTAGATGAAATTCAAACTTGCAGCCTGCAACTCTCATAAGCTTATCACGAATAGAGCACGCAGTAGCATATAACGTAATTTCTTTAATGACAAAAATCATTACAACTTCGTTATCTTTATCAACGCTGTTTATCGCGACCGTAAAATTATATAATTCGAATATTGACATCATAGTTTTCTAGAGATTATTTTTGGTTTAGTTAGAAAGCGTAACTCACTGCATGAATACTTTGGAATTTACACAATCATTGATACATTTAAAAGTATCAGTTAACTGCTGTAATGCACTAGCTTCGTCTGCGCGACTTATTATGCATCTTACACGGGACTAAAACAGTTTTATATCGTCAAGAAAGTATGTAGTGAAATATTAGATCCACACAAGTAAAGCCAGGTGTTATATATAGTCTAGATAGTCATATTTGTTATTAGATATTAGTTAAAACAAAATATGATAGGGCTTTTAATTTTGAAAAAGGTATTTTCGTAGTTTAATTGATAGTGTTTGATTTGAAACTACGAATAAGAAGAAATTCATGAATTGTAGTACATTCTTTCAAAAGCGAAATTGTTTATTTGGCCGTTTACCAGAATCTTGGAGAAATTTCAAGTTCGTAACTTCTAAAATTATTTTAGAAAACGTAATAAGTTCCATTACATTTTTATCTAAAAGTAGATATTATTTTACATATACCAATATTCACTTTTATTTGCCAGTTAATTTAATTTTGCCGCCATTCGCAATTAACGATATACCTTGCTTACGCTTCAGCATGATCAGACTAAAAATTCATTTGTAATGAAAACTTTATAATGCACCTCATTCCAAGAATGATATCGAGTCGCTTCATGTTTACATCAGAAAAAAAAATGTGAATAAACATGTATCATTACTACGAATAATGATAAATTTTATCCGATATTATATATCGAATTTTTCTTGAATTTGGCATAAATTTATAGCATTAACACAAAATGCTTAGTACCTTTTGTTATGGGCTGCGACATCAGTGATACTCTTGTATACAGTTTTTATTTTTGACAAAATAAAATTAAATCGAATAACATTTTACATGTGTTTTCAACTGCGGAAACTGTTCAAATTCTAGCAATATTATTCTATGATTGTAAAGAAAAATGAGAGAATTTTCCAATTTTTTTTTATAAAATTTAAAATGAAAAAAGAAAAATGCTATTAGGCAGCTTTTACCCTTACACTTTTATTTTCGCTTCTTCCCCTGTTCTAACTTCTTCCTTGTGGGATCCAAAACCGCAGGATTGTTGTCAGGCACCAGCGACCCGTACGTTAAGTTCAAAGTTGGAGGTCGGCTGCTGCACAAATCCAAAATAGTGTATAGAGACCTTAATCCGGTGTGGGACGAGACGTTTACTATACCCATCGAAGATCCCTTTCAACCCGTTCATATTAAGGTGAGTGTAAAAAGCGACATCTATCGCACAATAGTTGAGTTATATTATTTTAAAGTGCACGTTTTATAGACTAATAAATATACATTTATAAAAAATAATAATATGAAATTAGGGAAAAACTAAAACTGAATACGAAGTTGATAGACTAATAAATATTTCTATTTTAAAATGTAAAGTATGACACAGTAAAATTAAATACGAAGTAAGTCATTATTTCATTAAACCTAAAAGTTAGAAATTAATCGCGAATCTGTACCTGGTGATCAGTTTTGAGATTTCAGACAATTTTCAAGTATGAAAATGATTTTAGTGCTTTATTGGAAACTATTATATTCATTTAATTGATTTCCTTTGATGTGTATGATTAGATAATAGCTTATATGACTCGAATCCGGCAATTTAAAGTTTCTAAAATCACTGATTCTGGTATTGAATGAGTTTGAGAACGCTCTTCGTGGTTATAATATGGCTTGAGGAATAAAACAGTACTTGACATATTACATGGAAATATAATGTTTCAATCCCATTTTTATACGACTGTCATACGCGGATACATATTTTACAGAGATAACATATAAAATGTTTGGGAAGGGCCTCCTTCAGTTTAATTCGATGTTAATAAGAGACCACGCTTCTTAATAATGAATTGTGTATAATTTTATACTGTATTGCATTATATAAACATAATACATTTATAATATTTTGCGTTGGCTACCTATCTATTTAGATTTACAAAAATTATACCCGAAATCACCATAATATCGTTAAAATAACTTTCCACAGACAGAATTATTTTTTGGAAAATTGAATTTGTACCGACGCTGTTTATGCGAAAATAACTTTTCTCTAATTAACAAATTCTTTTCATAAAAGGTAGTAAGGTTTCTATAAATACCTACTTCTGATTTGATTTTACAAATTTGAAGTCTATTTATTGGTGTCATTTTTAATATAAATAATAATAATGGGCATTTAGATTAATATTTTATATGGAATGCAAAAAATCTATGTACAAAGCGACATCTATTATGTACAAGCAAAACCTTAAGACTATTTGTCAGACGTGCATGACGCCTTAAATGAAAGAAATATTTAAGATTTGTGAAACGAAAACCGTAAATTATATTTAAATTCCACCATAATGATTTTTCAAAACTTCTCGGTCATCCACGCTCTTACACTAAAGGTAAGTAAGTGTTCGTGAAAAATTCATATAATAATTTTAAGTTACGCTCAAAGATCAGTTTGTAAACATATGACCCATTCTTTTACTCCACCACGTTGTTTTTAAATTTTATGCTTGAAAAATAGTCAAGTTTTAATTTTGCATATTATTAAATCATGGACTAGAGAAATAATACCTACAAATTTCCAAAAAAAAAAAAACTATGAATTCTTGCTAAGATTGAAAACACTTCTTGATATCTGTCGGAGATTGAATATTGGAAAAAGTTTGCGAAACTTGAATCACATAATGTAAGATTAAATTTTAGGCATCGAAAAAAATGAAAGGAAATAAGATCTCGTTCTCATCAGTAGGCGGCGTCTGTGCTTATATTTTCTGGATAATATTTAGAATTTCGTGGATTTTTCTAAGAAAAGAAATGGCACTCAAATAATATATAAATGTACGAAATTAGAACTGAAAATAGAAGCAAATATTTTAATTTTTTTTTCGAAACTACGCTTGTAAAAGGTCAAGGTATTGTTACGATCTAAGTACCATATTGGCGTTCACGTACTGAGAAAAATGAAAGAAAGAAAGGAAGAAAATTTTATTTTGATATACATGTGTAAATGTTAGTGCATTAATTTTAATTATTAGAACAATATTATGTTGTCAATATTATGCACGATAATAGTAAACATTAATAAAAATAGAAAGTGTATATTCAATTGTACTGTAACACAAAAATTCTCTATGGAACTCCACTATGATAATATATAAATTTACAGATAAAAATTTATTGCTCTTAAAATTTATTGTTGACTAAATTTCGCTCGTTAAGGCGCTGATCGCCAAGAAAAGACTAACTGGCAATGCTCAAAATACGGTATATAAGTCCGACAGCGACAGGTAAAGACAATTCCTAAAACATAAAGAAGATCATAAAATATGTCATCTTTCATTATAAAAAATGTAGTAAACGTGTTATGCTTGACGTAAACAAACAAATATATAGAATTGTCCAGAATATTCTGATTAATAAAAATTCACAGATAATGTAACCATGTCCACGCATTTCGAGATAAATTCGAAGGTATATTCTGTTATTTATTTAAGAAAAGCTTTATTCTGTTATTTTATTATTTTCTTTTAAAGCGTAGTCCTCAACGGCATTAGTATACTCATACCACTTTTTTAGAAGTTATCCATAATAGGCATTTTTTTCGTTTTGTTACAATCAAATACAATCCTAAATTAATCGAGATTACAGATTACATAATGTATTACAATTAATTATTATTAGACTATTATATGCAAAGACATATTGAACAAAAACAAAACTTAATAAGAGCTTGGAAAGGTGTAAGCTGTTATTACTCTGAGATTTGATGCAATTTTATTTTGTAAAGTTTTCACCTCGACGTCCACGTAGCATAAATTCTACCACGTCTTATATCTAATCCTTTGTAGTCCTTTTTCTAGTGACCCCAATTCCTATATCAGTTCTGAATTCCACCTCGATCCCATTCTCGGCTTCAATCTCGCTTCTTCTTTTGATCTAGGGTTTTTTTCTGATCATGGTAACGTCACTTCTTCGTTTCCATCCCTTACCGATTTCAATTTTGCTATCCGCTCCGACACGCTCTTAATTCCAATCATATTTATGTTCTCAATTCTCATTTCAATGTTAATTTCTCCCGTCACCAACCTCACTTTCGATTACGATTCTAGTTCCGCAAACAAACAATAAAATTAAATTAAAAAGTAAACGAGCCCCAAACAAATGACCCATTTTTTTTTTGGTTGTTTTGGTAAATCTTAATAATGGCAATAATTGCAATACGAATTAGTGTCTAGCTGGTATAAATATAATGTATAACCCTTAAAAAAAGAAGTTTAGTGTAGAGTTGAATCAGAACGAATAGCATCAAATATAATCCATCTGATATTTTCTTTCATCTGATATTTCTACCATAAATACTAAAGACCGAAATTAGTATTCTTTACGAAACTTTGCGAAAACGTAATAATAATGTAAAATTATTGTAATGTAATTTTGAAATTCGTGTTTTTTAACTGGAAAACACTAACAACTCTATGAACAATGGCCGAATTTAATGTGCGGAGTTTTACGGTCAATAGAGATACCACGAGAATAGCTCTAGACGCTAGCAAATTGAAGTGGCATAAAGCCAATAACATTTGACGCGGACAATCAATCACTATGTGCAGGTATTATTTTGAAATTCCAAACCATTGTATGTACATTAGGAACTAAGAAAGTTTTGTGATACCAAAAAGAAAATATAATACAGGTTTATTATTGTATCGTTATATCTTGTCAAAGTAACTGTCAATATTCATCTGTAGAAAATTTCATACCTCTAAATCAATTTTCAAAACACATTAACCGGTTCGTATCAAATTTCTCTCAAAGCATCTTCACGAAAGCTGCCAGCGTGTGTTCTGGTCATGAAGACCGTTTCCCCTTGAGTTGAATTTTTCACTTTGGTGAGCAAAAAAGTCACACGGTACCGAATCGGGACTGTAAGGAGGGTGACCTATAAATGTGACCAATGTGCTGCCCTTCGTTTTGAATGCGGAACGCGTGGACATAATGAAGCAATAGCATACAGAAGCCAGCGTTTAGTCGCTCGCTGCTCACAGCAGTAAAACATGTGGAAAACTTTTGTTACCTAACATAACATTTAGCACCAGTGTTTCCTTCATCTTGTGCAAATACCGACGCCGGATTACCCGTTAAGGGAAAATAATTTGTGATTAAATTGTGCCTTCATTTCTCACTAGCTTCACTTCGTTGAGCTTCGGTTCATTTCAAGACAGCCCCACCAATCGATTCGATTCGATCGGCACTAGTCTATTGATGCTTCGTTTCTGGATCATTTTGATAAAACCATCATTCATCGTTCGTTACGTAATCTTAAACGTGAGGAGCTTTAAATTTTGCTATCTTGTCACGGCACCTTTGTGCCCGAACAGCTTCTGACCCTGCATTAGATTGTGAGGTGCTCAGCGTGAAACGACCTTCCTTACCCGAAGATGGCCCTACATAATTTGATGCAGACTTATCGTCACGATTTGCAGCTTACGATATCTTCAAATGCAATCCGCTTATTCTCTTGAAATATTTTTTTCATTGCCAGCTTTTTTTCTTCTTTAACAGCCCTTCAAAAAAGGCAACTGCCTGTTTATCCCCTAAAGTTATTCGACCGCACTCAAACTCATTAAAATAGCCGCTTTAGTACTTTTCAGACTCTAGATGAAATTTTGTAATGGTTTTTCTGGTTTTATTCGCAGCGTTTGAAGTACAAAATCATCGTTCGTAAATGTTCAAGTTGTAGATCCATTCTTCAATGGTTCAATTGTTCTCTGAAAAAAAATGTGGACTAAAATTTGATTTGAATTTGAAATGTTCATATTATTCATCTTATCTAATCAAATTTAGAATCAACTAGAATCTCATCATCATCATCATCATCATCATCATCATCATCATCATCGCTCAATCTTCAGCCAGTCGCAATGACTGAAAAGGACAAGTCCCGATACACCGAAGGGAGCGTAATTATACGAGGAAGTGCAGGTTCTAGTCTGAATTAGGAGTGACGGGAGTGTAGAGCCAGCCGGTACTCGTGCAACCTTTAGCCAGAAACTGGAGTTGAGATAGGTAATAGATACTATAGTGTGTCAATAAATATAGTGGGAAGGTTATGTTCCTTCCGTTTCTCTTTCGTTCTTCGTTTCCTTCGCTTGGTGTAGGCCTTTCTAATTTCTACTGTACTCTGTATTAATGTCGTTTATTCTTCTTTGTTGCTGTTGTAAAAACTACAACGCTTAACTCTTGTTAAGCGAGTCTTCCAAGTGTGAATAAGTTTCTATTGTAGAAGGCCTTAAACGATTACCAAAATATCAAAAATATATTTTTGCGCAATTAACGTAGCTTTCTACGTTAAATTATCTTTAATTATGGAGTAGTAATAGACCACCACGCAGAGACATAAATACCAAACTTAATGTCGTAGGTAACATAATTTAGTTTAATTGATAGTATATTCTAAAAACGAAACAAAAAAAGGGAGCAAATTTTGAAAAAACATAAGTTGAATATCTTTATAAATAATATAAAGACAAATTTTGATATAATATAGCTTTTTTAACACTGGCTAAGGCACGTATACGTGCGAATTTCGTAAAGAAAAAGAAACTGTTCGAAAATAGCCTAGCATTAAGCATTAGCGTAGTTAATGCATTGTGTAAATAACCTATAATGTGTTTATGTCTGTTCCTAAAATCATTCACTCGTCTATCAGGTTTTCGACTACGATTGGGGCCTTCAAGATGACTTCATGGGTTCCTGTCACTTGGACCTGACTGCGTTAGATCTAGGCAGAATTCAAGATCTGGTGTTGTGCCTGCAAGATCCTAATAGATCCACGCAAGATTTGGGTGAAATAGTTCTCAGTGTTACCCTGTTGCCGAAAACACAAGAAGATAAAGAACAAGTGAGTTATTTGTTTTTAAACATCTTGAACTCACTTTATACGTCTAGTGAAATTGTTGTATAATATTATAAAGGTTTTTAGAATATCAGAATCGTATTTATTGCATTTTTTAATATAATCATTAAGTCGTACAATAATGTCCGATAAACGTTTATGTAATATTTTTTATAACAATTCTATAACAGCATATTTTATAACTCTTACAAGACAGTTCTGTTTACAAAACTTCAAGTTCACACTTAACACAATGTTGTTTGTTGTACAAGGCGTAGACTACGTAACAATTATTTAGTGATCTATTACACAACTACAATGTTACATTTTGTCCATGAAATGACGTCTTTTAGAACAATTTTAAAAAGATATTCTACTATACTATGCTTTACCCTTTCTAATAAAATACTGTAAGAGACGACTTTTTATCGTAACAACGTAAGTTGTACAAATATCTATTGTATAAATATTAAATATATACAGCAATCAATAGCAATAGTATGACGGTATAAACGTTTTATCTTGTTTAATAGATTTGCAATTTTTGTATGTAAAATAAAGTGCATTATTTCTTATGTACAATATCGCATTAAATGAAAATTGTAATATAATTTTTGTAGTAGTAGTTTATAATAATGAATAAAAAACACTCCATTCAAAAGTAATTCCTGCAAAATAAAATATTTCCTGACAATTCAAAAAATACATACGTAATTGTTCAAGTTTTCACTTCTGACGGCACTCTCCGAGCGCTATTGACAAACTAATTCTTGAAAATCACGTACAATATCAATGTCGATGTTAGCATTATTGTTTAGAGCTTATCTACAAGATTATGTGCGTATCAATCTACGAGTTTTCATTAGAAACGAACCACATTACGCTTAACCCGGTCACACTGTTTCCCGAAAGACTTCACGCAGAAGTGCTAATTTAGATTTTCCACTTAGATTTTCTAGTCGTAAACACGCGTAAAGGAGATTGCTCACTATAAACGCGCCAAACTCCGACTGGACTTCAAATCAGTTAGGCAGTGCTCGGTAGTAATTATTTTGGCAAATCTTCAATATTTGGAGGTCTATGTATTTAATATTTTATTTTACATTAAGTTAGAATTAAATTTATTTATGTTATATAAACGAACTCTTGGAAGGTAAAATACAAATAACACAAAAATCACACCGTCGGATAGATTAAGATAAAGAAAGCAAGGTTTTTATTGATTTTCTAAATTATTTATGATTTTCGAAATGGAAACTATGAAAATTGAATGATATTCCATAGTGTATCGGATGTTTTCATTTGGAGTATTTTGTAAAAAACGACGTATATGGTTTCAAATAATTTCATATAAACGCTGTCATTAAACCACATTTTGTACAGTCATGAAAGAATCGCAAGCATTAATATTTATTTCTCATTATTGCAAAATTTTGAAATATTTCTAAAGGATGAAAATTCAAATAGAAACTACATCGGAATCAGTACATTACCGAAAATGATTCATTTCCAGAACAATTCCCATCATAAACTCTACCAACATAATACAATGTTCTCACTCGCGTAACAGGAAAGTATACACCCACTTACCCGGAATCCTTTTGTATACCCAAGTGTTAATTCGTTCGATGCACTGCAGAAACTGAAATCTTTGACAGTTTTGACAAATACATAAACAACGATATAATATGAAAATATTTAATAATAATATCTTCTGACATATACGCAGCACCATCGACGCTTGTATTACGAATATGAGATAGTTGATACAATACATATATACTTTTTTTGTAAATATATATATATACGATACAAAGAAACACCCAGAGTCAAGACAGACATTAATTTTGAATTAAATAAATGTTTGTCTTGTGCGGGATCGAACTCACGCTCCCTGCGCAGGAGATAGGATCACTACCGACTGCGCCAATAAGGTGGTCGAATGGTACGCTTTGTCGCATTTGTCAAGTGTTGTACCTCATCATTATGCAGCTGTGGGAAATCTTGTTACTGAAACCACACAATTTGTGTAAACATGACGGGCGTAATGACTGGTTTATATTTCTATAGACAATGAATTGCATTTTTTACAAACTTCTATAAAATTAGTTGCTTTATATATGATCGCTTAGATCAACATATAATACATAATTAAAATATACTTCCAAAACTGTATTTTATTAATATAATAAGTGTTTGCATAGATATTTAGAGAATATTATACAGATAGATATGGGAAAAACAAAGACTCTTATCAGTTTATGTTAAATAAATAAATCTTGTAGGCTTTGTATGTAAATATAATATTTTTGTCAAATTTTATGATAAATGTTCATTTTATGACCTTCTTAATCTACGTTTACCTTTTAAACTGTTTGCCTTCATGGTCCGTCTGTCTATTTATATGTATGTCACTTTATGAGTAAACAACAGGTTAATCGATGTCGATGAAATTTTGGATATAACTAGATGTCGCGGTTACGCAAATGATAATCTATAGCTTATTGTTATATTTTTATACAATACGATAAAGTATTTTATGGGCTAATCGCCGAAGCCCTTGGACGACTTCTAGTCAAATTTAGAATAAAGGTAGGATGTTTTCTGTACTAAAAATTAAAATACTTATCTAAAGTAAAAAAAAAAATGTGTAAACATCAGATAAATAGCAACATCGTTCAAGGAAGGACCAAAATCGGCATCCAGACCGGCATTGGATTGAAGAAACGGATCGCGATCCAGATTTCAAGACCAAAAGTGTTATCGATATTGAAAACAATGTTGCTCTAATTTAAGCTCAACGAAGCGAACGAGAAACCAGTTCTCGTTTATAAATTGATCACTTGAAATTAATATGTATTTTAAAGTTAATACTTTAAGTGATCAATTGATAGTTTTTATATAAGTCGATAGGTTGTATATAAGTTGTTCTGAAACACAAAAAAACATGTATTAAATATATTAGTTTAGCCATTTATTAATTTTAATTCAAATTTTTACTGTACCTATATTCGTATTTTACACTCAGAAGCACTATTTGTTTACGAATTAAATTTCTTGACTAGACGTAAGTTTTCAGATATTTTAGTATGATTCGGGCTTTTAATAAAACTATCAAAGTTTGAAACTAAATTAGAGAAAAGTTCCTAATTATTATTTACAAAATTTTTCTATAGACAAAATAATTTCTATATTTATCCATACTATAAGCTTTAAAAGAATGAGCAGGCTAATTTTATTACATATGTTAGAATGTTCAGTTATTGAATCATTAAAAAAAACAATACGTAAGTCATTACCTGGTTCAGTTTTTAAAAGCAAGCAATTCGCCTTTTTTTTTCGACCATAAATTAAGGCAAAAATATACCGACTATAAACAATCGCGTCCTTGAGAACACGTCGAACGAAAAATAATCACGCTCCGTTCGGAGTCGAGTAGTAGCCGTTGTGATGCGGCGCCGGTATCACGTGCGTGTGTCGTATACTTTACAATTAAACAAACCAAGCGGTAACGTGCATGTCGCGGTTTAGCCATCAATGTAAGACTTTATGGTATTATCATATTTGAAAACTCGAATTTGGAACTTCATATTTGACTTATGGCGGGAAATATACCATACGTCACATTTAGTTTCGTTATTAAGTGCATAAAAACATTGCAGTGAAAGTGAACAACAGTGTTGATGTGTAAAGAACATTCGATTTATCGCTGCATTTACACACAAACAAGGATATTGTTTTTTTTTAAGTTTTATACTCCATGATTAAGTATTAATTTGCGCTTTTTATTTATTGAGTTAAACTGCTTTTAACGTAATTACAAATCATTAGTATTAAAATATTTACATATATCAAAAGTATTACTATAATTTTAGTATGTATCACAAGTTTTCACCCAATGATTGGTATGCTAATTTACTAATTAGCTTAAGTCTTGTTAAATTGTATTCACAGTTAACTAAAAGATGAAACATATTTTACACGTTCTTTTTTTGAGGTTACTAAAGTTTTTTATTTATAAACAATTTGATAACATTTGCTACCTCGATACCATTTATTTCATAGTGTTTTATATGTTAAGAACGATCAATTTATAAACACATAATAATAATTATCGTTACTGTCAATGTTATGCAAATGGGATTGCCAGATTATCGGTACTTGTCGGGAATCTCCCGATATTTCATAAAATGCCCAGATTCTCAAAGAAAACATTAATTAAATCATTCATGAGGTTTAAGGGATCTCGCTATTGCCTTAGTGATTTATAAAATTTCTGCAAAAAAATTGTTTATTAATTAAATATTTGAATAATATAGAATTTCCATAATCTTTGTATTTGGAAATTTTGTTTATGTATTTCGATTTTGCCATTTATTATTCTATATTTTAATTGGAATTTGCGAAAAGTATTTGTCGGAAAATGGCCTTCTTAGGTATGTTTGTACCTCAGCGGCGTAGTTTTCGAAATAAGAAACGTTAAGTATGTCGTTCATTTTGATTGCATAGTTAAATAATTATAACAAAAGGTTGACACCTAAGTTTACGTCTATGACGAAAAGCGAATCTCATCATAGACGTAAGGAAAGGAAGCAAGTGTTTGAAAAATATCGACTTTTTTGGAATTATTCAAAACTTTGATTTAGGAATAGTGGGTAATTACACAAATTAAACAAATTAAAAACTAACTAGCGGCTCACACAAGACACCTCCACTATACATTTCATCAATATAGGTCTGGTAATTTTTGAATAAAATGCCTGTGCCATACGGACGGACATGTCGAAACTATAAGGGTTCCATTTGTGCCATTTTCGTTCGGAACCCTTAAAAATGTAATGTCACACGAACCCATCGCACCGAGGTAACAATGCGATCGCACAACGCCGTCGTCGTTACACTCGCCCCGACAGACGAATCACGACGAATAAATCTCACGATTAGTGGCTATGAATCAGTTGTAAATAAGCGTCCATTCTGAAATAACGGGCGGGCGTCTATTCTAAACGGGGAGCGCTCGTTAAACGTAACGTAACGACTGCGAGACGGCAATAAGTGGGCTGCACGCTCAGATAACGCGCTCTCGTTGCAAAACTGGTTTCGTTTCGTGACGAATTCGGTGTGCGACGCCGAACTCGTTTAAAATATTAACCTCTATATATAGTTTAAAAGGCTTGTGGTAGTTTTTTTTATTATTAATTAATCGCAGGCAGTGAACTATTGTCTAACCGGCTTTCGACTTGTGTTAAATCATATCATATTAATAATACCTCTATATACTTTATAAGGTCTCTGGTTTTTTTTTTTTCAATAAAGTTCAGACGAGTTATCTCCCAACCGGCTGTCGGATCGAGGTTTGATAGATTTTCGGGACTGATCTGTTGAAACGATTTTTTAAATCGTACAGCGATTGTTCTCTTCACATATTTGCTGTATAAAATGCAACTTATACAGTAGAAAAGTGCAAAACTAGAGAGCCAATCGAATGCGTCAATTCACAAGGACTCCACCGCCGGACTCGGTTTGCGTGTTCAGTAGTCTTTCGTGCGGGAAAACGTGTAATGGAAACAGCCAGTCTTTCTGCTCGATCCTCTCAGACCGCCCACAGGTCACTGGTCGGTCCAGTCGCCACGACGCCAGTGGAACCGACGGTTCCGAAGACCAATATTTTTTTTTTTTCCATTATCTTTACCATTAATTCATCCATGCAACTCCCGATTTCGGTGTATAGCTCCCGGTAACAACCATCCAATCGCCACTCATCAAAACCACTGCTAAAAGTAGAATGGAATGTTCATATTTTACATATAAATATTTTAAATTTTGTTAAAACTTTTAATTAACAGTCTGGTTACGCGATTGCTTAATTATGAATCATATCTCGTATCACGTAATAATGGAAGTTAATAAAATAGATTGCATATCTGTGTACAATAACTGAATAATTCATATAATTATAAAAATTATCTATTGCTAATTATTTAAAGGAAAATGACAAAGTTCTTTAGAAAATTTTTAGACGGGTACATGTGTAGAATATCACGTCCTTAAATTATAACCACGTCATATTTGACGTGATTAGCACGACATTAACTTAATCTTCTAATTTATTACGGCTTAGTGGAAACTTTTGCAATATCACGAGGATTTTCTGTTCAATCCACAAGTAAATTTTCGGTTCGTATTTCGTGCCCTAATATTATAAAAATGCACTATAATTTATTAATTCATACCTATCCCATTACTGCTTAGAGCGCTTTAATAAGGTATCAATTTTCTTTATTACCTGATCTTGATATACTTTCTTTATTGTTTAAAAAATAAAGTATTTTTTAATACAACAATTAAACGAGATCTTTTTATAAAACACTATTTTATATTCTTTTTATTTTTGACGTTTGGTCTTTGTTACTACATAAGTTACTAAAAAATCACCAAATACCCTAATTATTAATTTCTGCAACAAAAGTATTGTTGCAGAAAAAACGTACACTTACAATAAAAACGTTACATAAATATAAAAAAAAAATTACTAACACTTACAAATTATAAAAGTCAGCTAATAGTTTAATTAATAGAGCGCGTTTGGTTTGTCGTGAGACTGCTGTTCAATATTAAAATATGGCCACACTCAATATTAAAATTTGACCACAGGGTAAAGTAAACAATTGAAACTTTGCGCGCTAATGAATCCACCACACACAGGCACTAATGATCCTTTTGCAACTTTACGTTTGCCCAAACATTATCGTCGATGATTGTCGAATTTCCTCATAAATTAGTATTACTATGCGGATAGTGCTCGTGATGAAAATTCGTAATAAACAACTTAATATTTTTCTTAAATATATATTTTTAAATGTCCTGTAACACCTCATAAGGTACTAAACAAAACATATGCTTATACGTTGTATGCTAAATTTCTTTCACTTCTCCGCTAAAAATTGAACATTTTTATAAAATTAGGAAAGCCACCGGTTTCGGTCCTATTTTCGATTTTATCAAATGTCGGAACATTTTGAGCTTTTCTTGCTATTTTGACAGAGACGTCCGTATATGTGTGGTGTAATAAAGGATTTTTTCTATGTTTGAATATTTTTTTTTAATTATTAAATAATAATTACTTATTTATTTATAAAATAAGTAATTATTACGAAACACACGGAATTTTTTTTGATGTGACGACTAATTCCGAATCTAAATTATGGAGGCGAAAATTGCATAGACGGACAATAGATTTCACTAAACGACACTTCTTTCATTCAAAAAAGATTTAATTTATTGTCAAATCACGCCTAAAGAAATTTTCTGTCACGAAAAAATTGTTTCGTACCTTTTGCTGTTGTTTTAAAACTTTAAAGGTTATGGCAAAAACTTTAAAATCTCGCCCATCTGTAACTCTTTTTTGTATATAACTTAATTTTTTTTTATGAAACCAATGCGTCATCCCTTCTTTGATTAAAAAAAAAACAAGAACTGAGTCCAGAAAAATCGATCGGATAAAAAAATACAACCCGATTGATAACTTTTTTTTTTATTTTCATTAGAAATAACTGAAAACAACTCATCTGTAATTAGAGAACGACGACGCAATAAGCATTTTTATATGAAATATCATTGCCCTATTGAATTTTTACACCTAATCGGATGAATTGATGAAGAAACGAATTGAATCCATTGCTCTGCAGGTGATTAGCTTTTATGTCGTCATAAAAGTGTAATAAAAGGCTGCGTCGACATTATACCTTTGCTACATTTAAAAAGAACCAAACGAGTTAGGTACCTACATTAGGTACAATGACACGGCTATCTGGCAGTGAAAAAAAAAATGTCCTCACATAAAATGGTCCGCTGACAAATGAAAGACTTAAAGTTTGTAATTTAACGTTAACAAAATAACACAGTAGGGCGATAGAGAGTTCGCGCAATTAAACATCACGTTCGTTATACTATTTTTTTTTATAGGGCGACGACAAAAGTTATAGTGTTCAGAATTATATAAGGAAACAAAATGGATGCCAATAATCATTTGATTAGGAAACATCTTGTATGTCAATGTCAACAGTAGCAATAAATTCGACAAATCCAATATTTAAAACAAACGATTTTGCAAGTACAATTTGTTTTTTAATGTTAAGAATCGTATAGTGTGATTTCGATGATTATTTTTCAAGTCATGCAATGGCGTTCATGCGCTTACACACACCTTTTGTCCATATCACACATACCTGTCATTAACGCGTTCATTCCGCCATATTTTTTTTATTACGTGACTACTATCGAAACTGTTTTATCAGTTTACATTTGTATTTACAATTTACATGTATAACTAAAAAAACGGTACTGGAAAAGTGAGATTAATATTAACAGCTATTTATTTATTCAGTAAGAGAACAAATTAATTTTTGTAGTAAAAACTTGTTTTCGATTCTGAGTAAACAAAAAATTATTTAATTGCATTCAAATTGAATCACTTTGTTTATATCTACGAGCAAGATGATTCAACGGATAATATGTCAGACTCGTTTTTGACACAGACAGTAGTTTTCATTTCACGCATGAACTTTGGTGACGGCAGCTACTGCTCTCGAATCAATGATGTCTAACTTTTTCGGATAGAACGCGGTTTTCCGCCGCTTACGTGTAGGGGTGATACTACAAATGGCCCTTTACAGGGTTCCAGTGTTGGGTCAATATCTCGATGGCCAGAACGCTTGCTCTCTTCCACAAACCGCAAAGGGGTGATAGCGATCAGGATGGTCACGGACTATCATAAGATTTACTACGAGGCGTTAAGCATCTTGACAGAACTGCTACCCTGAAAAGTTGAAGCGAGGGCTCTCGCGTTCTTGTCCACGTGGTGCGGGCAGATGCCCTAGTTAGGGATGGCGACCGACACTCACAGTGACCTAGGCTAAACTGACCGATCTTCGAAGAGAACTGGTAGTGAAAAAGAAGAAGAGACCGATGCTCCTCAGCGTCAACCTCCAAACGGTCGAAACAATCCGTCCAATGTTGAAATAAAGGGTAGACAAACGATACAGCCTCTGACATTATCTCCGGCTATTTTTATAACATAGTCAAGAGGCAAAGAAACAAGTGAACCATCAGAGTATAGATGTTCGCCGTTGCCCATTGACACAAGTAACTCCAGATGAGTCACCAGTGCGTCGCTAGCCTCTTTGGAGGGAATGGGATATCTAATGGAGGGGCTGTCTAACGGATATATAACTATAATCTAGATGTAGGTGCACTCAGAACATAAACGTTTTGAAAGGTACTCGTCTTAAACCGGAAGGAAATCTTTGAATAAATGCCACCACTGTACCGGACATCTCGAGAACAGAGCTCTAAAGTGTCGCTTGTCTGGACAGTGCATCGTACGCCCTTGACGGTTGTAATGGGAGACGACCTGACGACTTCTCGCTACCGACCGCCGTGCAAATGACGTTGGCGATAACGAGTTACAAGTAGCGATAAAAGCCTTCTACGACGACATCATCTCATGGAAGTAGACAGTGGAACGAAAGTCCATTAACGGGTTCTCGCTGGGCGTACACCGTCGGCGCAGTCTCAGAAAAGTTGTATATGCGATAGAGATTTGACGAACTTTGTCGTCCGGTTACGAATTTGGAATGGCGCGGTGCGTGTTCCTGTCCTCCCTCTCTTTAGTAAACAAAACGATGCACAACTGCGAAAAAAAGGTTATTTGCTATAGTAGTGAATTATTGCCATTGGCGCAGCGGACGAATGCACACCCGAGGCTTCATTATGAAAATAAAAAAGGACGCCCTGGAGTTTCGGTCAGTAGAAGTTTGGCATAACGCGGTCGGCTATCCGCTGACACCAGATAGATATCCATGAAGTCCGCATGTAAAAAAAAAGGCTTCTACGGTTCAAGACACAAATGAGTTGTTCTCTTGTGAAATTTACAACTTAATACGTTGCAAGCAAAATAAATCTATGGATTTATCTATTTTTTAATAAAAGGAAGCTTATTCATAATATTTTAGAAAAAAATAAAACTACAAAATATGAGCACGTAATGTAAAACCGATTTAATTGTAAGAACTTTCAGAATGCACCTCGGTTGAGTGTAAGTTTTGTAACTTCTATCATAATTGTTAAAATATGGTTTTACCTATGTATCTTTCTTTCGGAAGGAAAACAGTTTACTTCGATCTAAATCAAATGACACTTAATACACTTCAAGAAAACAGAACTTTTCAAAAGCTACTGGAAAGTAACACTAAGTTGCCGATTTAATATTTTACAAAATAAAAGCGACCTTCCATAACTACGAAAACAATAAGTCCACTCCGTATGAACTCGTCATAAAATATAAAAAAAAAAACACAGAACCATCTAGGACAATGCCCGAATAAGCCACATGCATAGGCAGATATGCTAATACGGACATAGAATATCACTTCACAGAAATTAGATTACACGCATCCGGGCCCCGTGTGAGCATAAAGAGTGGTTCTAACAAAGGCTTTTTTTTTATTGCAACGGCTTTATTATTCGGGCGAGTCAGGCCCTCGTCACGCAACAATCGTGAGACCTTGGTAATGATAGCCGAGTTTAGACTACCACACGACCCTGAGTCGGAGTCCTTTGACGTTTTTGGGCTATCCTGTAACCAAAAAAGGTGAGAATGGATGTTGTACTGTGCACGGCGATGATGGAGCGGTCAACGTGTTGCTTTCGTATACTAGCTTAACGGGTTCGATTTTTGATCACGACGGGCGAATCGACCAAGTAGTTTTTTTTTTTTTTTTAATTTAATCGGGTTAATTCGTCGTATTAAGTGTGCTTCTGACAGCACGTTAAGCTGTCAGCACCGGAAGCTGGGACCGCATCAGTGACGACGGTCGTTAGCGACCCCCAGTCATATAAGTCGGCGTGGCTGGCTTCAGATTTAAGCTGTAAATCTGAAAGAAACAAATTACTGCAACATTTGTCTGAACAGTGAGCTAATAATAAAATCCTTTTGAAAATTCAGTTATATTATTGTACTTGAGTGTATTTGATACAATTTTTTGTGATCTTACGGAGAAACTATTAATTAGTGTTTATAAGTGTTTATCGTTTGTATTAATCATAATTTTAAAAATGGTAAATATGACATTTTATTATTTTTTTTTTCCAACAGTGGGAATCGATATTTGATAGTTAATAATCATTTCAATACGATAAATGGACAGCATTTATATTGGAAGTAATTAATTAATATAAGATGATTTTGGCCTCGAGTAGTAAAATATAGTTCTTTTAGAAAATCGATAGCGAAACAAAGAAAACACAAAACCAAAATAACAATAAATATAGTTAATCTACCTATATTAAGGTTGACGATTATTGATCGGTGTGAAATTAGTCTAAAACGGGCGAAATGAATAAAGAATTTTGACAAAATATTTTTCCTTATAATCAATGTTCTTATTGATATGTGCATAATTTGAATGTCTTTTTTAATATATTATTGGTGTCTTAAATCTAAATATTAATTTGATTGATAAGCTAGAGATTAGAGTCAACCACAACGATATTTGACAAACGAGATAAACGAAAATGGAGCCTACGCGAAATTGTTTCAAATGACTCAGTAGTCTATACCATCTTACGGAGCCTTTTTTACGGATGTCCATGAGATAGTATTATTGGCAGAAGATACCTCAGTAGGTGAATAAAATGTGTAAGAGGCGTGTATAGACGGTAGAGTGAATGAAAAATATAGATCTGGCACTGTTTTAGAACGAACGAAGAATTAGAATTTGATATTGGCGTAGTTTCCTTGGCAATTATACTGTAAGTAGATAGTGGTACGTTTCAATGGGGCCCTCATAACGGTAAGTCGGCGTACGGGCTCTGCCGCTTATGCAGTTATAAAGATAAGACATTTATTGGATAACGTAACATCTCGCTCTAAAATCATACTGCAGATCGTCGCCGTAGAGTGAAGACCTCGTAAGTACTAAAAATGCAACTTTTCAGGAGGGAAAAAAAACCGCACCCTGTAAAATTTTTATACCAAGCGTCATTTTTTTTTTTGTTTTTTTATCTAATAAAATACATCACGTTTCCTTATTCTACAAAAACAGTTTTACTATAATAGTCCAAAGGTTACGAAATTTTAAACGGGATTCGTGTTTATTTTTTAGTTCATGCGTATTTACGAGGTTCTCATAATACGTCGTAGATGGCGCTACCATAGTCGAATATTTTTTTGGATGAATTCAGCACGTGCGCTACGAAGTTTTCTATCCAGAAACGTAATAAAAAAAAATATAACGAAATTGTACTTACGAGGTCTTCACTCTACGGCGACGAGATGTAGATATTATTTATCTCTTAACTGTTTTTTTTTTCTTAATAGTTAATTTAATACTTTTTGTTATCGACCGATGAGAAAACGAGTCTCACAAACGTCTCGAATAGCAACATGTTTTTTTTTTATTTTTATTTCTTACAGCATTTATGGTTTCTATTTTTTTTTTCGACCACGTTTTGATGTTCTAAACAATTTCTGCTATTGGAATATGCCCCGATACTTAAAAGTATTTAAAGGCAAA
This sequence comes from Eumeta japonica, assembly GCA_005406025.1. NCBI lineage: Eukaryota > Metazoa > Arthropoda > Insecta > Lepidoptera > Psychidae > Eumeta > Eumeta japonica. The sequence goes on from BGZK01000044.1 coordinate 634,455, forward strand.
AGCTTTTGCTGGTTGGATTTATAAGAAAATTCCAACGCGATTTCCGATAATGATTTATACTTCCGTTTTTTTTTCTAAGTAAAAAGATTTATATACCAACTTCACGATTGTCTCTTACATTCCTTATCTTGTTGCAACCACTGTCTAGTAATTTGAATTTCTTTATCCTTACTTCTATTTTAACTGACGTTAATTAATACAACGGTGACTAATATTTGAATTACACGTGTCAAAGGCAGCTAGATATAAATCCATTAGTTGAAAAGGGGATCGATCAATACTATGACGTCATCGTATGTAGGTATCGCTGTAATATGACGTCAGCACGACGTGTAATGATCATCGCGTCAGGGGCCAGTTACGTTTGGACTTTAAAGACTCCGTGCAGTAATAATTCTTTGATTGAATGGTTATTTTATAATATTAATTTAATTAAATTTATTTTTACGCTTGACATCAGTTTTAAATAAATTTTATATTTTTATTATTCACTGTTAAGTGCAATAGAGAAGTTGAAAGATGCTTTATATTTAGATCGTCCTTAATACGTGGATGACTGTTAATTTACTTCGAAACAAACAAAAGTCAGGTGTGATGATTTCAGATATAAGTTAGAACGTTTCAATTTGATATTTATAAATACAACTTTATTTCTGACACCTTTTGCGGTCATAATATTATTTGTGAGTGTAGGTTATTGGGGGCTTTGTTAAATAAAACTAAATAAAGTTTATGTTCCCTTTTATGTATTTTATATTATTAGAGAGGTGCACTTAACTACGCGTGGAACTCGTACGAAGTTGAAACACTGACAACGCATATTACTCTAAGTGACGAATCATTATGTTTATGTACTGTGCTCCGATGAAGAAACAAAGAGTCCTTGTCACAACGTGTAAATGGATTTATATTTTGTTGTAGTCAAATAATGAGTTCGTTAAAAAAAAATAATTCTCTTGAGACTACATTATTAGAAATCAAATCATATCGATTATGATTTCTATAATTTTCTTAAAAAATTATTGATTATAGCAATAAATTGAGTAAAACAGACAATTTATGTTTTGACAGTAGCATTGTTAAGGTTGGGACATCGATTTGATCCACGTTGGTGGATCGCAAAACACCATCCTCACGAGCATTTCGTACTATGTGTTCTCCTTTAGTATTCCGTAACATAAGACAAAAAGATGCAACCCTTACAATTTCGTCCCGTCCGTCCAATCGTATGTCACAGCCTCATAAATCCGCCGTTTTATAATCGATTCTCATAGGATTTCATAGGAGATGTATAATTTAAATGGGTCATTGCGTCAGGGTTAATTTATTCCAGTGTATATCCGCCCACAATCTTTTCATTTAAAGGGGTCAGACCTAGGGCCCTATTCACCTATTGCGGTGACGACGTCTGCGAGCGCCAGCTTCGTTGAGCTGGCGCTCGTGCCTCGGAGGTCACGTTTGCTTTCCGAGGCACGAAGCGTGTTGTTCATGGTCACGGTCAGGATCCTAAAATCGTGGAATCATTTTTTGCACATCCCATTGTATGAGGTCGCCGAATCGGTTATCGATTAGATTCTCGAGTGACATATTGTCTCGGGTGTGTATTTTATTGCTCATTAAAATCCTTTGTCATTAATTCTGTTTCGCCCTTCTCCAACCATATAATTATTGCAATTTAAAAATCTGAACAATAAAAATAACGTTAATAAAACTGCTTTCGGAGAAAATTATTGTCGACAAAATTCGGTTGGCGAGACAGGCGCTATATTGAACATCAAGCGCAACCAAATTGAACAAGGGCGTTTTGCTGTTCATCAACCGAGCGCTTTTCGACAATTGTTTAATCGTTGAAAAGTGTTCACCATCTGTTCACAAATTTTTCTAGATATCATCGCGTCATGTGGCCACGCTTGTAAATTTTAGTAAGATAAGTACCCACCAATCGAATGTATGGGTTGTGATATAATATAAACTTTTTAAATTTGTAATAAGTAACGTGACATCGGTTTCATTTGAACTCGTGTGATTGCAATTCTTACTTTGTTTCGGTCGCCGGCGTGAAACCCAGCCTGCGCAGATGCGGCGACCACTTTGAACAGGTTTTTCGTGGTTTCTTTCACAATATTTCGGTAATATTCAGATAACATTATCACTATTATTGCATATTACCGTTTTCTTTTTTTATTTTCATAACTTCCTTTAAACCTGTCAAATGATAGTTCGGTTTTAAAACAAGTCATTTTCTCCTTGCCATTGGCACAAATCAACTTCTAAGATTTAATGAATACAGACAGAAACTCGAACCACTGAAGTGGAAGCTCGCAAAAAAGATGAAAATCAGAATAATTTAACAAAAAAGGGTTTGGAATTTGAATGCGCGAGCAAATCAAAAATTTTCTGGATATCCAATAAATATATGCGGTTTATTTTTTTTTTTGAATAGATATGTAATTAGACAGCCATATCATCTGCCGTTAGTGAGGAATGCAAAGACGTGAAAAAGAAAGTTCTAGACGTAGAAATTATCCAGTATATCGAGACCAAAGGCACCAACAGTTTGTCCGAATTTATGTCTTAACTGCCGAATGTAGTAAAGGTTTACGGGTGTGAAGTCGAAAATTACACTTAATGCTAGATACAACACCTTAGTAGTAGATTCAATTGAGCTATATATAGTTTTTCTTAATCTCGTATCCTCTAATAAAATAAGACAATAGACCTGTTTCAAAAGTATACTGACAACGTACTCGTTAACACGTCTATCGGAAAAACAGAGAACTAGCATTTCGATCCGCAAATTTGAACAATGATTTTAATATAAGTCACGTGCAGGTTTAACGAAATGATTGAGACATGTCTGAGACAATGGTAGGCGTGGCCTATTTTAAGTCACGGAAGCAACCCAAAATACGATATAATCGTATTTGTTGATGCTTGTGATGCGTCCGGGCAAAGACATTTTACAATGCGCGGCACTCCCTCAAAACGTAATTTACTTACGTGCAAAACAGAGAAACGTTTGTGCGTCGAACTATTAGATATCACTTAAAATACTTGTATAATAATTTATATAATAATTCATATACTTTACAATCTATCCTGACGAAAATATGCTTTTGTTTAATAATTAATACTTTATTAAATTAAATAAAAGTAATACTTCAAAGTTCATTTTTATAAAAACACTATTTCATAAATCGAGAGAGATATTAATCTTCAGTAAATACAATATATTGACACGGCGAGGCGCGTGGTTGCATGCGACATCAACTTAATAAAAAAAACATACAACTACGAGCCGCACTCGTTCACCGTGGTTTGTGTGTCGTTACATAATAACATATTTGTGTCGTGTTTATCAAAAAAAAACAACCATTTTCCTTCATGCAGTTCGGTATCATTAATACGAGGCCGATTAGCACTTGACCAGTTTTATTATTATTGGTTTTACTTCAGTTTACATTCCAATCATATTATACTTACATTTATGAGTATTTACAGTCTTTGTGATGAACTCAAAAAAACCTTAAAAAAACAAGTTTCTTTTGTGAGAACCTCTTATTTTTTTACTTTTCTTTGTTTTTATTGTTGCTTATAATGCTGAGATAATATTCTTGGATACCGAAGTAAAGGAACGGTGTGATTATGTTGTGATCAAGAAATCAGTAATTATTAGAAAAAGTAGCGTCACCATATACAAAGAGCTGGTTTATTAAACAAGTGGATAATATATCCCTTTTAATGATGTTACTTTTTAAATCCGTTTATGTAGACACATAAACACATGTATAACTTTTATAACAACTCATTATGTAGTGGTTACCTTGACAACTATACTCTGGAACATAAGTAAAATGTCGAGTAGATATATTTCTATATATATAATCTGTAAACAAGTGCATGTCAGTAAACAAAATATATCACTATGATATATAAGAAAAGTTATAGATATCCTTGTTTGTGAAAAACAAAGCGATTTTATTACTTTTATTGCAATGTATTTATTTATTTCTATTATATTTTGTCTATAATTAAAATATTTAAAATAAAAATGAAAAGTTAAAAAAATTTGGTTGCCTGTAAAGTCGGTATACGGGCGAAAGTTTTACGTGACAACGACTTTGAATGGTAAAATCATTTTAATGTGAATATTCATTCGTATAGTAGGAAGAAGGATGAAATAATAGTAACAATTTAAAACATTTATTTATACAAAGAATTATATTTAAAACATTAATTTATACAAAGAATCTCGCACTGAATTTCATATTAACAAAATTTTATTTTTACCTTTACACATACATACGTATTTATATACAAATATACATACAATAACTTGCAATACATTTGCAAGCTATGCACTAATTCTCTAGTGCTGAGCGCGCGGCAGACCGATCATAGTTGAGTGGGAGAGAGACGCAAGGCATTCGGCGGGCCTCTCTCGTTCGGTGACTCATCGTTACGTTACCGAGCGTTACACTTTTCATAAGTGACTCCCAGCCGCAACCTAATTTAAGACGTTGTCACGTCAATAAGAGACAAAAAACTGACAACGAAAATGTCGGTCCATGCCCATTATAGGTTTCCGAAGCCATTATAGTTGGTTGGTTTTGTTGAGAAGCGCAGATTTTTGGCAATAACTCGATAACAGTATATTCGACCTTGTTGAAAATAATTTTCTTTGAAAGTATTTATTAAGCATTACCTTCGCTATTTTTTCATACTTTTTGGACATACGTTTTAAAAAAAAAGAGGGGAGACACATTTTATCCAAATTTAGGAGCGATTATTTCTGAAACTATTGACGTAATCAAAAAAATTGCTTAGAAACCTTAAAATGTTTTTAAAACAACTGTCGACATGTATATCGTTAATGTTTGCTAAAAAAAAATTTTTTTTAGCTTCTTTTATATGTATGGAATGGCCCCCTAGAAATATTTATTTTTGGTATTCAACTACCAAACTAAGTAGCGGCTCATACAAAACACCTACACTATAAATTTTATATATTCATACACATTGTAGTTTTTGAATAAAATGCCTGTGATATACGGACAGACGGACGGACATGACGAAACTATAAGGGTTCCGTTTTTGCCATTTTGGGCCGGAACCCTAAAAAATAGCTTTCCATGAGTTGACCGGAACAACTAAAGTGAGTGACGCTATGTCACTCACTTTACTTGTTCCGGCGATGAGTGATTCAAGGCTTATTTATGACGACAACAATAAGGGAACATGTTTGAAGCGCCACTATTTGTCTTCAAACACTGCATTGGACTTTAAAACGCCGCGTAATGACTACATATTATTTGAACCTAGTTGAATCAAATTTCCCCTATATTCGGTGCATTATATATATGTATGTTGTATTGATCTATTGATCTAGTTATAATCTTCAGGTTACTTATACATAAAAAATAACAGTTACCTGATCGATTTATAAAAACATTGTATTCCATATTCATAGAAAACGAAGCGGAAAATTCTTGAGAAATTCATAAACTCGCGAAACCTTTACGGGAAAATATCAAAAAATTCAGAAGAGATTAAATACTTTTTTCCCTCTAACCGTATATTGAACTCGCACACGTGCGAGAAAACTGACAGAAATAATATAAATGTGTTTAGCATCTCATTCGATGTACGGAATTCGCAGGAATTTAATTTTTCGTTAAAGCGAAACAAGTTCAGGTGTATCGCTGGGTCTATATTTTCGTTTACACGAGCCCGTCTAAATGTTTATATCGTTCGCAATAACTCACTCTTCAGCGAATAATCAATAATTCCGAGTAATCGCACATGCGTTTTTTTTTGCTTCATGAATTCGCCGCGTTCGTTTTTTATTTGTTTCGTCGAAGATCTGGCATCTTACAACATATAACTATTGTATAAATTACATGATAGTTAAAAAGCATCGAAAGAGAATAGTCTTTCTAGCTAAAACCACATCTACCCACTGCCGAACAAAAATTTACTGAAGCTTCGACTAAATCAGAATACAAATTACATTTAATATTTGCAATTAAAATGGCATCCGATTCTAAAAAACTGTGTTTTTTTCTCTTTATTTAATAGGTATAAGCAACACCAATTGAATTAATAAAAACCTTTATTATAATAAAGTAATGAAATAGAAATATAATTTTCTTCTCCTTATCCTCATTAATCTACATGACAAAAATTTAGATTTCATTATCAAATACTTAAATTACGTTAAGAAATTAAATAATAAAATATCGTTAAATCGTATTTTTAGTGGAAAGTCGATATTTTGGACACAGATTTTGCGGTTTATATCGCTGGCCAGTTGTAAACATAAGGTGTTTCAACATAACACTTGCTTTAATCCTGGCATTTTCAAAGATCATGCAAATTTTATGACGCAATAAATCTCCGCTTGTGGATCTCTCGAAAAGCTTGTGGATCATTTTATGTTTCTTCTGGTACCTATAGCATATATAAACGGCTGTGCTATTAATTTTGTTATGTGATCTTGGTATTATGTAATTTCGACTTGATTTTTGATAATTTTTTATACAGTATATGAAAAAGTATAAACCGGATAAGCAATAAAGTAAATACATACTGATATTTGGAAGTGACAAAAAAAATTAAAATTAAACTATTCAATGAACCTAAAATATGTATAATAGACAATCAGTGTATTTTAAAAATGCGATGAAAAATAGAATTTAAAATATTCCTTAAAAAATGGTACATATTTTAGTGTAAAGAAAAATTGAATTTGTACTAAGATGGCCGAAAAAGAGAATACGAAAATGTGCAAATTCAAAAACCGACTCGTGAAACTGCAAGAAAAAATTCATGATAAAGTCGAAAACCTTCAAGAATCAATGCATGCAAGAATAGAAAAGTCGAAACAAAAATTGGTTTCACATTCGCACATTGTAGAAAACAAAAGTCCATCTAATTCTTGTCCAGAAGAAAGATCCGAACAAACGTTTGAAGATGTAGAAAATGATGAATGCGAAGAAGAACACGAAGAAGAGGACAACGCCAAGAGTACAGCAACGCCAATAATCCCTTCCGTGGTCATCGATGGCCCGGAAATAGAATTGGAAGGCATAGACGATAAAGATTTATGTGCACTGTTCATAAACAAAGAGAAGCAATGCGTCGCATACAAGAGATTGAGTCGGTCGACCTCTGACCTCACCAACTTGACGGAGGACACCAATTTGGACAGCAGTGCTTCCAGCGAATCTTGTTTTTCTACATTGTCCTCGAGCGATGAAAGGTAAGTAGATCGTCATACCATGCTAAAGGTAGGCTACAAAAGTTGTTTTTAATTGTCAGATATGCATCAGAAATTACCATGTACTCGAAAGTCGATATAATTAAAAAAAAAATTAGTTTTCTGCCTAAAACCGCACTACAGTACCACCGGTTAGCACAAACTACTGTTCAATGGCCTGACCTGAGCTAATTCATAAGTTTATGGTCAATAGTGTACTTTCGAGGTATTACATCCTTTATCTACGCCTAAAGAACATGAACTTCTTTAGATTAAAATTGACATGGCATTTTTAAAATTAAGGACACAAAATATGAATTCTTGGTTTCTTGCTACTGTTTTTATTTTTTATCTCCCTCTATAGACTTAAAACATAAATTTTGTAATGGTAAAAAAATAACGTCGAATATTGTTATATTTCGAACGCAATTGTTTTAACTTAAAATTAATAAATCACTGTTAATTTACAATTCATGTACATGAGAGTCCTATGAACGGTTAAAATTTTTTTCTCTGAATAGTTTATCATAAATTTTCGAAATAGTTCTTTTATTTTTCATTTGATTAATAATAATACTAATATTAAAAGTCTATTTCCGACGAGCAAACAATATCATTATAGATGACAGTCACTATTAAAGTTTGCCACATTGCTAATCACAATCATGGACCGATTTCTCCAGCGCAGATCGTTATGTCCTGTTCCCAGGTCTGTCAGAGAGAGGCCAAGGTCTGGCAGCTTACCGCCTGTCTCCTATCCGGATCTGCCCACAACACTCCAAACTTGCACAGACATCATCGAGAAGATCGGCAATAAGTTTCCCAGGTTGAAGAACAAGGGCGACAGGCTGCAACGGGTATTTTCCTTTAACACTGATCTGGTGGTGGCTTCATTAACTGGGCCCGGCGCTGCCGGCGAGCATGGCGCTTCTGTGTTATTACGACGACAAATGTTTGTTTTTTACTTCGAATCTTTCTTCGTGGCACATTTTGTTTACTTCTCCGACCCTCGATTAAGTTCCACTATCGGTCATAGACCGTGTCCTAAAAAGAGGATTCCATGGATCGATTATATAAGTTTATTTCACGGCCCTGCAAATTATACCCTCTTCTTATTGCTTCAATTTAATGGATTTTACCCCTCCATACAAGCTTATTGCAGGGTATGAGTTGCAATACCTGTCATCGCCTCGATGGACACTCTCACAACAATTGCATTAACGTGCTCTCAAACACTGAACAACCGATTTAATTTAACTGGAGTAAAATTTTTCCACTTGATCCGAAGTCAGAAATTGAACTCTATGCCTACCAACTCGAAAACAACTTGTACGAGCACTTTACAATCCCCGCTCTGCAGGGTATCGCGCCGTAGTACACAGTATAATGTACTGGCAACACTATCTTCCTCGTTTTGTTCCGACTGTTGTAGTTTCAGTTCATTTTCTACTATTCATAAAATGTTTAAAGGTAAAAGCAGTTGTATTTCATTACAATAACATTGCCGGTCAAATTCATATTGGAAACTACACGTTGCTAAAGACAGGGTGAATGTTTTTCGACGTGTCCACTTTGTAACGATGTTTTTTCAGCGCCATCAAAAGATATTTGACGGTATCGAAATACATCTTCATGATAATTGATATTTGACGGTGGTAGAATTAGAAGACTCAGTTTCAATTTTAAATGCACATTTGTGTTTCAATACAAGCTATCCAGATTTTTAATTTATACTAGTTATACCGTTTCAAATTCATATATCATTTTATGGGATTTATACGCATTATTTTAATTTAATTTATTCCTATTCGAAAATTAACTTTCAATTCTCATACCAAACTTGGGTCATTACGAAATACAATTTCCGAATAATTTTATTTCAAGCTTTACCTGAGGACAATAGATGACTATGAAACTCGGTCACCCCCGAAGTAACTCAATAAATGGTTCATTTTTCTTCTATGTTCCATTAATGGATGTTGAGTCTCTAATTAAAATTAATTCAGACAGTAGGAGTATACCTTGAGGAAGAAAATTAACACAAGAGTTTGAGAGAATATGTGCTCACGTCACTCGTTAATTAAAAAAAAAATTGACAACTGCTCTTATCTCTTAGGCCATCCGGTTTTAGGAATTTTGGATAAATTCTGAGAAACTTCCTAAAAGCAAGACTTATTTTGCATGTCAATATAATCCCTAAAGTGCTAAACTGTGTTATTGTATAATATTTTGTGTCGTAACGTGTTATGTTAATATACTTTTGTATCACTGCATTAAAAAGTATTCAAGGATTTTTGTGTTACTTATCCGACCACCTTCAGTTTTATTCACACTTCGTTTCCTACTGACTAACGCGAAATTGTTACAATGATGTTAATTAACAGAGTGCATCGGATCTAACCCTGACACTATATACTGAAATTTACAGAAAAGTAATAGTATTTTATGTAAAAATGTTTGTTATAGAGACAAAAATCTAAATACCGAATTCACAATTTATGACATATACAATTTCTGTCACATACAACACCACATAACAAATATGAAGTCTATTGATTATTACTAACTAAAAGCACACCTTAAGCATATTTTACGTTATCGCAATCCGGAAAGCTCTTTTTTGTCAACACCTTTGGACGCCGCGTCGCAGCGTACACTGAATACCAAATTTAGAGCAAACATCTGTATCTGGTCGTGCTTCATCGGTTATTTTTAAAGCTAAAAACATCCTACAGCATCTGTTCTACGCGTAGGTATGAAGTGGCGATTCTATTAGAAGTGCTATATAAAGGCAGCGCCTTTACCGAAATCCACGTCAGGTGAAAATACCAATTCAAGTGGATACGCATAAGAATATTGACTATTACTATGGCGTGAATATATATTGTATATTGACAATTAAATACGTGATATATATATTTGCCAAAATAATACAAAGAATAAAGCCAGACCGAATATTTTCCGCCTGTCGCAATAAACATATGTCACTCAAATGTAAGTTCATGATGAATTGTAGTGTCCAGTTGATTTTATACTAATAAAGGCGTTTCTTGCAATTGAGTCTTTCTCTAGAGACTTTGTAAACGCAATAGAGATGTCAAAAGTTGATATAAGTTTTTCTCTCTTTTTTTTATATACACCGATCATCTTTTAGATCTGTCAAATAATAACGACGAAAAGCAACCCTCCAAATCTGTCCAATTATTCCTTAATATCATCGGGAAGTGTATTGTTATAATATTTACGCAAATAATATAACTTTGTAATATCTATATGCTAGACGGCGTATGAAGAGCTAAAACTTCTATGTAAATTGAATGTATCGCAGATATGCGAAATAAATAATTAGAGCTGGTTAACAGTTTTATTATTCGTTCATCTTTTTTTCTTGCACTGTATAAAAAGTGTCACTTTAAAGTGTAAGTAATACTTTGTGCTAATTGAATGCTACTAAATACTTGTATGTTGTAATCAGACCTACTTTTGCGTACAGTACTACGCACTATATAATAGTGGACTTGACGTTAATTAGTCCATTTCTGATTGTGATAGTATTACCATATAAACGTTTTTATTTTGTTTTATTTTATTTATTATTCAGACACTGTGCAAATAATGTAAATAAATATTGATTGTCGTTTTCACGAATAAAAAATATATGCAATAATGTTTGCATACATAAAATTATTTATATTACAAAAATCTTACAGTATTTGTAATTTATTCAATTATGGTAGTACATTTATTTAAATAGAAGAATATTGTAAAGCTTAGCTTAGATTTCAGTCTAAGTTCTGTTTTGTAAATTAGAATTCCTGTTTGACGACCTATTTTGCGCAGTCTAAACGAAGCGATTTATTTTTATAATCGGCAGAAACGTACCATTTTGGTGTAGTCGCGTCGGGTGACCTACTAAAAATGGATGCATTCCTACCAAGTTCAACATGAATATTGGAAATATCAGAAATGTATCTAGAGCACTAAACATTCCTAAAATGAAGACGTTAACTAAATAAACATAAATCAATATATCGATTTTATTTGCAGTACCTCCTGAAGAACACGAGGTTGAGCGACGTGAACAAACGTCTGAAAGCGCAAATCTGGAGTTCCGTAGTAACCATAGTGTTAGTGGAAGCTAAAAATCTACCGGCTATGGACATGGAGTCGCGGACTAGCGACCCCTATTGTAAATTCCGGTTAGCATCAATAAATTTACAATATATATTTTATAATTAAAGTTTATAACTAACACCTCTACCTAAAAAGCTTAAAGCATGAATGTTAGAAGGTTTCGTTACAATCTAGAAGAATACTATTTTATTAGCAACATACTTGACCAGACACAGATCACATTATTCTGTGTGTTTACTTATTGTTGTTCATGTCCTATACATTGATGGATGAAAGGGATGTGTTTTATCACACATATGTGCTTACACAAAATCGAATCCACTACCATACTGGATTATGATTTTTATAATTTTAAAATCGATTTCGCTTCTTTTGACCATAACTCAGGCAGAATTAGTTCTGGCATCTCAAAGGCGCATTCCCTTTCAGTCTGGGAAACGAGAAGTACAAGAGCAAGGTGGTTTGGAAGTCTCTGCATCCATCGTGGCTGGAACAGTTTGACCTGCATCTGTACGATGACCAGGAGCAGGTGCTGGAAGTGACAGTCTGGGACAAAGACAAGCAGACCAAAGACGATTTTCTCGGCAGGTGATAATATGATAGAATTTTCGCGCGTGAAACTGAAATCTCTTTTTATTTATAAGTATACGAAAAAAAAAAATGTCTATGGTATATGAAGACACAAAGAAGGAAATTACATAGCAATTAACCCAGCGCCGATGACGCGGCAAATGGCTAACAAACATTGACGTCACTTTGATAGATCGGGTACAGTGATGCTCCTTAAATAATTTAGATATTCTAGATTTGTTTAAAAGTTCAATAAAACATGGGTTTTTAGGGTTCTGTACCCGGAAGATGTCAACGGGACCCTATCACTAAGATTTAGTCCGTCTGCTTGTCCGTCTATCACATGGCTGTATCTTTTAAACAGTAATACATTGAAACTTGAAATTTTCACAATGTGCATTACTGTAGTCACTGTAATAACATATAATAAAAACAAAATAAAGCTAAAAAATAAAGAGGGTTCCCATACAAAAAACATGTTTTTCAACTTTTTACGTTCGATCTTAATTTTTTTTAAGTTTTTCTTGTTATTCTTAGAGGTCAAGGTACCCAAAAAGTATCAATGAGACCCTCTTATTGAGACTTTGCCGTTTGTTCCTCCGTCTATTTTTCGCAGGGCTGTATTTTTAAACTGTGATATGTAGAAATTTGAAATTTTGATAGAGTATTTATCACTATGGCCGTTATAATAACAAACAATAAAAATAAAAGTAAATTAAAAATTAAACAGGCTTCCCATACAAGAAACCTATTTTTTTCAGCGTTTTTGCGGGATCTTAATTTTTGTTGTTTTTTACTTTACCCATTTTGAAAATTGTATAGTGCCCAAACATTGTAGTGTGATACGGAACTCTTCGTGCGTGTGCCAACACGCACATGGCGGGTGTTTTATTTAAAAAAGAATGCAGTAGCATTAGTTTTTAAATAACTTAAACAAGCTAATGATATGTTGAGTACTAATCAATTAGTATTTTATTTTTATTAATTTAGAATTCAAGTATCTTACAATATTGATAACACAAAAATCATACCATTAGACTGATATTTTTAAAAGAAAGCTTTATTTAATATAGTTTTTTTTTATGTTCCACTATGAAAATTATATGGGCTCTTGTCCTATAGCAAATTGGGCATTTGCATTTAAATGTATCAAGTTTTTAAATTCCTGATGTTTTCAGTAGACTCATGGTTAGTGGTAGATAGTTGATAAACGGAAATGACAGTGAAAGTTAATGTTTACATACATAAAACGTAACATTTAATAAATAGTTCTATAATACATTCCATGAATAGTGCCAAAAACTCTCGTTAACACATATCTATCATTACAAATAATAAAGGCTGTATTTATTGTTTCGGCAACTGTATCTAAGAGGACAAAGTAGAAATGTTATTTGTAGCACACAGTAGATAATATTTCCTCATTTACTTTACTTTATGGGAAAAAGTTTTTGATAAAAAGACTTTTGTGTCGACTAAAACTGCATTAGTTTTTTTTTATCATTCTGTTACCTTGATGTTTATTTTCAGAAAACACTACGAAATCTCCTATTTTTTTACGATATTTATAGGAGGGTCCCATATGTTTTAGGTGCGCTATAGACTTATCGAGATTGGAACGCGAAAAGACGCACAGCATATGGCAAGACCTAGAAGACGGCAACGGTCAGATCTTTCTCTTGTTGACCATCAGCGGAACCACGCAATCCGAGACGATAACTGACTTGACCAGTTATAGAGAGAACCCTAGAGACCTCGAGATAATCGAAAGGAGATATGTGAGTGAATAGACGAGACACCTTATGCTTACTTCATAGATCATTGCTTCGTTTCGTGGTTAGAATTTATTTCATTCACCAAACGATGCATCTTGGTTTTATGAACAATAATTTTAAATGTAGGTCTTTTTGTAAGCCAATTTTTTTTATATTAGTCCAACGTTCTTTGTTTTTTTTTTGATATCTCTTCAACCGAAACTTAGACAAATAAAAAAATAAAATGTATTACGACAATAGTACCACGTTGTTAATTTAATTTTATGATGTTAATTTGTGACGATGTTAATTTTATTTATTTCGAATTAAATGCCACTAACTGCTCGACTCATATTAAAAAGATAAACTTAATTATTTGAAACAGACTTTTTTTTGTAAACCATACAGAGAATTATTATTTCTAATTTACCAGTTATAAAAGAAAATAGGTTGCTTGTAAATTACATCTCCAACAGTACGCTGCCGGCGTAGACGGTCATCGGCAGAACTCTGACGTGTTGTCGAAACTCATCGCCCTCCTTTTCAGACGTGGTACAGGCCGAACGAGACGTCCAGCGGCGTGGGCTGGCTGTGCGTGAAGGTGTACGGCGCCCGCGGGCTGGCGGCCGCCGACCTGGGCGGCAAGTCCGACCCCTTTTGCGTGCTGGAGTTGGGAAACGCGAGACTGCAAACGCACACGGAGTACAAGACTCTGACGCCGAGTTGGATGAAAATATTCACATTGTGAGTATTTATAGAAATATATATGTATTGTTGATTATGTGGTAGCGGCTTGGAGAGATTGATTGAATTATTGTTTTTAATGAGATACATATGATGAATCTTACAGCATAAATTGTGTAATAAAATAATCCTTCCTGTTATATATTTTTTGAGAAAAAATTGCATTATCGTTATCTTGGTCAACATCAGAAAATATACTTATATTAGTTAACATTTACCTGTAAGTATTGTTAATGAGGCGTAATAAGGCGTAAACATTTTATAATATTTTTTACGTGTGATTTTATGTGATTGTGTGTTTAATTGCGATATAACTATATAGCAAACAGCACAACCAAGAAAATTATACTGCAACTTTTTATTTATAAAGTACGAAAAACTTTTTCTTCGATCTAATATGTCAAATCTTAATTGTCACTTTTACATTACATATCACATTTTCACTTTCGATGCAACCCACCCTAAGTAAAAAATTTTTTAAACATACTGATGTTCGATTCAGGGAACCTCAGGCGGAGTTTTAATATTTAGTAAAATTTATTTTTAATATTTAATAATATTTAGTTTTAATATCGTATAATAATTTTAATTTAATAAAATGATATAATAATTTAGTTTTAATTAATAATTAAAAAAATACGTTCGTAATTGTGGAGAGGAAACTGTTGTTTTTATATTTTGGCCTCGGACTGTTCAAATGAATTCCTTAAAAATCTACTTACGTAATATTTGAACGCCCCTGGAAGATACAACAGGGAATAAAATTAATTATATTCGCATCAATTGTATTAAATATATAATATTTCACAGGAAAGTAGCCATGTCGACTTTCCTGCCACATACTGCGCAGAGAATTAAATATAAAACATAGATAAAAGCTTACAATACCATTGTTTTTATAGTTATAATCTCGTCTAGTTGTTGAGCACTGACGACGCGTGCGCCACGCGGCGAATACGTGTTCTCTGCTGCGCACCGCACTCAATTTAACCGTTTGAAATTCTTCCAGCACAGTAAAAGATATTAGTTCGATATTAGAAATCACTGTGTACGACGAGGACCACGACCACAAAGTGGAGTTCCTGGGCAAGCTGGCGATGCCGCTGCTGAACATAAAGAACGGCGAGAAGAGGTGGTACGCCCTGAAGGACAAAAAGATGAGGACGCGAGCGAAGGGCAACTACCCTCAGATACTGTTAGAAATGATGGTGGTGTGGAATCCGGTATGTTAGATTTGGATGTTCTGCATATTGCATGTATAGGAAAATATTTCCTTATTTTGGCTTATGACATTTATGAAACGTTTTGAGAAATTGAGTGTATAAAGAACGTTATGAAAAAGTGTTCCATTAAAACAGAGATAAAGATTATCTTTAAAAAAAGTATTTTTTTTATTATTTCGAAAAAATATAAGCTGATTTGAATGTTTTCCGAATTGTCAAACATTGTTGCTCAAAACAATATTAAGTTTTGGGGAGTTTTAGGGCTAGCCCAAATTTATTTAAACTAGACAATTTTTTTGTGTTTAATATATTTTGAAGTATCTTGTTTTTTTTTTTAATTATTATATTATTTTCTTTTTCTTTGAACAGTCGAGTTTTTCAATCTTTCTTCAATTTCTTTTTTCAAATTTAGGTGTTATATACCTTTTTTTTTTAAGTTCCATTAATTTTGTGTCGCCCGGGATAACGCAAAAATTGTAGCTATACAACAAACATGTGAATCCATTTAGACTCCTAGACGTCGAGATGAAATAAAAAATTTCACACATCAGTGTATACACACATAAATTGCCTTGAATACTTGGCTCTCATTTTTTTGGGCAGTCTTGTAAAAATATGCTAAATCTTCATAAAGCTATCAAGGTTGATACTGATCATTGACCCCGTTTTGTGTACATTATTCATACTAATATTAGATACAAATGCGAATAGAATTTTGGTTGTCTGTCTGTTACATTTTCAAGACTAAGCCGCTACTCCGAATTTTATAAAATAGCTTAAATCTTGGAAAAGGAAGTAAGCTTCCTGTTTTCGTCTGCCTGTCCGTTTGTGTAAACGTAACTCAACACTGGTTAAACAGATTTCAATAAAATTTGCTATACTGACAGTACACATTATCGCATAAAATATAAATTATTGTCTATTTATGTCTATTTGTCTATATGTTTTCTTGTTCGACAGATAACCGATTGTGATAACATTTAGTATAAGAACTTATTGTCGCATCAAATATAACGTACCGTTTTTTTTTTACCTGTCTAATACTCTATTTTTTTATAACCAGACAATTTAAAAGATGTTGTTTTTGTTTTATCGAGTCTGATATGTCGTTTAATTCCTTTTTCGGGTGACAGGGCATCGTGTTGAGTGATAAAGATTAAGAAAGAGAGGCAAAGAATGTATAAAGTTACGGAATGAGGGGAAGTAACGTGATAATGAGAAGTATAGAGCGAGAAAGTGAGCGAATGGCAAAGGGAGGCAGATGAAATCGGTAATAAGATCTAGATCGGTGTTCGTTATTGATATCAAGATCACCATCAGGTCTAGTATTTTAACTAGTATTAAAATCTTAATCTAGATCATATATATATCTACGAGCGGAACCGCAAGCGAAAGTTTCATACTGTACACACGATGGGCCATGCATCACAATACGTCGCAATTGGCCATCGTTACACAAAATGGTCTGTCGCAATTTGCGCATAGAGTGCACACTGGGCATTATCGATCTTTTGTAGACACATAAAAATATGTATCGTATTACACACTATACAGTATCACATATGCTGACCCAACGTTTCGTGCTCGATACATATCAATTAAGACCAATGACTAGGTTCATCGTGCGTTTCATTATTTTTATTTCGAAAAATAGGATTTTATGCAGAAATTAATTGAAGTAAATTTTAAGTATTATGGTTTCCAAAAAAAAATGTTAAGTAGGTACTAGAAGACCCTGCTTGCTCGACAGCATTGTGTTGATAAGATGATTCTAATATAAGTCTTCTATACAATGAAGAATATAACCTAACCTAAATACAAGGGATGAAAAAGTATGATCATGATAGTACAGTCTATATATTAATACTGATTTCACGATACTTCTTTCCGAAAATATTAGTTGTGCGTCGATTCTTAGCTATAATTTGTACCTTCACATTTTCGAACCATTTTCCGCGCAATAAGGCCAACTGGCCATGTCTGAAGACCGATTCGCGTGATCAGGTAAGTAGATGCCTAGTCGTCCTTACGTTTCTATAGTAGGTATATGGAATACCTCTTTTATAGTAAATTTCCTTCGCTTTTATGAAAATATAACAGTATGGGAAGGCGATAATAAGACATTACGCGGTAGCAGTATCCGTTGTCCAACATTTGTACCAGTTATGATCTCCAAGTCTAAACTGTCCTCATATATTTTTCTGACAATCGGTCTCGTGCCATTCGGTAAGCCTTTCATTGGATTGAAATCTCTCAAAGCATTACAACAGCCCATTCCTTCAAAGCGAAATCAAAAATTATGTCTAACTTTCACTCCTAGCTTCTCTTTGACTCTACCAATTTAAGTGGACAACATCTAAAAGAAAAAGCTTGATCCAACAAGTATTATTAGACCAAAACTAACCGCGTATGTCGAATAGAACCAGAGATATAGAGAAAGAAAACTTAAGAAGGAAGAAAGAAGTAATTTTCAATGCTCGAGAACGAGCAGTGTATCAGTACCTTTCATAAAAAAATTAACAAATAGGTTTGATAGAACGACCGGGCGGACTCGTAATAGTTTCCATTTTTTTTTAATATATTGATTCGCAACGCAATATATGTTAAGCAATTTGTCTAGAATCGATATATATATATTTTGAATCTATAATATATATATGTATTTGTGTGTGCGTGTGTGCGTGTGCGTATGCGTGTGCGTGTTTGTGTATGTGTATATATGAGAGATTAGATTTGTAATTATTTATTTTTAACATTATGTTATATAATATACATAACAATTAAGCAAATAACTAACCGCAATTGTAATTATGGCTTATAATCCACGGCTGTACATAATGCATCATGCGTTTGAATCATTAGTTTAATATCAACTATTCATGTATGGTTTTATATTAATTGACGTCGAAAAATTTCTTGTTGCTTCATTGAATTCATATGTCTACCTAAAATACAAGAAATTAGTCCATTAACATTAACAATAAAAGTTTTCAAAGAACAAAGTTAAATCAATTTCTTAGAATTACTTGCGACTAATTTGACAAAAAAAAATCTGAAAGTGTTACTTCTGCAGATCATACTTAAAACTTCCCGCTATGATTTTATCTCTATGTTTTTGAGCTTCTAGAGTTCAAAAATGTAATTATTTATATTTTTAACTTGAGGTTGACCATATAGGCCATCCCTGAAACTATTAGCTACTTTCGAGTTTTTGTTACTTTTGAGCTAAAGATAGCTCAAATGGTACATATGTAATAGAACATTATTAAACTACATGATACAACATAATTGTGGTGCACGACTGACGCGCGTTTGTGTCTGGCCAGAAGTTGTTAAATAATTTTCTGCAACTCCTCTTTCGGGCGAAAAAATAAGAACTCAAAATTCTGTACAAAATGCTAAAACAACTTTTCCGTGCCTAATTAACTTTAGTAAGAGATTAAACCCTATCTTACTAACATTATAAACGCGAACGTTGCGTAAAAAAGGGATGTTCGTTACTCCTTGACGCAAAAGCCACTAAACAGATTTTAATTAAATTTTACAGTAATATAGCTTATACATTATAATAACATATAGGTCATAGTTTATAGATATAGTAGCTCTTGTTCACGACTTCGCTCGCGTAATCATAGTACAAACTCTTTACTTTTCTATGACGATCCGTTATTATTAGGAGCAATATTGAAGGACGGATAAAGTTCAAGATCGGTCTAGGATCAGGATCGTGACCACGATTGGAATTGGGATCAAGAGCATGAGTGAGATCGTTTAACAATAAAAAAAATCGCGCATTGTCATCCAATTCTGAGTTATCTTCAAAATTTCTGCAATTTTCATTTTTTCCTTCTTCCTTATTTTCTTACATTGTCATCCAATTCCGAGATGTGATTATACTTTCAAATCTCCAGCTCATCGGAAAATTAGTTTAAAATATTGTTGCAAAATTCTACCTGAACAGACAAATAGACAAGAAAGTGAGACAAAAATAGTGGTAAAAATGGATTCTCTTTATGAAGGCCCCCTTGTCAAATTTGTTAAGGAAACACCACTAATGGTAGATCACTCCCAAAGCTTCACCATACGTGGCAGAAAAATACTCACCAAACGTACAGTGTTCAAACGCCATTCATCAAAATCCATCTATCCGTCTCGCTAGAGAGAACCCTTTAATTCTCTTCCATGCACATGCTCCGTTTAAAGTAACTCCCACTTCCGCTTACAATATTTTTATTTTATGCGACACCAAAGTTGTCACCACGTGTGTCAATAACTTACGAGCACTTTAAATTGCAGCTGAAAGCGGCTATACGAGTAATAAATCCGAAGGAGCCAAAGTACATGCACCAGGAGGCGAAATTCAAACGTCAGCTGTTCATAAGGAACGTGATGAGGTTGAAGGCGATCATAATGTGGTTTATCGAGATCGGGAAAATACTTCAGTAAGTAAACAGTACCCATGTTACCCATAACCATATCCTACTGCCCGCCTTTGGCTCAGTCCTCTTAATCTCATGAAATATTTTAAATGTTTTTGATATCAAAGGGGTACGACCGCAAGAATGTCCAGGTTCCATAATGGTAAATAATTTGGAACACAAGCAAAAACTTTATTAACCCTGTCTTTTAAAACTATCCAGTGATATGATTTTTGAGATATTTTTATTTCAACATCTAAAAGTCCATTTTGTAGTATACTTTGTATTGATATAATGATATCACGTAAATGAATTGAGTGAAATAAAATGAATCATGACTGACCGCTGCCGTGAACTGATTTTAATTCTGGCCGGATATTGCTTTTATAATTAGCAATCTTTTCTCGTCGAATGTATAATGTAATTTTCTATTATTTCCTTTTTTTTCTGTTTCCTTGGAATAACTTGAAACTTATGAAATAATTTTGTTGACTGTTTATTTTGGCGAGGACTTTCTTTTAGGTAATCGTTTTAACGGAAAATTCATAAAATATACATACACACATATATATTTGGGTATCCAAGGATTTCATAAGTTATTACGTTATAAGAACTGAAATTCAGTTTGGATTTCGAAATTTAATAAAAGAATGGTTAAGAACTTTGACTCGGATCTAAAATTAACAGTTACAAATTCGATCTGTGAGCTATTGTATAAATATAAATCACATCAGTTTACAAAAATTAAAATTATCGATAATGCGACTACAGCGCTACTTATTCGATTAAGTTTTCGTGACTTTCTTTTTTTGGCAGTAAATAAAAATATTTTTTAAATATAAGCCATTGTTAATAAACTCAACAACAGCGCTACCTATCGGACCTTAGCATAGCCATGAACCAATATCTCTCGATATTTGAGCTATTGTAAGATATAACCTTAATCGATAAGCCGTTCAGAAGTCACATGATTAATGACAGGTGTATAACAGGTATAAAAATATTTTATTTCTTTTGATAATTAACTTCATTTATTGCTTATAAAATTCTCTACCTTTAGATTATTTTTCGAATATATAACTGCGAAAAACGCAAGTTAGAATATTTTATAGGAAAAAAGCTATAATAAATAATGGAAAAACTTACTAAACTGTGAACTTAGATCATTTTTTATGTTGAAACATAAAAAAATGCTATTGGAAGATAAAAATAAGGTTATTTCTATTCAACCTGCGCACGAACACATAGGCACGTGCTGAAAACTTTTAGGAATTATCGCTTTGGATACCTGGAAAAGTTTCACAGTTTTGTATTATCTATAGTAAATTGCAATGCATCACCATAGACATTATTTTATTAGCATTTTGATTCATGTCCCCGTAGTAATGAAGCGCATGAAAGTAATTACACTAAAAACAGCAAACTTACTAATGAAAGTATGATTTCGAAGACGTAAATTGACCAGTAAAATAGAAACACCTATTTTCGTGACATCTATTTGATAATTTTAGCGATATTACGAACATCTGTTACTAAGACTCAGTGTTGTTTGTCATAAGAAAATATCGTCTCATTCGTAGAATATATCTATTATTCTTAATAAGTATCTGTGTTTTTACGTTGTATACTAGAATTGAAGTATAAAAATTATAAAGGTATATGTAAAACTATGCCATTTGCTTTGTTTGTGTTTATGCGGTACGAACACCACATTTATGTACTTTTCTTTTTTTATTCGGTTTATGTCAATCTGCAAAACCATAAGCATTACTCTTTTATTATTACGCATTATACCCATTATCGAACGCATAGATATCATAAACAATTTATTTGTCTATGACATCTATTCGAAATATAATAAATAATAATTGTACTTTATTATTTTAAAGTACCCGTGAAATATGATAATACAATTTTTAAATATTTCAATAAATGCCTGATTATGTTCAGGGCAATCGGATTAAGAAAATATGTCGCGAACAAAGATTGAATCTCAAAATATGCTGACCCATCTACGTCATAGTCACGCGCTATCGGTTTGCGTTGGATTCCAAAATATCAAAACTTTATAGTCCTAGCAATGGCATATATACCATTTATAATTTAGGCATGAATGGTTCGCTTGGTAATACATACATCATAATTGTGTGCAAATAATACGACTAGTTTGTTTCACTTTTCGCTTGGATTCCAACTTTTCTATGTAGAGTTAAAAATTTTAAAATAAACAGAGCGATAAAACTTTTTATTAAATTATTATAAACAAAACACACTGAACATAACCTCCGCCATGTTATTAAACGGGACATTCCTTTGTCTGTCTGTCCGTTAACGTGCGTATTGTTCGAAAACCACAGGTTCAATTTAGATGTGTTTTTGAAGCTATACTTCTTTAGGCGCAATAAGGTGAAAAAAATCTGAATATATAATAGAAAGAGACGGAAGTTGTGCACGCCGTTGTAAGTCACCGTGAAGTCACTTTCGAATGATAAACGGGTTTTAGCTCAAACAATCGTTCAAAAGAGGGCATATAACGCAAATTTTAATTTAAAAGTGACTTTTAGTTAAAAGTCAGTTTAATAAGGAGGCGATAGAAGAGACCCTCAGTGTTAAAATGCGCATGCGTTTCATTGCCATTTTCGCTACATATTTATAAACATCCCTGGCCTAAACAAGCAAGTGGACTTTTGTGTCTATAACCGTTCAAATACTTTCCATTCACCCTTCCCATGGCCATCATCAGCAATCATCATCAACACTTCGGAGTTTAATTAAACATATAGATATACATTTCCAGGATTTTTTAAATATTTCTCTAACTTTATTCTGCTGTATGTAAATCGTTGCATTAATCCCGGTGCTACATATTTGTAAAGTAATCATTTGCCACAGCAAAGCAAAGGTTTTAGAACAAAGTTTAATATAAGACCGTAATAATTGTTTTTTAGACTTTTACACGCGGAGAAATTATCTCCAAGTAGGTTTATAAACACATATACTGTTTTCTAAGTATAGTTTATTCTTTATATTCGTTTCACTAAAAATTAAAAGCGATACATATTTTATATACTTTTCATATTACATATTTTACAGTTATTTTAAGAATATTGTAAAACGTTCATATTTATGTAATACTTTTTTTTTCTATTGTTTTTCAATTTGGAAAAACTCTAAATAATTCTTGATATAAATATAACCTCAAAGAAAACGTCAAACTATTGTATTATAATGAATGACCTCGAATTTTATTGCAGGGACTGCTTTGAATGGGAGTCAAGGTTAAGATCGTTCCTCGGGCTGTTGGCTTGGTTGGCGTTTTGTTATTACTACCAAATGTGGATGTTACCATTTTTAATATTACTACTTTTTAGTAGAAATTGGCTAATTTATAGATTTACAGGTAAGTTGTATACGAAATGTAGACATGTATGTAGTTATATTTATGACGTGTTGACGAAAATTAAGAACATTCGATTTGTACAAAATTTAAATTTCTATTAAAGTATTACAAATATAGTGTTTCGTAGACACGCATCGAAGACGAAGCTCTTTTTCATATAGAATAATAATAAATATATAATATTAGTCTTGATTTTTTTATTGATAACTTTTAATTTAATAGTATTGTTAGCTAATGGCACTTTCAAAAGTTTGAGGATTAAGTCGGGATAAAAAGTAAACGCAAAAAGCAAGTGAATATTCAAAAACGCTACGATACAATAATTAACTACTGAACCTTTTAAACACTTCATTGATCGCATTTGGCTTGTGAACTCACTGCCCGAAGCAATAAAACTGAATCGTCAACACTCAAATTCTGGTGTATACTCAAATTCAATATATATATATAGATCACTCCCTTAGTGGTTTCATATTCCGAGTGTAAACAAGGTAATAAAATATTTATAACAACACGAAACGTGAAACAACGAGATTAGATACACTCTAGAATACTCTAACCAACAAAATGCTTTTGAAATGCAAACACGTGTTAGTTTGTGAGCATAATTCCTAACAGTATAATAGCATACATATATATTTTTAATTATAATCTTTGATAGCGCTTATTATTATGCATATCATAGACGTGCAGCGCGTAACGTAGCGGCGTGATGCGAACGTTTGGCGCAGTCGTATGACGCTCGATTCCCGTATTTTTTTCCAATTTACTCGCCATTCCAAATTCTGGATAAAGAACTTCGCTTCAGCAATTATAACAATAAATGTCAAAAGTATTTAAAACTCATTAAAAGCTGACGTAGAATACTAATGCCATTTAATTGTTGCTTTTTTAGTTACATTCAAAAGACGTTTCTCTGCTTTCGAGAGAGACCCTTGGAAATGCATATACATACCTTTATTATTTAGTAGTAAGTAAAAATTTGAGATACGATAAATGTTTTGTCGTCATCGGTGAAATTGGGAATGAAAATAACCAATATCTTCAAATTGTTAAACTAACCAAATATTTTTTTAATGGTTTTAGCAATTTTCTCGGAATGTGTTTATAATATTTTTCATATTAACAAATTATAATCATACAGACACATTCTACGGCATGGTCAGTGCGCATGTTTCATTATTTACGTTTCAGCGTTCACATTGGTGTTAATAGTTCTCTGAAAAGATTTTAAATTAAAATACTAAGGGAGATCACTGAATTGTATTTTGATATCAGGTGAAAGAATTACTCTAGCGGCCGGGTTTGTTTATCTGGATTTTTGGTCTATTAGCAAATCTAAGCACAATGAATAAATTAAAGTGAGAGAAAATGAATGGGGCCATGCTCGCTGTTATGAATTGTAAAACTTATCTAGGTGCAAGAATGTTTATCTATTAATAATGGTGTTATGGTTTCTATATTTATGTGAGGTAGTAAAAGTAGATTGCTCCAGAAGAACCATGAAACTATAATTAATTTAGTAGAGATTCCAATTTTTAATAACATTTGTAAAGTATCCCTAAAAAAAGATAAGAACAGGAATAGCGATATAAAACAACTGTTCGGTAAAAAATAATTTTCAGGACATAATTCTATTCTTTCCTTTGTAAACATCAAATTTGGAGAAAGACCCATAAATTTCAATTAGACTAATCGAAAGTATTACAATAGACATTATAAGACCATTATTTTCATTTTTTTTAAACGCCAGCGTTATTCACATCCGAACTTATTCAACGCGCAAAATACACAAAAAAAAAACATATCGTTTGAAACGTTTTTATACTATTTATGAAAATATTTAATACCATTTTTATTAAATAGGTACTATCAAAAAAGTTATTTATTGTCCTTATAAATAGCCAAAGAAAAAAAAATTATTGGTATTATTACGGTTATTTTACATTTTAAATAAAATCAAATTCTTATAATGATTCCACAAAAAAATATCATACTCCTAATAACATCCAAATAACCCCATAATTATGCATGAGACTAATGAATGTAAATCAGTTAACTCACTTTTGAGGTCAATCGAAGGTGAAATTTTTAAAAATAATATTGATGTTAAAATAGCTAATTTCTTGCATTCTGCCAGCACAAAGCTGATTGAGTAAATAAGGAAAGCAGATATGTCGAAAAAACGAACATGTAAGAAATTCCCTAAATCCGCTTTTCATGATTTCAGGCGGTAACCCACTCCTGGCGCCGGTCGACGACGACGACCTTCTAGCCGAGGAGGATGACGAGGAAGCGGAGGCCGATAAGGTTGGCCATGTTAATTACCACGGACGGACAGACTATTCGTCTTTTTATTTTACTTCATGGATACCGACCGGAGTTAGAAGTTTTTCGTGGTGGTCTATCGTTTTGATCCGATCCGATTGTGGACCGAGCCTACGATTTGTCTATTTGTCTACGGTGACTTTTGTCCCAGTCGTCGACTCGTCTAATTGGCACTTTTAGAAGTTTATTTTTTGGTTTTGGTTCCCGCGGACATTTAAATACCCATCATTTCTATGATCAAAAATATCATTAAAATAGGGAATACTTCTGCAAATCTAAAAAAAAATTCAAGGAAAAGTCCTTAAAAATACATTAAACGCTTTCTAGAGTGTTTTATTTCGCTTTCATATTTTACGGTTTATTTAGTAACTCTTAAAGTATTTTAAATACTTATATTTTATTTTGTGCCCCTATTCTAACCTTTAAAGCGTGCAATTTAAATAGTTCGCAATAATACAATTTTATAGATAATTAACATCGTAACTTATATTCGTTACGATATTATTTCATGAGCATATATACAATCTCATTCAAGTTTATGCAATCACAAATTTCGCTTCTTTTCGTTCGTTGCTACGGAACCATAAATGCGCCAGCCCAAATTCCGTCTTGATCAGTTTTAGAATACAATCTAATTGCAGGATACAAAGTGACCCTTTCATAACAATCCTCTGCTATCAGTCGAAAAACTTTTCGAATTTAATGAAGAAAATTCATTAGGTAAAGGTGAGATCAGCCACTCAAATATGCCCGCCTAGTACAATTCAACATCCGATTAACTCTAACTTGTCCTTAAGGTAGCAGTTTAAAAACATTATGAATTAATAATAATACGTTTTATGAAAATTAGAAGCGTTTATTACGCTAATGAATAGTTACTCAACTATTTTAAAGGATATTTCATTATCTAATTTTCAAATTCAACATTTCAACAGATCGCAAAAATTACGTAGGTAATAGAAAAAACCCTTATTTTGAAATGCAATCTAAGTATTTATGTGTTACAAATTTTTATCTATAGAATTTTATTTTAATCTCAATTTTTTTTAATCAAGAAAGTTTTGTTTTTGCTCGCAGGAAGAGAAGAAAACGCTAAAAGAAAGACTTCAAGCCATACAGGAGGTCACGCAAACCGTTCAAAACGCAATCGGCTACGTGGCGTCGTTGGGAGAAGCGGTCAAGAAGTATGCACGCAGTTTATTTTCTAAATCCAGAAATAGAACCGATTTATATATAAAAAATATTGCATTGCCTTTATACGTGTCTCAATTATTTGAATAAAATCACATTAAATTCGAACTAGTTGAGTTCAAGCCGTTTTTGAATTATTATATGTCTGAACCGTAAGAGATCATACTTTCGAATTTCGATTATTTCGAAGCTAAAGATCCACACAATAAGTATATCCGACTTAGGACAGTACAAAAGTTATTTAAACTTTTGGGTTTTTTTCATATGACGTCCAGTATCAAAAATTATATATTTTGTAAATAGGAAAGCATTGTGTTTCTAAGATTACTTTTGTAAGGGATTCACCAACCTAATGACATTATTTCCAGATTTCTGAGTTCATTTTTTAAATAAAAAGAAAAGATTTGTGAATATTCGAAAATTTGCTTTTTTTTATTTTTATGAAATCTTACAAAATCAAATAACGATAACAAAAACTCAAGTATTGTATATTGTATGGTGCAGTGGGATCATACACAAGTTACGTTGTTGTTTATGATAAATAACTAGTTCTAGTTACTTTTTGTTGTGTTAATTTTAATTTGAAACTAGACACCTTTCCTCAGTTATTATACAATACAACAATATCAATATTAAGAAAAAAAAACCAAAGGACAAATCAATAATTTCATGTTTCTAACATAATTTACAAAACTGCTCCAAATGTTTACAACGAAACACAAATACCAAATACAACGGCGAATATATTATTAATTATATATATATATAAACTGGCAAATAATCTCTTTTTATTAGTCTTAAATCTTTTATATTGTCGAGTACTTTTATTTTTGCCGCATTTATTGATCGACTAATGCCTTTTTGGTTTGTCTTTCTTTTTCATAAGCGAAGAGTTTTATGTGATTCCAAAAAAAAATAATGTGTTTAGTTTTAGTTAGTGTTAAACACTGACTTCGTTCCGCTATTCCTGTAACGTCAGCAAATAATACTTTACTTTTCGTTCCAGCCTAATGAACTTCACCGTTCCTTACCTGAGCTACATAGCTATCATAATGCTAATTTCTGCGATGTTTGTGCTCTATCTGATACCTTTACGCTATTTGCTCATGGCATGGGGTAAGTTATGAGTTTAAATCGTTGCCATATGTAAACGAACGGTTATAGAGAAAAATTGTGTTTTATCTTTCTCTTAAATTGCAAAACTTTTCGGTTTTTTCAACTTCATTCATTTTATGTGTGTATTTAATATATTTTAATCACTTATTCAAATAACAAATCATTTGTTCAAATTTATGGCTATTAAATTATTTATTATATTTAATTATTTAACAATTTAATAATAAATAGCCTTTCATTTATTACAATACGTAATTGCATTTGTCAAAATTGACATAATTTGGTTTAATATTTATATATTTTAATATAATTGTACGAACATAATATTCTATTTCACAAATTGAAATTATTTTTATCAAATTATTTATGTCGAGGAAGTGTAACCTCTTACGCGTTTACATAATTTTATTATACTAAAATACAATTATCTCAAACTAGGTGTGAACAAGTTCACCAGAAAAATTCTGCGGCCCCACACCATACCGAACAACGAGGTTTTGGATCTGCTCTCTAGGGTTCCTGATGATGAGATCCTGGTAACAACACAAGAATTATTTCGTTTAGATTTACTTCTTAAGTTCGTACAACGCCACAAACAAGACTACGGACAATGACACGCTCAAGTTAATAATGATCATGGCCATGACCATTATTAACTTTAATTCTGCTTTTTGTTGAATTTTTCTGCTCTGTGGCATTCTATAAAATTAAGACTTTCAAGAAATCGTAGCATTGTCGAATTAGCTTAATGTCGTTTTGAAAAATCTAAATGAATTGTCTAACAGCAAACATACTTGAGTGGCAAAAACCTTCCATATACAGATGTTTATTCAGCATCATCGAGAAATGTAATTCTATCATTACTCGCTAGAACACTTTTTACGACTGCTATACTCGACGCTCAATAATCACTAAGCGGCTTTTATGGTTATGACAAATAGCAGGCTTTTCAAACGATAGTTAGAAATAGCCTATAACACTGTTCGATATCTGAAAATCTACCAATCTTATTAAGAATATTTTAAATATATTGCATCATTTTGTAATGATGCTGGTTGAATGAACAGCCCGATTTCTTATCAGCGCTGAGCCCACAAACTCGACGCGGTCGAGTGTGTAAAGCGGTTTCTTGTATGTATACTTCGTAACCGCGTGTCTTACACAATTCCAGATTCGGCATGCTTACGCGCATGTTTCCGTACGAAGCGTGGATATTACTGTGAGTTTATCGGTGCATAGATTTGGCAGTGAAACTATATATCATTTCTTTTATATTTATAGTTATAGCGATCACCATTTAGGTGTAAACGAAATAGCTAATCGTTTCTCTAGTTCATTTTAATGTAATAATAGTCTTGACAAACAAAACTATTAAATTTAAATTTGATATATAATAACTTTTCAAAAAAAAATTAAATGCACGAAAAAAATTTTAAAATAATTATTTATTTTTAGAGTCGGCGTCACCTAAAAATATTTCATACGCGTTTTAATATTAATTTTTACAATTTTACATCGTTTCGACTCAATACTTCGTCGATACAATAAATATATATGTGTATATATAGACGAATTTCGAACGTTTTTCTTTTATTTTTTGAAGTCGCTTAATAAGATATATAGTGGTGAATCAGTAGTTGAGAGAGTCGCTTATGAACTAGAATGAGTTTTGACCTTGAGTCGAAATTGCACCACTCTCGCCGGAGAGCACGTTAAGCCACCAGTCACGGACGTCGTCACCGTAGTGGTGACGATCTCCGTTAGCGACCCGCAACCCACACTGGGGAGGCACATGGCTTAAGGTCCGAGACTTCGATTTAAATTAAAAAAGACTTTAGGACGATATACCTCAGCAGCCAAATAATTGAAATCTGATACATCTAAAACAAAAGTAAACACTAATCCTCAAATGAGAGTTTAAAACGGTCAGTCATGTATAATGAGGTTTTTGACGTAAAAACGTCTTATAAATCGAAGAACGCCGGCTGCATGTGCGAAAAAGCATGACTCATTGTCGCGTTCCGCCTGAGCCGAGGATGCGAGCGAGAACGCGGAACAATAGAGAGGCACGATCGGCCTAAGCGTTGGGCTTGTGACGCATCTATCTTTTTTAATGTATAATTTAAGTAAAAATATTTGAATTAACAAGTGCAAATAAATGTTAATTTATCGAAAACATTGTCATTTTCCATTAGTTCCTTCTTTTTATTATACAAAATAATGGTAATTCAGTGATAAAAATTCAATTCAATTCAATTACTCATCAATGTTTTCTTATGATATTATCATGTAAAATTATCGTCCGTAAACCGACTTTACGGACAACCAATTAAAAAAAAATTTACTTATTTTTTTTCATTTCAGCTGGACTGCAGGGAACTGAAGCCGCATGCGCAGAACGAACGAAAAGATGCCAGGAAGAAACACAAAGCGTCGTAACACAATGGGTGGTCGTTGAGGCGACACATGAGAAGATACGCATCACGGCTTTTGCACAAGAACGAATTACATGCGGACTGAATCTGAAAATATGCATTCGGATAGCGATAGACGTACGCGCAGACACTTTCGACGATTTCTCGTGTAGAGCACATTGACACTAAACCGTTTCACTCGATGGAATCTAATAAAAAGTACACCCTACAAAGTCACTGAATGTGACGTCCGAACTTTATGAAGCTTATATACATGTTATGGCGCTTGGCTCAATTATTTATCTTCTGCATTAACCGGATCGATCGCGTCTGTGACCACCTACGTCAAGTGACTTCTAACTCCGGCCAAGTGCGTTGAAGACTGCTCATAGAGTGTAGTTTCACAAAATTTCCATATAATCTGGTATTTGGCTCACGACAGCCCTTGTCTTTAAGGAGAGTCCTCAGCACGCCGAAGTGATTTCAATTCGGTCATAAGACCGCCATCTTTTCCACACATTCCACACATTTCTACGACGTGGTCATGCCTCAAGTTGCGTTTTTAGGGCTCTATACCTCAAAAAAAAAAAGGAATCCTTGTACTTGTTGTCTGTTTGTATGTCCGTCTATCGAAACGCTTGTTCTAAGTAACGGATAGACATCGATTTTGAGATTTATATAAAATGCTAAAGTTCCTTAAAGGTATAAAAAAATTGCACTTCTAATTTAACGCTATCAAAAGGTACGCGACCAATTTTTCACATATTTTGATACTCACAAAAGCACTCGTCAAAACCTATTGGGTATTTTTCATTGTATTCGAATCATAAAATTTGGCATAAAGCAAGGTCTTGGAGCACAAGTAAAAAGAAAAATCGAAAAATAGTCAATTTATAGTTATAGCATATTAAAAAATATGTTTGCAATTACAATGTGATATTTATAGTTGGAGTATCAAAAGTAACGCACAAGATAATATATTTTAACTTCTCGCAAAGAAAATCAAAAATCTGTGCACGAAAATTTTGTTTACGGAAAATTTAAACATTTTTTATACGGAACCATCAAAGGACGAGGTCTACTTGCACTAATCCATATTGCTTTTTATTATTATCGATAATATTTGTGCTTCTTTGGTGTAGGCAGGTGTATTGTTAAACCATATATTATATAACTACGAATAAACATGACAAACTACGTAACTCACCCTAAGATCAAACTATAAGCCCAAAGCAAATTTTTACTGATCTTCTCCCTCCTCCTAAGTGGATCATATGGTTAATGGGCTTAAGTTACAGAACGGGTAATTATTTAAATTTAATTTCAATGGGAAGTAGACAAGGGCTGTCAGTTTGACCAATAGTAAAAATATTTGAGCAGTTCTCCAACTGGTCTGCACTGACTTCAAAGGGCCTTTTTTGGAAATATTTCTTAACCTGCATAATTCGAAGATTTTAATATTATTTTACCAGTTTTTTTTTATAGTATCTTATAAGCTACTACACTAAACAGCTGAAGGGTTAGATGAACTATTTGTAAAGCTATTTTTTGAACTGTCTAACCCTTCAAACTGAATCCGAACCCGAAAATTTAAAATAAGCACATAACTGACGTAAATAAACTACATAACTAAATATATAATAACATTTTTTTTTAATGACAAAGAGAGAGATAAATAGGAAGAGCGGGCAATCGAAGTTAAATATAAATTTTGTATCGACTGTGATTTAAAAGATCTGTTAGGGATTACGATCTAAATGAGAAAAGCGATGTTGGAAGTTTTTATATTATGATATGATATATTATAGGGTAACACCAATTTATTATATAAGAATAGATAGATTAACGAATGCCAATTTAATGAAAATATTGTTATACTTCCGTGGTTCTTCGGTATTGTACATTCTCGTGTCCTTGGTTAGAGAATGCTAGATTTTTCACGTATTTAGATACTGAAGGGTGTTACAAGATAGAACCACGTGTTATATTTAATTGTGTTACGCATTCTAATGAATCAGTTTGTATACTTTTATTTAATAATTAAAACAATACAATACAATAATTGTATGCAAAACTACAAAAATGAGCATCACTTTTTATTTAATATGTTTTCCTATTATTTTAATACGATTTTCTCAATATTGATATACTCATAATGCTCGCATTATAAATAAAAAAGTATATATAGCACATGCAGTGTTGCCAACTCCTTGAAAGATAATTCCAGCACCTAAGAAGAAAACACAAAAAATGCAAAGTTTTTCAAAATGTACCAATAGATTCCCGAAGAGTTGGCAACCCTAAACTGTTCACAAATGAATCTCCATTGCAATTTCAATCTGAAAGACTGAATTCTCTACCAATATTTTTTAACAAGTATTTTTTAAGAATTTGCAGTGCATTTAACAAATTTGATTTGCTTAAAATCGGCTTATTTCCGTTTGTTGATAAGTACTAATAACATTTTTTTTAACGTGAAACGTATATTTAGGTAATAATTCATTGATCAAAGTTATTTATCATTAGAGTGATTGTTGGAAAATGATAAATTAATTTGACACAAACGACAAATGTGGATATTTTTAGACTGTAAGATAGCAAGCGTATAATCAAGATAGATTTCAGTGAATATAATTTAAACTCTGCTAATTAAGTGTATGTATGTACAAAGTGTCTAGTCAAAATTTTATACCGCAATTAGACAGAAGTTCCTTTCGCTTTTTGCATTAACTAAGCAAAATTATACGTTTAAACGGATGATTAGCACATCGTAATGCACTATATTTTTAAACGCAACGCACTCTTTGCACAAATTATTAAATTTTAATGTAATATTTTGAAAATTTTTAGACACAAATATGTAGTGATAATATTGAAGCTGCATTTATGTTTAATGGTTATTAAACTTTATTCTTTTAAATAGTGATAGACATTTTTTAAATATGATGAGCCGGAAGAAGTTTTGCTCACAGATAAGTAATCATCGCTGGTTTTATCATTTTTTAAAGCCAAAATAAACGAGGAAATGATAAAATCTAAAATTAAACCAGTTAATATTTTTCATTTACAAATATATTTTAATCATTTTGCATGAGTTATTTTATTTTGATAAATATTTTCATATAAAGACAATTCCTTTTGTTAAACGAATTCTTTAACATTCTACTCCGGCAACGTCGTTCTGGTTTCATTTAATTTCAATTATTTATAGTTTTATTTGAAATTCTTTATACTTAATTCTGTTGTTATAATATGATGCTATTAGTAAAAGGTCAAAACTAAAAATAGATACACTAATATAAGTACAAGCATACTATGTACATACATGTATTATTAATGTGATACATGTAATTTAGAAGCAATATATAAAGATTTTTTAATTAGCTGCATGAAAATCTCATTTCCAATGTTGCCAGGTTTTGATAAAACAAAAATTTTAATGAAACTAATTCTATTTTACATCCGGGGTGTAATCCAAAATGAAATGATTTAAACCAATAGAAATATTTAATGAAGAAATGACGACGAATTTCTCATAAGTATGCCAAAATGTAAACAAATTCAATTTTCTTAAGTGATTCCTTAAAAATTGAAGAACTGAATAATAGAACGCAAATAAGTTAAAAATAAGACACTCAAAAGGGCCCTTATAATTAATAACGTTGAATATTTACAACCAAGTCGAAAAAAAACATATTTCTCTATAGAGAGAAATGTGTTTTTTTTCAATATAAAATATATATATACAGCTTTCTAAGGTTTCTTCCAGACTATAGAGTCTGAAAGAAACTTGAGATAGCTTTATATATCAGTAAACTTGAATTGCACCATAAACACATATAGACTACAAAACAATCACATAATACTAGCATTTCATATGTAATTTACGATCTTGTTGTTGCACAAACTACCCCCATACCAATAAGCGCACATTAATACAGTAACCACTAAGGGATCGGTAGCAAGCGTGACCCCTCCAAGTTTTTCATATACAGCAAAATGATTTTAAAACCATCCCGGTATTTGACGCATGCGACTGAATTCACGCCTTGTCCTTATTTTCGCTTTTTTGTGATTGGACCTCAAAATAGTCGACAACGACAAATATATATATATATATATTTTATTATTTCGAAAATGGGCATTGTATGTTTGCTGATTTAGCGATATGGCATCATTGTTACAAATTTTAAATTGCAAAGATTGCTATTGTACCCATGCACATTGAAAAATGTACAAAATGAGAATTAGCCCCCAGTGTGTCTTCCTCTTTGTAATACTTTTTTAATCCAAATATATTAACTCATGTGTAACACGTTTTGGTGATTTTTCATAACTATACTCTCAACGAGATGTTCGTATCATTGTTAACACTAAAATTGTCAATATACTTGTTTTATCTATAATACGTATATCTAGTTGTTGTTAAGCATCATACACATTGTTTTGATATGTACACAGACATATTATGATATAAAAATAACATTGTTGTCGCTTTCATATTTTATGGACATAAAATTATTAATGCCTAGACGTTGTTTTTTTTATTTAGTGATAAGTTAAATTTGTTCTCCTTTGAACGAACGATTTGTGCCAATAATATGTTCATATAAAAGAAATACAGTCTTGTTCGGTTATATTCATTGAATAAACAAATAATAAATACGAAAACACATTAGACAAATGTTCGTTTTGAGATTCACTTCTGCATATTAAGCAATTTGTATACAATGATAAATTATTTTATATCTACGAGTTAGAAAAGATTTAAAGTAGTAAAGTACGTGTATGCCATAGCAACTGTTTCAATCTGATAAGTATTTGAATATTAATATTAACTATTAAGTAGCACCTAAAAGTTCATAAAATGAACTTATCTACCAAAACTTAAAAAAGAGCTTTTTATATTTCTGGTAACATTTCTTAGAGACCTGTCCCTTACAATAATTATCCTTACAAGAAAAACCGTACAATAAGCCTTTTTGCTCCGAAAGTTCAAAAAGAACCACCAGATGCAGCACCGGTGGGGCATATCAATTTTTCGTTATCCCTATTCAAGATAACGTTAAATATACGTTTCTATTATTGTAAAATTATCATATTAAATTCAAAAAATAAATTTAATGTAGCATTTATGTTCGTGGTTCCTATATAGTCAGGGTGAGATAAATGTAAGATGACGTAAACTTTATGCCTTTTATAAAACCGGAACTTGTTGTGAAAACATTTAAAACAAAGAACCGAATGACATGTCGAAATAATTATAAAAAATGTATTTTTACTAAATATTTTATTAATTCTAATCGTCCAAAAAAGAAAACTCAAAACCGTTATCACCAACCATATCAAAGGTAAGTATTTTATTTTTATTTTAAAGTTGTATTTGAGATCAATTAATAAATTAAAACAAATTCACATTCAGCAAACTGCAAACTTAATTGTGCATGTAGCATTAAGTATTATTGTTTAATTTATTTTGACAAAGGAAACGTATTTTATCATTAACATATTATGCTTTTTATTTGAATTAAGATAAACGGTTAATTTCTTAAGGTAATTATGTTTCGTAAGATATCCAGCTATAAAAATATTCTTTAGGTTGTCGTTAAGTCGGGGGAAAAGTTTTTTCGTATTTTATATACAAATTCAAGATAGTTTTTATCATATTTTATTTGCATTTAATTGTCATATGTATATAGACATTTTGTAGGTAGTGATATAATCCCATTGTTGTAGAAATTTTAGAAGTACTAATCAAAAAACTGCGACCTGTAGTTTTGACAATACTCCCTTGATGTTAACCTAATACTACCTAAAGAATTCTAAAGAGATCGAATCAGGTAAAAATTTTAGAAAGTCAAGCTTATATAGTGGATGCATCGACACTTCCCAATCAACTCTCTCAATATTTACTGAGTGGCTAAAGGTTTGTATAGTCTGGCGTTATCATGGTAAAAAATTGCACTTTTTCTGATGATAAATTTCGACCGTTTTTGTCGCTTCTTGCTCCAGTCTCATCCGCTGTTATTAGTAGAGATCGGAATTGATGATTTTGCGCGGCGGTTAAAAATTTTTAGAGTGTAATTTAGTGACGTGAAACTGATGAACAACAGAACACATGGCCACCGAAGCTTTTCAACTATGAACTCGTCAATTATGGACCAATTGAGAAAATTATTATTTTTTTATTTGAATCAGTATACTCCCGAGATTGTTCCATAGAGAGGATCTAATGATGGCATCCCAGGAAAATCGATGAATACCCTCAAATATTATAGAAACGTATAGTGTGTCTGAGCTCTTTTTTATTCGTCAGAAATTACTGTTTAATAACAGTTAAACTTAGTATACGCAGAGATAAAACTAATTGCTTATTAATATACTTACACATTTTCATTTATTTATATAATTTAACGTTATGGCCTTTGCAAGAACACATTAAAACTCTTTGATGATAACAGAAGAAATGGAGTGAATTAATTTAATGTGTAAGTGAATGAAAATATGATCTGTATGAATTGTAGAACTTCTTGCAAATAGTTCTCTTATTAATAGAGACTTAGTTCTTAAGGTAATATAGTCGCGTTTGTTATTGATGTTTTTTTTTATTTTTATGCAATCTTACAATTACATCTAAAATGCAACGGTACAATAAAGTAAACCTATCCCAAAGAAATTGATAAGACTTATATTTCAATTTGTTTTTTAACAGATTACATACAATATATAATACACTGCTACACATTAAGAAATATTTTAATGTCTAATAAATCGTCACCTGTTTTATAATGTAAATAATTATAAAGTTTTGAATAACTATACTTTACACAACTTAGAAATTGTCAAGTCCTTTGATGTATATTTTAATCGATATTATAAAATTGAAATTTTGCATTATTTAAAATCTCGTGTTATCACTACATTAAGTTTTACTCCGCAGAAAAATATCAGATGCATCCATTCAAACAAAAACAATAATAACGAATTAAAATAATGTTAAACCGCTCCACCGATTACTGTTTTAGAACAGCACGTGAAAATTATAAAAATTAAGTCTTATTGTGTTCCAGTAACAAAATGATCGTTTCTTGTACCATTTGTATTTAAAAATCAACGTTTTTCTTATGATCCTTCGATAGAAACGGTAGGTAATAAATAATGTGTCTTCCCTTGTTTTACTATGATACTATAAAATGGTATTATAAAATGTAAGATACAGATGTTATGTACACTTTGAGCCGCTTTTCAATGTTAAAATAATAAGTCACTGTGCATCTTCTCTTTTGCATCTATGTTGCTTTATTATAATCCTTACCAATGTTGAAATGGTTTCAAAATTTTTAATGGAACAAAAGGCGGACGTAAACATAAATGTTCTTATATTAAGAATACATATAAATAATAATTTCCTTAATTAAATACCGAATGTGCTTTAAATTCTCTTACAGACTTAGAATTCTTTATTTCTATACTTGATAACTGTTGTTCATGAATAACAAAATATACACTTTTGCTGACAATGGTAAGGGAGGAGATTAAAAATTACACAAATTCTGTTTATGTAATACTTGGTTTGTGTAAATGGCTCTATAGTATTGACTGTGGTTAGTTATGATGACGGCAGATCTTTCCTTTCTTGAAGTAGAAAATTAGAAAATTTTATCGCGTATATAGCAACATTGTCGTCAGCCATAATTGTCAAAACGTCGCAGTCGTCGGTTTTATTGCTGGCTTGCGTCAGTGTTAATTCGATTTGTAATTTTTCAATCCAGAAAAAACCTTAAAAACATGGGTTCCAAAATACAACAATACAGAGCTGATATAGAACAGGCTCTCAACGACAAATCAAAACCATGGACGAAGTTTTTCGAAGCGGTTGAGCAAAAAACCGGTGTCAACAGGGTGTACCTATTCGTAGGTGAGTTTTTTTTTCATCACATTTATTTATATCCTTAGCAAATAGACAGTTAGGGTCTTGCGTTGAGCACGATCAATAGTTAGTTGTATCGGTTTCCGCTTTATCATCGCGCTTGCAGACTTTTAGAGGTTTCATTTAGTGTACCATCTGTTCATAGTTCAATTGGACATGATTGCCCTTATAAATTAGTCACCTATATCAGATATGTTAGATAACTTTTTGCCTTTGAGTTATATTTCTTATGAAAATTTTGCAGTTATATATATAATTATTGTGTTTTCTCAACTAATTATTGTTGAAGATATAAATAGAATATAACCTGTTACCTGTGATATTGTTGTATGATGATTTCAATTGTTAAACCAGTTACATAAAGTCAATAAATTAAATTGTCTATTGCTCTATTTTTATAAAGTGTTGAGTACTAATATTGTAATTAATTATGGATAGTTTAAACAATTTTATTTTTACCTCCATTTAATTATTTTTGCAATTAGTGTGTGTTAGATTTCTTGTCATAAATCAATTGAGTAGACTCTAGGTATAATTAAAATACTCTTTAAAAGAACATGAAGACAAATTGCTAACTGCAATAGTAATATCTGATAAAGTTCCCGAAGAGATTTATATGAGTAGATACTAAAAAAATGTCTTGTATATTTTTTAAATTTTCTAACACATTTTCAACATCGCTCCCAATATTTATGTAAGTCTCAGAATAAGAAATGATTTATTTTTGCTCCGTCCATGAGTGTTTTAAAAAAGTTATCAAAAAGTATTCATTAGTTATTTATTATTATATATATTAATATTAACAGTTAGTGTTCGATCTCAAAAGTACCGAGTTCAGAAATAGATAGGTACAGGTACGATCACTCTTATTGTACTTTGCAAGTATGATAATAGTGATGAAATTAGATGCCATTATTGCTTCAATTTACATTACTCTCTTATAAAATCAGACGTGCTCTATTATAATGTATATATGACGAGGTAGACATATAAGAGCATATGTTTTATGAGCTTGAATCTTTTGCTATATGTGAACCTCCACCATGGCTTTCTATTCATGATATTCCAATGTCTGTAACCAACAGTCGTTCAAGACATTACCAAGTTTTCTATTTGTTATTCCTTTGTGAATATCTTTATTTCTGTTTTTATGTCACAGAGAAACCCTGAGCTTAGTTCTTTATTTGTTTTTGAGACCAAGTAGTAAGGTACCATGTCTGACATCCATATATAATCTCTGACAACATGCACTATCATCAGGCTTGTACCTTTAAGCATTGATGTATAAGTATTTCAAAAATCTTAAAGATAATCATACATCTATATAGTTGCCTGAATGCTACTCAGCAAAACTGAATTCTTTGTGGAACTTTCCAATCATGTGCATCATTAAACAGTTTAATCAAAGTAGACAGTAATTGTAATCAAACAATTTCATCAACAACTTTACTCTCAACTATCATGAGTTGTTACTATATTATTATTTAATATAACCTCTTTCTTATCATTTTTCCATCCATTTCTTGATAATTCAACTGAGCTCCTTAAGCATGTTACCAAGGTCATTTAACAATTCGATCATTTTAACTGTGTCATCATTACATTGAAAATTGAATTCTCTATCGATATTGAGGTCATATCGTATACTTATAAACATCAACAGTTCGACAGAATGATGGCCAATGTGGCTACTTAAAAATGAAACTAGGAGGAACGCTACCGTTTACTTTGCAAGATCATGAAAAACATATATATATTGGTTGTATATGATAAATCTTATAAACATTTAGGTGAGGTTTGGAACAAATGATAGTGTAAAAAAAAATCAACATTAGCCTGACTATATAACACCACTAAAACTAAATCTAAATCAATTCAACCAGTAAAGAGATTAGCATGTATAAATGCACAGACAAACATATATAATATTATTATATGTATATGTCTAATATTCACATATTGTCCCAATTCATATATATTTGTCTACAATGATATTCCATTTATTGTCACGTTATCGAAAGTGACAATTCATATCATTCTATACTATATCTTTTCATTTAACAAGTAGAATTCTTTCTAGAATATAAAACATGTTATCAATGTATAGAATGTTTTATTATGATTATATAGATATAGTAGATTATGATACTGGAAATATTGTGATACAATACCAAGAGAAAATCTACAGAATGGCAATAGGTGTTACAATAAATATAAACCAGTAGGATTAGATCAGATGCATTGTCCTCAACTTCCAAAATTATCCTTATCAAATAATAGAGTTAAAATTGTATCCTGGATTGATACTAAAAGTTATTGAGGCTTGTGCTATCTCGGTTGACAACTATGTTTCAATGATTCCTCTAGTTCGATTAAGCTTCTATTAGTCTAATAAAAGATAAGTAGGTCTATCTAACCAGATAAGTCTGTGTATGATATGATACTTAAGTTAATATTATTTGAATTTTGTATTGGAACAATTATACATAAGTAAATTATTAGAAAATCAATGTAAATAAATTAAACAGGATTGGAGATAAAAAATTGAATTAAATGTTTAATTCTTCGAAATTTAATATTTCATATTAATTCAATATTTCTTTATACAGGTCTAGTTGCTTTCACTGGTTTATATTTGGTGTTCGGTTTCGGTGCGGAGCTGATATGCAACACCATTGGCTTTGTGTATCCAGCCTACATGTCAATGAAGGCGCTAGAATCGCCGAACAAAGAAGATGATACCAAATGGTTGACATACTGGGTTGTGTTCTCATGTTTCTCTATTGTTGAATATTTTTCGGACTTCATCGTTGGCTGGTTCCCGCTTTATTGGTTGCTGAAGGTAATTTATACCTTTTATAAAATGCATTTTTGTGTAGAAAAATTTATATATGTATTTTCACCTTGAATTATGTATCTTTTACCCAACTGTTAGGAAAGGGTTATGTTTTTTGCGTGTATCTTATATGCAATATTCTTTATTACCTTGTATGATCCTAAAAGTTGGATGGATTCTTACAGTTAGGATATCTTTAGATTTATCTTGACAACCCAAATGTTCTAGGATAGGTGATATAAAAAAAATTAGTGGCCAATTTTAGGTACCATTATGTCTATTTTGAATTTTTTTTTTCTTCCTAACCAATCAAGTAGGGAATCAAAATTTAGCACTTTAATAGAATTTAAAATGACAAATTGCAAAATAAAACTATTAATTGAACTATTCTGCTTTGATTATGAAAAAAGTCTGAAAAGAAAAAATATGGAAAACCATGCATTAAATGACATAATGGAAAGTGATAAAAAAGTTCAATTATGAAATTTAATTGGAATTAAATGTAGAATGCATCATGCAATGTTTATCTGTTCCATACCTATGCATGTGAAAAAATAAAATATATTTCAATATAACTAATTGAAAAATTGTAAATAATTGCAGCAGGGAACAAGCCAAAATTACAAAACAAATTAAAATAAGGCTTGTCGTAATAAACAATATATGGATTAAAGAAATTTATTACATTTACTACAATGAGACACGAGGTTGATACCACAAATAACAAGAAAGCAATCTTTGTATATTGTGTGAATGAAATCATAAATTGATTTTTTTTTCAAACATTTTAGGCAAAGTTCGTTATGATGATACCACAAACAATGGTAGATCAAAATACAATAAATAAATAGGCTCCCAAAAGCATAAAGAAAACATTTTTGTCATAATTGTTTTTCTTACAATTGGGCATGGAGCCCAATCGTAAGAAAATGTTTTTTTCCATACACAGTTTTTTACTGTGTATGGAACACAGTAAAAAACATCACTCTGTGGTTGAGATTTTAGTAATGCTTTACAGAGATATTGAAATTACCAAATAAAATGACTGTAGGTGAGATTTAGTTTTAAATCAAAAAACAATGAAAAAGAATGGATGAATGAAGAAAAGAATGTTGAATGAATCACTGTCTTTTTGATCTGGGCAGCCATAACTACCTAACTAATTTAACCTAAGTAAAAATTTGGCACTTTAAAATAATGGTCCAAATCCATCTTCTCCGGAACACAATGCAGAATTAAAGACAAATGAATGGTTCAAAAGTAAAAATAACATAAGTGGAAAAAGACATCTTACACATAATGATAGAAATATGTCTTGATTTTTCAT
Organism: Eumeta japonica; assembly: GCA_005406025.1. Lineage (NCBI taxonomy): Eukaryota > Metazoa > Arthropoda > Insecta > Lepidoptera > Psychidae > Eumeta > Eumeta japonica. The sequence goes on from BGZK01000044.1 coordinate 677,098, forward strand.
GATTTGACATATAAATATATGTTACCAAAATTGGAACATTTTAGCATGTGTAACAAAATGTTCCTATTTAATATGTAACAATAAATAATATCTTACGTTGTGTACATTTCTAGCTTTGGAAATACACACATTTTGAAGTGCTATTATCTTTGAAATTAGAGATTTTGCAGTTTTTTTTCTGATGTTTAATTAGAAAAGTCATTGTTTCCAATATAGTTGAAATTTATGTTTGTGACATGTATCACAAGTAGATGACTGCTTGTTTTCTGTATATCAAACCAGCACATAAATGTAAATTCAAAATTAAAATGATTTTACAGATGTTGTAATGAAACTTTTGTATTGCATGTAATATAGCAATAAGTTTTTCACTATCTGATTTTTATTTCGAAGAAGGGCAATGAAAATGTTTATTATAATAATATACATTGTTTCTGAGTGAATAGCATTATTGTATTTGTTTTTATATATTTTTTTTAATTAAGGCTCTTTTATTAGAAAAATGTGAAATGTAATTATTTCATAAGTAACTATAAAGATAATATGAATGTTTTGAAATGACAGTTCAATGTATATTACATGCATCCTATATGCTTATAATTGATATTCTCTAATAGTAATAAAAATGTCTTTAAGTAATACCTTAAATATTTATAAAACATAAATGTTCAATTTTTATGTGATTTGTGTTATTTATTCATCTTGTTGCAAATGATAAAAGTAGATGATAACTACTTCTATTCATTTAACATTTTGAAATAACTTTTTTCTTTTTAATTTTAGTGTGCCATATATGCCATGATAATTATAAGGATTTATCACTATGCCAATCAAAACATGAGACTACTGTCTAATGTTATCAATATTAACAACATTTAAGCAAACATACTGTGACAAACAGACCTATCTCTTAAACAGGCTAACAAATGATACCGTAAAATGCACTCAATTTTATCAATTTCTATACGGAGCATTGAAAATGACTAAGTGTGTATGTGTCAGCATCGCTGCTAATGTTCTCTATTGCATCAAGGTCACCTATTGTGTCATCGTCTACACCTGAGATAATACCAACGTCATATTACTGACAAAAAGTGATTGTGCGTTCCAATGTAGGCGGTTTATATTAGACCAAGTGGAATCATTTGTTACTACTCATATATTTAAATTTTTGCTTTTGGACAATGTACTTTTTTAGTAACCTATTGACTAACAATTGGTATTTTAGCACTATGCTTTTACCTGCTCATACATTGCTCACATTCAAATACACAAAATTACTTAAACAATAGGGAAAAGTGAATAAATATTATTTTATTGGTCATAAATTGAATTTAAATCTCGCATTTACATGTTGTTCTTGTTTTCTGTAATATGCATTGTACACTTATCAGTGCTGGTGATAAGTGCCCAAAGTAGCATTTGTTCACCTATTCAAACTTTGAATATATTTATTTTGTACATTAGTAGAGCATTAATTAATGTTGACGATAATATATCATTAACTAACTTGTGCCAGTTAGTTAACGATACTCTTAAAGAAACATGTTTATAAAAATGAAAGATGATATCTTTGCTATTTATATATTTTTGGCATAATCTTAATATTTATAAAAATTCTAAGTGTATATAAAAAATCTTTAAACAATGGTAAATTAAATTCAAAATTTTACTTCTCTTTTATTTTTTTCTATGTTCTATTATTCCACTACTTCAGTCAAATTGCATTGTCCTTATCATAAATGTGTTTCAAATTAATATATTGATGTTTTATTTTCAGTGCCTTTTCGTAATATGGTGCTACCTGCCAACTGACTTCAACGGTTCCCTTATTATATATAACCGTGTCATTAAGCCTTATTACCAGAAGCATCATAGACAGATTGACGATCTCGCCAACACGGGTAAGATTTTTATGGTGTACTTGGAACAACCTCTGCCTTTGAATTTTTGATAATTTTTTATTTTATTTCATCTTTCCAAAATATTTGTTACTAACCTATTTTTATAATAGACAAAGTTTTTGGAATATAAACATATGATTAATTTAATTTTATGACTGTCCACCCTTGACGATTTTGTTAAAAACAAATTTTATGCTATTCTTTTTTCCTTTGAGTTTCATTGTAGAATATCTTACATAAAAATATTAACTTGATGAGAATAAAAGAGGTAAGAATGAAAATGTAAACTGATGTTATCTTATCTTGACTAAGACTACAAACATGCTCTATCAGTTTTTCTAATAGAAAGTACTTGTATGTCGCAAATCTAAGACATTTACGACATAAGACATAAGAAACATGATTCCTAAAAATAAAAAAAAAATTACCATACATTTAATAAAATAATTACCATTTTTATTATGATATAAGAAGCAAACCATATGAAATATGAAAAAAACATGTAATTTAAATACCTTTTTTGACAGTCATCAAGAATTTAGACATCAAAAATTTGGTTAAAGAAGTGACTAATAAAATTGACCAGTCTTTAGGAGACATCAACATTAAACCACAACATTTGCGTGAATAAAATAATGTAGTATGCAAAAGTTACTCCAAATTATTTTTATATAAGGTATTATGTTATTACGTTTGCTTAGAAAAGTGATGTCCACTGCATCTGTTGTGCCAATGTCTTACCATTATCACATTGTTTTTTCATTGGTATTTGGGTATCTTAAGCTGAACACAACACTCAAGGGTGGACACTTCAAGCATCTGGAACGGTAGAAACATCTGTTTTAAGACATGTTTAAAAAAGATATCTTTTTTTTTAAATAAACTATGTAAATTGTTGTAGTACAGTTTTGATGTTACTTACTAAATTAGTTTAGCAAAATTTCAGCTGAAAATAAAGATGTTAACTTTGATACACAAAATGCCAATCACCATTTCTATTGAGAACTTAAAGGGTTAAATCGTCTAGATATACAGTAGGAAGAATATGCAATGACATTTCATTACTGCAAGTTATTAAGCTTGATGTTCAATTTATTTTGCAGTGTGGGCCGATACTGTCCTTTTTTTTTTTCTTTATTAAGTATGTGTGTGTGTTTTTTTATGCATCCGTATGATTCCAGGAGGCCCAGATCCTTGGGGTAGTCAATCAAATTAAGGTACCATTGTAGTAAATGCATTCACGTGAACCTTTGGGGTCACTTAGTGATTATGAGATTTATCAGAATAATTATTTAAAATTATTTTTCAAGTAATCGATAGCTGTAGTAATATAATTATAGTGTTTGAGAATATACATAGTAATGATAGCTTATCAATAAATATCATAAGCTAACAGAACTCATGGTAATATCAACATAAATTCATACAAACGTAGGCTTTTATATAAAAATGTAATTTTTATTCCATTACTGGTTGGTGGCACTTATCAAAACTGGTTTAATTAAGGCTAATCAGACGCCGTCGAGAGTAAAGTAAATAATATGAGGATAATTTAATTCACAAACAAATGACAAACCTTTTGTATAAAGTAGCATATTGACTATCATTTGAAAGGGTAAAATACAAATTATTTGTTTTCCTTTTATTTCCAAAATTTACTGATGATCCTCTAATTCCTTTAACCATGTAGATTGGCATAAACATTATTATTATATCTGTAATAAATAGTATTTATTTAGGTATTATTACATTTTGGCAAGACATTCTATTTGAACATGTCTTAACAGATGTTGTTTGCAGAATCGCTTTTTTATATATGGACCGGGCAAGAAAATTGGTGTTTGTAGATTTGCTGGGTAATTATTGGGTACCATTCTAATTTGCGATTCGAATTAGAACTTCGATAAATATTATGGGAAATATCAATATTTGTTGTGCATACATAACATGGGTTTTTTTTGTATGTTTATTTATTTATAGATTTTATTTGAATTTGTTGCACATGTGTTCCCAGTCAATAAAAGTATAATAAAAAATGAAAAGTATCAAATTCTTGCTGTTTATTTCATTCTTATTATCTTTATTGACTGAGATCACATTCTATCCCCAACTCCTTGGATTAAAACGAGATACCATATTTTTAGGTGCAAATCCTGATTTCGGTAAGTCCATTAATATAGTGTTTCTAGAATGTCCACTATTTTGTATTTAAATAAAACTAAAATTCTTCCATCATTCCTTGTGTACATATCAGTACTAATTTCTTTGGCATATTATATAAGGAATATGTAATTATGTATTTAAATATGCAACTAGATTAATTTTGCTATATTAGTTCAGTACACTGCCAGGGAAAGTTGTATCAGTAAGTAGTAACTTGATAGAATAAAAAAATATAATATTTAATAATCTACTTCTCCTTAAATATAATTTCTGTACTTCGCTCAAACACTTCATAGACGGAAAAAGACCTTATTTAGTTTACTATAAAATCAACTTTTAAACAACCTTTCAACATAACGGGTCATTTTCGACTGACCAAAATTTGAACTGATTTTGACCTGACTGACCAACTGATTTTGAACAATGGTCGATGTTATTCGTTACTTCAGTGGCTCTGTCAAACAAGAAACTAATATAGCATTTAGATTTTAATATTAATGCTTTTACTAAAACATTGTTAGGAAAGATTTCTGAATAGAGTGAGCATTGTATTTAATAATTATAATGTATTGTGTATGAATCACGTTAACGGTAAATATTTTCTTTCATTCATGATTTCGCCTTTTTACAGTAAAGTTTTAGGAGCCTGAATATTGTGCCTTATAAAACCAGATAATGAAGAATATAGCTTTATAAATTTGAATGCCAAAATTGTATTTAATAGAAATTAATTTAATTTTTAGCGAGTTAGAAAAACTTTTTTTGATAAATTCTGTTGCAATTGTTACTCTTATAGTCACGATTTTATGACACAGAAATGATTAACAGCTAAAGTTTGGCAAAGAATGACTCGCTAATTCTAGTTTTGTCAGATAGGACTGGTTATCTGAGTAAAGATAACACTAATAAACATCATTTTTTAAGGTAAAGTTTCAAGTTGAATCTATGCCTAAAATACACTGGGATTCTATTGGTTGTGACTAGATAGAAGCTGATTAGGATATTCGCAATATGTGTTAACTCAATCTGTCCCCTGTACCTCCACTTCATGTTCCACCTAGCCCAACCAATAGACTACATACTCTTTATAAAGTAATTAGTAAGCGGAGTTGACTCATTGGTAAAGACAATTTTTTTTCAAATGGGAAGGTACAAAGTTCAATCATGACGATGAGTGATTGACTAATAAGTTTTTAACTTGTCAAATTAAATAACTCGCTCTGTGTCTAACACATTAGCTGAGGATTCAGAACGTTGTCATGGCATTGATAACAAAACGTGGAGCACTTCATGTTCAAGCTCCTCAATCTGCAGCAAAAGATTGTGGAAGGGGGCTATACCTCAACAGGGAGATGACAAAAATCTGATGCCACAACAATATAAGTAACATGAAAACATTGCTCAGTGTGCTACTATCTTAAAACATTCCCAATCAGCTGGACGCTTTTCCCCGTTCGCACCCTAAACGAATGTCTTTACTTGCTATTTTAGAACATCCATGTGGCACGCTATGACGAAAATTAAAAATATTTAAGAAAACTTGTTTATTATTGTAATAATCTTTATGTTGTGAATATGATACCACTACCATATAGTATTTTTCTTTTTAATATCTGTGAAAAATTTCCAAATTCACATGTATATAGAATATATAAAAGCCCTACTTAATTGCAGTCATTTTGTTGTTGATTAAAAAAAAAGTAGTATTAGTACCATCTCTCGCGTGCGCCGTCGCAACCGGCACGTTTAGGATGTTTGGGAATCCTTTGTTCGGCCGGCGGCGCGCGCGCGTCATCGTTTGGCGCGCTTTGAATGGAATAAACCTGGTCCTACTTATTTTGTGCATATACTGAATTTATTAAAATTGTTATTCTTATTAAATATATTTATAATTTTATAAATTAATTGGTTTCAAGGTTACCACTAGATATAAATGTTGGATTATTTTATTTCAAATTGTAACCTGAAAGGAAAACTTGGTATTATGAAAAGGTATGTTAGGAAAAGATTCCGAATTTCATATGTAGTAATGACCCAAGATATAAAATCGAAAAATTCAATGCTATGGAACGTTATTCATACACAATTCATTAATCATATATATACTTACTTATGTTAAATTGTATATTAGTTTACTGTATTTTTATCATAGAGTAATAATTATTTTGTATCTTACAAAGGGCTAATGTGCCATTTAACAGTCTTGGCTCTTTGTGTTCTGACACATGAGAATTTCTATTTGGTCAACAAAGGAACTTAATCATATACCTCCCTTTTTATTTACATATGCACATAACACAAAATACACATTATTTAATAATGTGCATTAAATGAAATATGTAAAGAATATTTCGATGCAAAATAAAATGCAATTGGGTACTTTTCTAATCTCATCTAATCGCATGAAAAAGTAAGACCATTAAATGGCTTTGTAAATAACATTTTTAATAATTTCTTCTTGGGGACTTTGTCTAATTGGTGGTTAAACACAAACTGGTGTCCAGTCTAACTTATGCTTTGTTTATTATTGTTATACATGATGTGTCGTTAACTATTTACGTGACTTGATAGTAAATTGTTTTTACAATTTCAGCTGCCAAAACAATCCATGACGCCGTGAGAAAGGCTCAGTAAGGCTTCCAAATGCTGTATTGGTGTGAAGTACAAAACATCGACAACAGATGTCGCTCATTTATATAAGTTTGTTGCATTTTCTCCACTCATTTTTCCTATCTATGACTTTTTCTCATCTACATTTTAAAAATCTTATACAAAATAATTTAATAAATGTATTTAAGATATCATCACTAATATAATTCGCCATCATCTATTTTTAGCCTTTCAATAAATGAAGCATTTGTATGCATATAATTAATTTGTTCAAATCAATAACTGAATTAAGTAATCTAATTATGAATCAGTGACCACTGTAGATTTTGCACTTTTAATAATTGAGCTTCAGCCACATTGCATGTGACATTTATACTTTAGGAAAGTTTTTCTTTTTGAGAAGAATGTATTTAAAAAAAAATAGATTGCTTGCAGCAAATGATCATCATCATTGTAGCTTTTTTTATCTATACAATAAATGACAATATTGTATTATGACTGAAATAATGGAGTATATTAATAAAAAAAAAATTAAGACCTCACATATTTTGAATGAAGAACATTTCATACTTTGTTGTTCTTTAATTTGAATTTAATGAATTGAATTTAAAATCTATACAAATCATGTGTGAATCAGCACTAAAAGTATTTTACGTTAATAAGAATAGACACACTAACTGGAATTTCGGACATGAATTAACGAAACATCACAATAATAAAACAAAGGCAGAACTGCACAAGCTCCCAGTGAACTTTGGCAAGGTGGTCTTCAAGAAAAGAGTGCATTTTGAGGTGCAACTTCAAGCGTAAGCGTGAGACGTAACCTTCAAGGCGTCCTTTACTTGAAAAAAGTTTGTGGATATTTATTCATCAATTACTTTATACGAATTGATTCATTCACTGTGTCAATGTTTCGGTTTGTGCGTCTTCTACTTTTCATAGATGGCGAATGTTTAGTTTTATTAATTTCTAATTATAAATTTTTATTTTATTTCTTTTATCAAAGCAAGTATTCCTCTCACATAATTTAGAATCTTAGGTTTTTATTTTTTTCACTGTTTCTATGTTGGACCTGACACTATTTTTTCTTCATATAATCAGATTTGATAAAGGAATGTTTATATACGTAAACGTAAAATGTCAACTACATATTTACATACATAACAATATTAACTACATCAAAAAATAATGATCAGATCGAATGTAATCGTATTATCGAGTTTGTTGACTGTTAAAATGATAAATCTTTTAAACCTGGTGTATGTTCGTTTCACTCTCAACACATTGTGTCCTCGTTCTATCGGTGGCATTAACATATACTGCAACATGAACTGGATCACTCGACCGATTACAAATCATGTAGTTGATATTTTGCTGTTATAGAAACCGTTATTGTTGATTTTGTTATATCAATTTTTGTATGTAATTAGGACCTTATCTATAGAAATGTACTGAGTAAATAATCCCGATTGTGTGTACAAGTTTAAATATTGTTCAATGTCCATCCCTGATGTGTCACCTCAAATCCATTATTAATATGGTGCCGGTTGTTTGAGAGTAGATATATAAAAATATTTGATTTTTATTTTAAATATTGCCATTTCATTTGTAATACACTGATTATTATTGTTAAATTCATCATCAATGCCTATAAACAGATATTTTTATATAGAATAACATAATAGCTTAAATAGTTTTATGGGTATAATTGTAGGGTGGAATTTTATGAAATATAATAATCGTATTTGTTATGTATCTCAGTGTACCAAGCTTGTGGTTAGTGTTACACATTGATGTGTGCCTTCGTTTTTCGTCAGATACACATGAAATTGATGTTTTTTCACACAATAAAAATTATGCATTGACAAAGATCGTTTTCATTTTCAATTCTGTACCTTTAGAAAAATTTTGTTTTGACTTGTTCAGATTATTGGAAAGGCCGCTTTGAAACAAGCAGCAAAAGTATGCATGTATTTTCCTCTAGAAAAATTGATTTAATTCCTCACAAAGCAGTCAATGATATGGAAATATTGAAACTAATGTGCAATTTTATTTGCTAGTTTTCTTTTGACTTATAATTTTTTTCTATTTTTGAAGTTAATATATATATAGGGTGTATTGGGCTTGATGTTAATTTTGTTCTGCAAATAATGAAAGATTGATTCTTAAAACTTGTCTACAATCATTTTAAAAATTGTGTTCTATTTAATAATCATAATTTTAAAATAATTCAAAAAAAGCAAGGGTTCCTTGGGAGGTTTCCATCTTATAAACTTCTTTAGGTACTATCCAAATGGACAATCGGCTTTCTCTTGAAAGTAACAGAATTCCACTATTTGGATTTTGATGTAGCTTGAATTCCATAAACAATAAAATGAACATTGTGCACCTTATAATAACAGCCTAACTTCTCTCAAAAACATGTTAAATAGTCCATGACAAAATTAATTTATATATAACGCAATTTCAAGTGTTATCATATAAACCTATATGTTAACTTTGGATCACATGAAAGCTATAAGAGAACCGGCTTCAAAAGATCTTGGGTGCTCGAAAAGAAACGATACTTTGTTCTGGACTACTAGTTTCCAAGTGATAAAGTGCAAGTGACTACACATTATTATTTATGCCACAAAATATCAACTTCCTATACTTGACCACATACAGCTTTTTGAATTGCATTAATCAATCAAACTTGCTTTATGGAAATTAAGGAAATGAGTCTATAATTCAGACCTTAATTATTAACACTCCATGCCTAGTGAAAAGTACTTGTAACTACTTACATATGTTTACGCCATTTCCTTCCCTTAAAATTTATAACGAAATCCAGACCACAAGCAACTGACAGACGTAGGGCGGACGGGATATATGCGGGTAAGACGTCATACGGACTCCCTTGCCGGCTATCATCGGAGGTACTTTGCTTACGCGCGGATGAACGAAAATTAAAAGGGAAACGTGGACTGGTACGGAACCAACTCAGTTATATAGAAAACATATTTGGGAGAGTGAAAATACAATATAATTGAAAACAGTGCCACTAGCTGATCGCATCCCAAGCGCCTGGACACCTGAGACGTAGCGTCGGCAAAAATCTCGGCAAGTCCCCTCGCACGACTGACTGGCTGTCCCGGCGCGTACAACATAGTTGGTATTTCATTTCAGATGTTTCCAGATTTATGTCATTGCTGTTAATCCTTTTTTATTATTTGTGCAAAATAAACACAAGTAGTTTTTAAAACATTGGTGCTAATAAATAAAACAACTATTGTGTTTGATTTTTCATTAATACTACACATAATCACTAATTACACTCTATACATGTTATGGTACATTTTCTGTTTTGGCTTGAGCTTTTTCAGCCTCCAGTTTGATCTGCTGCTCTCTTATTACTTTTCTATTTCTCCAAGCTTTCATGTAAGTTCTCGGATGAACTGGAAACAGTCCGGATAAACCTGGACAAATCATCAATTAATCAATTACAACTTCATTCATGAATTGCTGTGAGATAAAATATCTTTATATAAATAAAATTAAAAATAGAAAAGTATATTGCAATGACTTGATTTTACAATTATTATTTGATTAATTACAAGTGCCTAATTATATAGTATGATATATTATCAGAGTTTCAGTATTAAATTTAAGCTTGTCACAACTGTTAGAAATTAAATCTACGAATTCATACATCCAGAACCCAGCCTTGTATCAAGTAGATATTGGATATTTTCAAGTATTTTCCTTTCATTACTGAAAACACATTTCCTTATTATCACTATAAGATTGTGGTTTAAAATTGTTGCAGATGGAATAAAATTTTAATATTAAAATATTTGAATAAGTACATAAGTCCTACTGAAAATTTCTGGCCGTTTGTAATAAGAATATTAACAAAAACAATAATGGTTTTTGAAAATAAAATACTTAGAAGATTAGGGATACAGGAGGTTACTTTTAATTTATGTGGTGTCATTTGTCTTTTTATTATGACATTGTTTTGTAACTTGTGTAAGCATTTCATTGAAAATAAGTCAAGAGAACATCCATGTCATGTTTTTTTTTATATTTGATATAGTTTAAATCAACAGAAAAGTTACCCAATTTCAAAAGGCATGTGGTTATGAAGCTCTATCTCATAGTATTGTGTATTCCTGGCTCAGTGAATTCAAACTCTGATGTATTCACCTATTTGACGATTTCCATAAAGATCGGCCAGTGACTATAATTAGAGAATCTAATGTTGATGCTATATGGCAACTGATTCAAACTGACAAAAAAAAAATTGTGAGCAAATTCGTACTGTATTAGGTGTTGGTATGAGCCAAGTGCAAAAGATTTTGCATGTACATCTGAAGGTTTCGAAGCTTGCATTCAATGGTCATCAAATGATTTAAGGGATGACTAGAAATGACTATGGGTAGAATGGTGGCCATAAAACTATAAAAAATATAATTGAAGACAATCATTGTCTGTATACAACAGTTACAGCCTACAGTCGGGTGTACTGCTTTCAACCTAAAAGGATATGCCAATTGGTAGAATGGATTTTTCCATTTGAAGATTTGCTAAAAAAATTATAAATTCCTAAGAATTGTTGTCTATAGTTGCTTTTTGTCAGAAAATTAGGACATTACACTATAGCATCACTTGAAAATCAAATGAAAATAACTACAGAGTAGTATTTGAGTATATGCTTGTTCAATGTTTGAAAACCTTCATGAAGAGATTCCTCATAGCAAAGTCGTCCTTCACCATGATAATGCATCCACACATTGCACTAACTTAACAGATTAGTGTTAGAAGGCCTTAATTGTATGAAGCATCCACCATATATTTCAGACCTTGTACCTTGTGATTGTTTTATATTTCTGAAAATCTATATATATAAAAGTCAATGTGTGCCTGTTCCCTATGACTCCAAAACAACTGCACTGATTTTAATAAAATTTTCAGGAAATCTTTAGGTTATGCCAGCGGGTGATTACTGTGACATTTGATAGCAATTGAATCAACAGATTTTTTGGTTTTTTCCTTTTAATAGCATAGAAGAGCAAATGAGTTTGTGAGCCACCAGGGTACAAGATGGATATCGCTGCTCATGGACTCGTACAACTTCAAAGGAGTCACCAGTGCTTTGCTGGCCTCGGGTGGGAATATAGTCACGGTAGGATATCTGATGGAAGAGAGTAGGCTAATGAAGAAGGGAGAGGCTAAGAGATGTAGGTTGTGGGGTGATGGAGGGCCACTGAAACTCTCATTTACAGGACGAAACACAACAATGGAAACTGTTATTTCATAACTGAATTCTGTGAGAGTGTGGTATTGCACTGGTCGAGCCAGACCATTTATTTGTTGGAACCACGCTGACCATAACATAGCACTACCACGATAAATGGCAATTTTGCATCATATTTTCTCTAAAAATTAATATATTTTTATAGGGCCTAGAAAGGCACTGTATAAAGACATAAAGATATTTGCTAAATCTCCATCACATGATTGCTTCTATCCATCCACCAGAAGTCATCTGGCTATAGACAATTACTACTATCTGTGTAAAGCCAGGTCAGGTTGCTGGTTGAAATAAGCTTAGAAGTATACAATTTACAAACCCCTAAGCAACTGTGAATGTGTTCCAAGAGGTGAATGAAGATGCCCCTTAGAAAAACTGGGCTAATTGCTTATTATTAAAAGTCCCAAAATATGCAAGTTTGTAAATAGTGATAAATATACTTTGAAAAAAATATATCATAAACATAATTTGCAGTATAAACATTAGCATCAAGAAATATTTCAGTATTACCAACATATTGTTATAATAAAGAAATCAAAAAATATCATAGTGTCAATTTTGATATAATCCAGCAATCTTGTAAAATAATATTGACGACTGATTTTCACACTATCCAAAATATTTTTATTAAATTAATGTCTCCAAACGGTTATTTAATGTGGAAAATATTAAACAAAAATGGGTTAATTGAAATGTAAATATAGTCAGATTTGGTATTAAAATATGACTACAGAGTAATACACTATACATGCTTTCTATGTACCAAATAGCTGTAGTTATTTGAATGGCAGGCTGTTTATTACCTGAACTAGACTTCTCATTTTTTAATACATACCGAAGAGTTCAGCAACAGGCTTTGACACATGTGCTCCTTTTCCTAGCCAAAACCTGATTCTTTCCAAATTAAGAGCTACAAGTTTCTCATTGTACATGTTAACCATTGGATCATAGGATCCTAGCTGTTCTATCACGGGATATTGGTTAAGTCGTTTTCGCTGAAAAATAAACAAAACTGTTACTATAAATTAAATAAATAATTTAGTAATATTAGCATTAATTGTTTTTAAAATAATTAATAGATTAAATTATTTTTCTAGAAACCATTCAATGAGACATTATTGGATTCCAAATCAATCAAAATGAAACAATACATATCCTGTAAAAGAGAGATGAATATCATGTACAATTATATCCACCCTAATACCTATCACATAAAAAAGGGTTGTCATTCTGTTCTAAAATGAAAATTAATATTGATTCCTTAACAACTGCCCATTTTTGATGAAATTATCAAAATAAATTTATTTTACATCCATTTCACTTGTAGTCTTGTATATGCAGAATTAGCAATTCTTAATACAGACGCATCGGTAAGTTTACAGATGTTATAAGACATATCTGAGAGCAAATTTAACATTGTTTAGTAGTCAGAATACAAGTTTTATCAACTATTTTATGCTTTAGTTTTCAAATGAATACAATATTTCTACATAACAAATCTCAATTCTTACGTGTGTAACCGAGATGTGAAAAAACGGCCGGTTAGTGCACCCCTGACGTATTAATCGAATCGATTTAGCTGCTAAAGCATAATACTTCCCTGTTCCACTCGCTGGTGGCAGCGGCATGATCAAGAATGTAATTGAATTCTACAAGGAAAAAATACCTTCTCAAATCATAACATAACCTAAATAGCAGATAACCACAGAGCGATCGTTAAATATTATTAGATGTGACAAAACGTCAAAAGAAAAATGTTGCCAGTATATCGTCGAAGTTAATACTTTATTAATACGACTTTTTTTATCCGACTGCTCAACGTTCAAACATCCTTATTTGATAAGTTGTTACATAACTTTTGTAATCTGACATTAAATTAATAATTTAACACTCGTCCAGTAGTCAATTTTCTCTCAAAAGGAATAAGCAATAATTTTTAACATGTTTTTTTACAAGCTTTTATTTAACTTGCCGCATTGGTACGTGTGAGTAAAATCTTGGAAACTAAATTAGAACTACTTCCTAACGTTTGATTGGACTCAAATATGGTACACTTGCTGATACCTTCGGTGACAATGAAATAATATGATACCATGGAGCCGGTCTGATGGAGCTGGAAGGTGACTATAGAAACTTCAAAGCTAATCAAGATAAACCCATCGAGATTGGGTCATTTGTTTTGTCATGGCAAACACTCTCATGCTACATAATATCCAGAGTCTGAAAATGAAGACAATAAATGGTTATAAGAACTTCTGATAGACTGATCCTTTGTGTTTGGACTCGTCGATTTGTGTTGACAAGCATTCTAGTCTTATATGGTATTTAAGTTCTGAAGTTAGAACATAGGAACTTTTTAACTTAAATAGATAGACCCGTCATATTTAGGCTCGTTCAATTTGGGAATTATTTTGGTGTTTCCGATGTCTCGAGATGGAGCTGGAAGGTACTCAAATTAAGTCTGTTATAAAACGTTGCAACTCTATAGAGTTTGGGCATCTTTGTAATTACAGAGATCAGTGGAATGAGCATGGTTAGCATTAGCATGCCACTTGTCTGGGAGAAGGGAAATTTCAAAAGCAAACACATACTGCAATTTTCGTCAGGCGCAAATTAGGTTCAATTTGAAATAAGCGGCGGAATATAATGAACCCAAGTGAAAGTAAGGCTGTGCAGATGTACTGAATTGCAATAAAGTGTCGAAAAATATATTGTCTCGAACGAACCATCTCAGGGCGCCAAAGCGCACCCTGTTGTAATTAAGGCCTTGTTTTTTTATCCAGATCACTGCGGGGAGAGGGGTAACTGTTTTAATTATCTGAAACTCATAGAAGCAACAAAAGAAAATGAACATCTACAGAAAGAAAAGAAGACCAGAAAAAACTAAGAACAAACGTACAGAGTAACTTTCTGAAGAAGATGATAAAAAACGCATGAGTTTAAAAAACAATAATTATTCGTTACTAGAAATACACAGATTGAAACAAAATTAAAAGGAGAAAAAAAAATTAATACATGGGAAACCATTTTCAAATCAAGCTTTTCCTTTAAAACTCAGTTGTATTAAAACAAAAACAATAATTTTATGCAAGTGTTGTGCTTATGAATGTCATTTATACATAATGGATTTGATAATGCATCTTTTTATAAATATTCTCAATCTCCTCTCCTCATAAAACAATTTTGCCAAAGAAACCATAGTCATTGAATTAGTCGTTTTTGAGAAAAATAGCTCAGAACATCGACCTAACAGTGAAATACTGACATCCTTAACAACAGGTGACGCGTAGGTACAAGTCATTGTTCGCGGTACCGCACTATATCAGGAGGGTTGGGTAGCTTATCGCGTACAGCCAGTCAGCCAGTGATCCGAATTACAGTCGTAAATTGTGATGATAGTATAATATTAGTATTAAATTACAGTTATCACACATACGTTTATAATATAGACGTTATAGAACCTCAAATTGTGTGTGATTAATATTTAAGTGTTTAATAATGCCTTTCACGGCAATCGAATATGCAAACAAGATTTATTTTTGGGGAGTTTGCAGAGGTAACATTTCTGAGGCTCTAAGATTTTATAGTGAAACTTACCCTGACAGTCAACAACCTGATAGTCAGCAAGTAATACTTCGTGCTGCGCACCGTTTTTACGACAATTTGCCTCAGTTTTTCTTGTTTGTTTAGAGGTAAATGGCATACATATGGAAAATCAGAGACTAATTTAATAATAGTATTGCTTTACATCGCTTACATTGCGACCTTTACATCGCTGATAACATTAAGTGCATTTGAAAGCAAGTGACTAGAAAATTGTTTATAAATATACGTCATAGTTGACGCGATAGTGGCGCCACGAATTATAAATAGCGTATAGAGTGTTCTTTAGAGTTTGGCCGAACACTTATCAAAGTTGTGTCTATATTATTTATAAATATATTTTCATTATGTATTTTTGTTAAAGTTAGTTTGGCAAAGCTATTCTAAAAAAGGAGAATAAGAATATTTGCGAAAAGATGCATGATCGAATCCATCTTGTATAGATGAATACAGTAAAATATATAGATCAATCGAAATTCTGTATTAAACTATCTACTCATATAGAAACGCAGTTACGATAATTATAATCACTAAATTAATATCCATAATTATATCTATTATTACATTACATCAAATAATATCAAAACTTGTTGCGCAAATAGAAAACACAGGAAAAAAAATTTAACCTAGGTAAATTTCGTGTTACAAGCTTTTGAAATTATTTTTTACCAAGTCCAAAAAATAGCATTTAGAATTTTTGTCTCTTTGTATGTGCGTTTGTGCATGCTAATCTCACAAACGGCTAAATCAATTTGAACGCAATTTTCCATGATATATTATGGCAAGCTTCCTCTAAGATTTTAGAGTTTGTCTGATTACAATAGGCTTACTAACAAAAAAGTTATGTCCGTTTTTATTTAAGTATATTATATCGATGACAATTAGAACAAACATATTTTTTTTTGTGTGCAATTACTATTGATTTATTTATTAATATCTATCTATCTACAAGTCTACATGCATTTATTTTTAACAACTTGATCATTTTCAGCATTAACTGGAAAGAATTAAAAGAATTAAATTGAATCGAAGACAAAACTCAACGTCTCTGTTTGTCATCTGTTTATGTTCTTTTCACGCGTGAATCACCTGTACGATTTACATTTTTTTTTATTTACATCTATTCTATTAAGCTAAGTTTTATAATATATTTTTTTATATAAAGTAACGTATAATCTAAAAGATGGTGACGATGATGGATGGTCATTTCGGAATAGACGCTTTTATGGCGCTTAAATGGCTTACGTTGAGTATCCTTATGAGATATTTAAAATGAATATGTTATATGATTATTGATCTTAAGAAGACCTACAAAAATTCCTCCATAGAATATGTTTTTCTTCTAAGGATAATCCATACCAAGCATTTTAGCCTTGATGAAAATAAAGTAAGAGATTTATAAAATATCATAATGAAAATAAAGTAAATTCCTAAAATATCTAAAAATGTATTTAAATTAAAAATATTTGTCTTATTAATATGTATTTGTCTCCTAATTAACATCCCAATGTAAAATCCTATTTTACTTATAAAAAAGAAACTAAACAACAATTCTGTAGTATACGCAAGTGCAGCTGTGAGTACCAGCCTGTAGGTAAATAAATAAGAAAATCAAAAATTGGTATTCAAAGCAATTTTAAAAAATGCGAGAAAATATTTCATTTACTAAGTCGTGTCCAGAATTGGCTCTAGCTATGACCAGGATAATGGTCATAGTAAAGGTAAAAAATAAAATAAAAGGTTATGATATAACTCTCAAAGACATTTAAAAAAATGGAATATCACTGTGCTACCTATCTTACTAGATAAACGATTTCTCCATTTTTGTTTTTAATTAATGTTAATAGATGACACTACGGTCGACTTGTTACGCATATTAATTTGAGTCCGTTTTATACCTGCCCATTTCATAAATGTATTATTTCATTAATTTTATTATTTCTAAATCGGATTAATTTTTGGAAAAACTGTAACATATTACCTTAATAAACTACTTACAATATTTATCGCATTAGCTTAATTTCGTTGTTCATTCGTAGTTTTTCTAGTTGCTTAAAATAGCCACTTTGGACTAGCCGCCCAGAACTGAAGAAATTTAATTTATTTGTGTGTAGGTAATGTATTCTAATTTGTTCATTACTGTGAGACTGTGACCCCCGAAAATCTTATGCTGCGACTGCGGCTGCTGGTGACTCTTTTGGTATTGCAAGTGTCCATGGGCGCTGGTGACAATTTACTCTCTAAGGGCCTTTGCTCATTTATGTCCATATGAACAGGTCTTCGAAGCGACCCCTAAGTTTGAGTGGACAAAGTGTTTATCTCATTGGTTTCATCGAGTGCAGCGATGTATTGATGTTAATAGACACAATTCTGAAAAAAAATTATAGTTATTTTGCCCAGTCTTTTATTTTGTAAGGACATTAAATTTGATCCACATATAAAGTCTTGACGACCGTTCAAGCATTTGATAATTTCACGGCACACCTCAGCTCATTTCACTCACAAGTCCCGGACAGCAACACACAACAGCGATAGAGCGGCGAACAGATCCAAGTTTTTGTGTGCACGACGTCCGTATATCTTGCGTTTCCTATATCCTAACCATTGATGGATTCGTCTTTCATATCTGTCGAATGCGAAGACTTATTTAGAACGTGTTTTGGTCACAGTTTTTTTGGGAGTAGCCTTCTTTAAATTTTGGTATCTATCGGTATAGCCATTCAACATACACACATACGCACTAAGGCACGTAGAGCCCGCCCCCACATACACACATATTCAACAAGATTTTTAAGTGACCTTACTTAAGATCCGCTCGTTAACTGCACTGATCGCAACAAAAAACTAATTTTCGACATCGGAACTCATGAGTATACCTGGAGCGACTGTTCTACAACATTCCTTAAATGCAATAAATATAAAGGTCGTAAACATGTCAACCCTAATTCTAAACGCCGTCGTAAACTTGTTGCGATCAACGTAAACAATTATTTATAATCTAGAATATTCTAATTAATCAACTCACAGATAACATAAACAACCTCGTTCACACACTTCGAAATAAAAGAGGAAGAGTCCTAGTCAGTTATATATTTGATAGGAGGTTTGTTCTGCTATTTTATTATACTATTTAATAGCGTAGGTCGCAAAATACAAAGGAGCCAAATTTTAGTATAAAACCATCTACTGTAAAAAATTCAAGAAATTATTATAAAATAATATGTATAGTCTGAACAGACGGAAATATTAAATTAAAAAATAAACGAAAAATATTATCCAACGTTGACAACAATTCTTCCAAATAATAAAATTAAAATCATAAAGCGATAAATTTAAATAGAACACAATAAATTTTAGAACAGAAGCATACCTCGAGGCGCAATCGCGCCCTGTTCTGAGAATAATACATGCTTCATCGGTTTTCCCATTACAAGCTGCTGTCGAAAACAGATTAGATTTTGCTTCAAAATGAAAGTGTTGTATGACAATATCCTGTTTCTTTTCATTTGCAGGTAAATGGTTTGCAATTTGGTTGGATACATTCTCGATGAAACGTTAATGTTATGGAGAAGCAAAGAACAGGATAAAAAAAATGTTATTTTCTGTTCTGAATTTCTGATTAATTTCTAATGGTTCTTTCTTAATATAATTTTCACTCTTTCAGTAGTTTGAAACAATTCAAAAAATATTTCTTCCTTCATCGCCACAAAATAAATAAATAAAGAAATAAATTGCATTGTATATATAATGCAATTTCGAATTAAATATATAAATTCAGCAGTATAAATAATATATTACGTTAAAAGGTAAACTATCAGATAAGTAGGCTTCACAAGTTAACGAGTAATAGTCGAGCGACTTATAAAATATACTTGGAGGATTAAAAAAGCAAAATTTTGAATAAATTTCATTGAAAATTACGTGGATGAAGTTATTGATTGTGTAAAACAAGTAGTGAGTATAAGTTTATGAATTATTTAAAGTTATGGAAATATAAAATCATAACATCCTTTACACCCGTCCTATGTGGGCCAGTTTTAGACGTTATTAACCGTTAAGCCGTAAACTCATTTAATAGGTTTACAATACAAGAAAAGGCCCCTTCTCTATCTGCATATTGTGACGGCAATTACTATCTAATGTTTCTTGATTGAAATAGTTCACTACAATCTAGCCTTTTGCATTTGATCAACGTTTTTGCAAAACTTTATATTTCTGTCAATGTCTTGTAGGAATTTACAAGCCGAAGTAAATTAAAGAGTATGCCTTATCTTGATCAAAAGAATTTCAACAATTCGTTGGTCGGAGAGGTCATTCTATTCAAAACAATATATTTTTTTATATATAAGCAAAGGTTAGTGTATTTCTATTCGGGCTCACACGAAGAAAAAAGGATTTCAATTTTTACATTTTATACGCCTCATGGAAAATAAAAAAGCCACAAGTAACTCGAGAAAAACTGAGGATCTCGGATTTTCGCAAGTAGTTATCGATAACATAGATCTGAAAAAGTATTCTTAGAATCCATAAAATTTGCAAGAGCAGGTTTGATCTCTTTTTATTCTGATAATTTTTAAAGAAAATTGGGTTTTGCGCACACATCTCTCAGTTATAGCCAGGCGCTTTATAGAGATCAATATAATTTTTACTACGCTATTAAACTTTACTTACAATAAAAAAAATTAACGAAAAAAAACCGAAAAAAAGCTTCAAAAAGAAAACTATTCCAAAACAAATTAATATGCACTAAAAAGTAAGAAAATAATTGCGTATTCTTTTACAACTTAATAATCAACTTACTTTTTCTACTCATCAATATGTAGGTACGATCTGTGTTTACCACGCAAGAAGGTAGGTAGTTACCTACCCACTTCGTATTTAACTCAACCCATACCTACCTATGAATAACAAACAATGATCAAAATATTTTTTAGAGTTCTCCTAAGTAAAATGAAATGAAAAATATTAGACTACTTAAAAGTCAATCAAATTACGACGATAATATAATGTAGTTACAATTATTGTTATTTTTGGAGTCGGTGTTGGCTAAGGAAACACTACAATATGTTTAGCAATAGACCTTCAAGCATTTTTTCATTAATTTACGCCATTGTTCATGAATAATGTACGTGATTTGATCAGACATGTGGTTAATTAAAAAATGTACAGTTAATTATGAAAAAAGTCTTTAAATTTATATGACCCATGAACTTGTGAAAGTTGAATAAATTAATGTATAATTAATTTATGAATTAGTGAATAAAAAGTTTGTAAACTATGTATTTATTTTCAAACATATTATATCTAATTAAAACATTAAAAAAAAATTACTGGATACTATGTCTCTATATATTTGAAACTGTTTCCAGTTTTCGTTGCATTTCCTGATATCTTCCAGAATAATACCTTATAATATTTATTACCTATATGTTAATAGATTATTTAATGAAATATTTCTTTTTACAGAAGGACTGACGTACGTCTGTCCTTCTGTCAAAATCCTTGTTCTCGTAACCAAATAGAGATATGAAATCCAAAATATTATAAAATACTAAGACCTACCGTTTCTCAAAGTTCTAAAAAATTTGGCATCTAAGTCTGTGCATTCAAAAAATATGGCTGAAATACACATGTCCTAATAAATATCACTTATCAAGTCATATAAGGTACTTCCCGTTCTAATAAAAGCACGATCTTACAAACGAAGAGGAAAATCCGAAAAAGATCCATTTATATGATATAAAATTTTTGCGATTATAAATAGTTGGGATTAAAACAGGTACGTCGTGATATAGACCTTATATGGAAGAACATTTATAAAGTTTTCGTTTTGAAAATCTAAGACTATCGAAAATTCGATTATTTAAAGAATTTTTAGAATTAAAAAAAAGAAGTAATTAAATATTATATCTCTGAACTCTCGGAACAGATATCTCGCAAGAATCGGTATCAAAACAGGCAAAAATCTCCGAGACTCTCGATGGATCAAATACCTAAAGATCAAATACATATATTATTTCGTTTTTACGATGGCCTTAGAGCATATTCGCATTTGTCCGGTTTTATTTTTATTACATAAATACCCCTTATAAATAAAATACTGACCAGACAGATAGGCAACGAGAAAATGGCTAAACACATAAAAGGAAGTACATACGTTTCAGTATAGAATTACGTTTATATTCTTCAAACATCAAACCTCAATTTTTTTTTTATATAAATAGATACGTAAAAAAAAAATGAAGTAAAGATAAAATTATTTGTTTTGTAATTACATATATAAAATCCTTTGTACAAATTAAATATAAATCCTGAAAATATGTAGAATGTTACAATTAAAAATTTAATTTCATATAAAATATGATTCGTCGAGGTTCAGGCGTTTCGCCCGAGGAAAACCGGGCGGGCGCTGGGGATGAGCGGAAATAAAGCTCTGGTCGTGCCTCTCTTTCACTCCGACCGTTGCGCCGCTAGATCTGTCTCGCTCTAACACATTCTCGCGCGGCGCCGCGCATTGTAATTTTTTACTAGGCACGTTCCTCTCGACTATTTCCCGCTTTTCATTCATCGCTGAAACGATGGGGGGAGTGTTGCTTTGATATCGATGCGATAAATGGTTTTAACGAATCACATTCTAATCTCGCTGCAGCTCACGGCAGAATATTTATTATGGAACATTTTTTTTTATCTACAATATTTATTGTGGCATCTTATTGTATAATAAATAGATGCAAAAAATTATAATATTCATAATTAGGTTCATGCTCTTACAACGTCAGTCACAGTTTACAAAATTAGGATTTTTGTTATGGGAAGAAAGAACTAATTGATTAGATATAATAGGTTTATAACTTTCGATTTACGTTGAAGTCATAGAACAGCATTATGACAAATAAGTGGAAATTATAGTTAAACTTTGAAATTATACTAGGATATTTATTTATAAATTATTTTTGATAATGCTATAAAAGTTCAATTTTTCAGGTAATCTATCGATATTATCGATGGAATGTCAGCCCGTGACTCGGCCGAACGCAAGCCGAGCATCGTCGTGACTGAATCGCCTCGACCTTACGACAAAAAGAGACAAAAATATGAATAACATTCTTGAAAGACAAGGACATTATTCATAAGTGGGTCATGGGATAAGGATCTGTTACAAATTTTACGCTTGCAGCGCTTCGTAGCTAAAACGTAGAGCTAAATAAGGAAAAGTTATATTTAGATCTTTCCGATAAAGAGGAAAAATGTACAATAAGGACACTGACGAATTGATGTCGTCAACACAAGATGCAGATAATTAAAAAATCCTTCGTGACAGACAATATACATAAGAATTTTTTCAGCGACTAATTAAAACTGTTTGTAGAGTTATCAAAGAACTGGCCAAATAAAATTTCCTTCTATATTATTTAAAGAGCGAAAAATTAATCATAAAATTGACCGCATATGTGTTTGCTTCCTTTTGAGGGTTTTATGCAGTATCGTGCTACGTGGAGTGCACTATAAATTTCTGGAACTGGCCATTTACAATATTTAGAAAGTAATACATCTAGAAACTACATTTGAAATGGAACTCTTTAGCTATAGAATACAATTTATTTCATCTAGCTGTCAATTGTTTTTACATTGTGACGTCATTTTGGAAATTATGAGTCTTCATCACTATAGATTTAAGTCGTAAAAATTTTCATAATATGATTTTCTACGATTTTAAGTGTAATTCGAAAGTTCAGTAGAGCCCCAGTCAGCTTTGAACTGCTTTCAGCGATCAAGCACCATGCAAGACGACTATTTATAACTGGTTTGCAGAATTCAAGCGAGATCGTTTGAATTTCAGTGACGAATTTCGTGATGGTCGTCCACCGCTTTGAACAACAAATACATCGATACTGTGCTCCGTATGATTAAAACAAACAGACATGTGACCTACCATGAGAATCGGACATTCTTAGATATAAGTATGAGTCAAATACAAACAATCCTACACAAAAATTTGGGTATAAAAAGCTGTACTCGCGGTGGATCCCACACAATTCAACTGAAGCCCAAAAAGCAGACTGCGTTATTTGGTGCCATGCCATGCTTACCAGATTCAAGGAAGGGGCGTCAAATTTGTTGTGGAACATAGTAACAGGTGACGAAACATGTATTTACTGCTACGACCCTAAAACATCAATTCACCGTATGGGTTTATCCAGATGAGCCGAAACCAACCAAAGTGGCGAGCGAGCAAAACGCTTTTAAACGGATGATTGCTCCTTTTTTTAATAAACGTGGACACCGGACACATGGCTATTGTTGCTTTGGAGAATTATGGTACCGTGAATAGAAATTGGTGCACGACAATTTATTTGCCGGGAGTTATTCACGAATTCCATAACAATAACCGCAATCATGGTATCATTTTACACCGCGACAAGGCCAGTTCTCACACGGCCAAGCAGACGAATAAACTTTTGAAGGAGGAAAACGTAGAACTTATAATACATATAGACCCGACCTGGCACCTTGTGACTTTTTCCGTTCGCAAAAGTTAAGAGCCAATTACACGGTCAACGATTTTCATCATCAGAAGGGGCGGTAGAAGAGCATGAAAAACATGTTTCCGAGATCGCCAGGTAGATATGTCATAAATGTTTTAAAAATTGGTTTATTCGTATGAAAAAGTGTATTTATGTTTTAGAATGTTTTGGGAGACAATAAATTAATTTCTAACAATTCACAGTATTTTTTTCTCATTACTTCCAGAAATTTTCAGTGCGTCCTACCTCGAGAGTCATGAAGCTTTTTTGTTAGGTATGTTACTATTTTACCAGTTAACTCTATCGAAAGCCGCGTTAAGGATTTTCATTCCAAAAAATAATATTTTGAATATGTAATAAACTCGCTATCCGAAACGAGTGATATAATTTGACACAAATTTTAAACTCTTTTGTTAACTTGCCCGTGGCTTAGGGCGGAGCCGTTTACAACAACGTACTTATTCATTGAACCACTACATGATATGTGTATTCACTCACACGTAAGGCTTTTATGCTGGCAGTTCTCATCATTCAATATGGTCTTTGGCATAATATATGATTCCATTGCCTTTCATTGCAAAGTTTAACATTTGCCGACGTCGTAAAGGAATAATAAAAACTGCCCAAGTGCGTGTCGGGTCATACGCAATGTATGGTTCCGTAATTGCCTGTCACAGGATACGACTTAGAAGAGATCTTCTTTTTTGATACTATGAACCTGTTGAGGGTTTAACGGTTAATAACATATTTGTAGTTGACTTTTATGAGATAAGCTCGGAAACAGGGAGATATTAAAAATATCACGAGATAAAATATATAATAACGGTGCTTCATCATCTTATTTCATCAATTCGATCTTCATAGAATTTAGTAGGGCGACCCTTGCCGACCTTTCCATCACATACATACGGTCGATAGCTTTTTTTTATCAGTCTACTTTCATTCTTCCTTTCCAGATGGGCAAACCACCGCGACATGCATTTATCTACTCACTACATCTTCCTTCAATCATCACCTCTCTCTGACATCACTGTCCCTTCGTCTATCTTTCAGAGGCACTCCACCCATATTATGTAAAGATCGCGATTCCACCGCATTTCATTTTTCTTTTGCCGTACTCACCTATCACTGCCATACATAAGCGT
Source organism: Eumeta japonica (assembly GCA_005406025.1). Classification (NCBI taxonomy): domain Eukaryota; kingdom Metazoa; phylum Arthropoda; class Insecta; order Lepidoptera; family Psychidae; genus Eumeta; species Eumeta japonica. The sequence goes on from BGZK01000044.1 coordinate 702,344, forward strand.
ATAAGTTATACTAATGATATTTGTACTTTTATTCTGAGAAATTTATAATTTGCAGGGCTGCTATATTCGAACAGATGGTATTCGTTCACGATATTTGACTCTCTCACTTTGTTTATATCAAACATAAAATGATAGATATTCTGAATTCATCAGATAGTCACCCAGGTACGTAAGTAGTTCTATTAATCTTAGGGCACTTGATTGTGTATTCTTGTAATATCTAATACATAGGCAAATATGGAATTTGTTCACGCAACAGATCACTAAGAAGATGGTTTGTTATTAGCGCTAATTATGTCAATTAGGCCAAATCTATAGTTGGCCTAATTGGCAATTGGCAATGATATGTAAGTTTCATCACATTGTGATGAAACTTACATATCACAGAAGTTCTACCAAAACTTTCAGCGACATATGAAGTTCCAGATACGCATTGGGCGAATGTACGAGTTGTAAGCCTTAATCTAAGATCTTCATTATTTCCTTTTTGGAAGAAGTCATTTTAATGTAATGTCATATACTTGCAACATTAAGTGAAGTATTCGGATGCTGCAACTGATCCAGTTCTTGCAACAGTCCATGCAATCAGTATTTTCCAAAGTAACTCTGGCTGGCTCGTCTAATAGTTTGAAGAAATACGTAGTTAATAAAATTGCACATAAGAGTAGCAGACGAATTACGTACTTTCTAGCTGTCTTTTAGTGAGATTAAGTCTTGCTAAGTTACTCGAGCTGGATGTGGAATGGCGATCACGCTCACAGGAAAGATTAATAGAGACGGAGCGGCGGTCGGGACGAGCGCAGGCGAACGCCCGTCTTCGGCCAGCATCAGCTGTGCAGGAAAGCGCTGCAGCGGCTGCGGGCGGCGGCGCGGCGCCGGGGCGCAGGCGCGGCTCCGGGATCGATGCGATGCGAGCGGGACGCGGGCGGACACCCCGGCGCGGCGGGCGTCGGCGCGGGCCAGTGGCCGCCGAGCGCCGCGCGAGGAGCGCCGCACGATGCGCGGCCGTTGACGCCGCAGCAGCCGCCGCCGCCGCCGAGCTGTATCTGCGCGAGTATGCCACCGAGGAGGAGCGGCCGCCGTGCCGCGACGACTGGCGCCGCCAGGACTGGTCCGGCGCGAGCGCGGCACGCGGCCGCCTCCCTCAGGTAGGCTCCGATCACTAGCGTTGGAATTTTCTGAGATTTCCTAGAGTTCAGTTTCTCATGAATGACCGACAGGCGCGTGTGCCGCAGGTGGACCGCAGCCCGTCGCGCCGCGCCAGCCCCTACCTCGGCCGCGACGACGAGCCGTCGCCGGCGCCCGAGGAGCGCGGGCGATCGGCGTCGGCGGGCGCCCACCACCGGAGCCGCCGCCCCTTGCGCTACCAGTCGCTGGAGCGGGACTACGAGCGCGGGTACGTGCCACCCCCCGACGATGACTACTACCGTCGCGAACCGGCGCCGCTCTTCCTCGGCGAGCTGCAGAGCCAGAATTCGGACTTGCAACGCGAGCTCGGCAACCTCAAAAAGGAGCTCGAACTGACCAACCAGAAGCTGGGCTCCAGTATGCACAGCATCAAGACTTTCTGGAGCCCTGAGCTCAAAAAAGAGCGCGCGCTGCGCAAGGAAGAGAGCGCCAAGTACAGCCTCATCAATGACCAACTCAAGCTGCTCAACCAAGAAAACCAGGTGAGATATACGTATATGACTAGAGATATATTATTTAAAAACTTTACTACATCTTTAGGTACCTACGCTAAAGTCGACTGTTTTGTGACGTACACTGCACCTATTCCATCGGCTACAGAATTGTTGGCCAATTGATGGCTAGTAAACTACAAAATTCTTCTACACATCGAGTTTTTAAGTTAAGCATGCCATATAAAATTTTAATATTTGTCCAACTTTGGACAATTCATGTTTATCAATTTGTAAAATATAGATCAAATAAACTGAAGACAAAAAATCATTGCTTAACTACCGTTATATTATTAAATTATTTCTTTTTTTATAACAACAAAGATATTTATAGCCAACTAATGAAGTATTATGAAAATACTCTGTAATTTTTGATTTTTTAAAGAGATGTGCCAATCGATTTTTATTTTTAAATCAGTGTAAAAGTTATAAATAAAGTAAATATAATTTAAAAAAATGGCATATAAATTGTTGCGCGGTGTTAAAACCTACGCACGTTCACTAGTGCAGTAATGTTGTACAAACCAAGATTTTTTTGTTCTATTCCGGAATTTTATTATTTTTATAACAATTTATGTAATATTCAATTGTAGCATATTTCTATACAACCTTTATTCGACATATTTAGATAAAGGTTGTCTCATTCATTTTTGATTACAGTATAACAATTATTAATTAGCAAATACAAATATACATATTTAATCGTATAAAGAAAATATGAACCATAGAGTTAGAGGTCACAAGACTGGTTAAAATAATACATTATATTATGACAACAACAAAACTTCTATTCGTATTCAAGGCACATAGGAATCATAAGTTGGATTACCCAGCGTGAAAATTCCTTCATATATCGTATAACTTCATGAAAACGCATGGCAGCCATACATGGCTTTGATTATGTTTAACTATCAAAATGAAAGCGGAAATGGTTAGGTTATGTTTTATTTGAACATCTTCAATTTCATTTTGCAAGTTTTAAAAAATGATGTAAACACATTAGCGCGTTCTCTATGACACGTTGTAAATAATCCGTGGACAAATAAGTTTCTTTTTCTTAAAAAATGCTAAAGCCATTATGTTGACACTAATGGCGATTTATGTTATTTTCTATTATTTCTGAAATAAAATAGAGCCATTGACTAATCTGATTTTACGTGTATTACGTAATATTACACCTAAAATGTTGAATCACCCATGAATTCACGTCATCTGTTCATACTGTTACATAATGAAATTTAAAAAAATAGCAAAATAACATTTTGTCTTCCAGTAAAGTCGTAATATTTTTTTTTTTCAACGACAACCGGCGAACACTAAGGGAACTCGTGCACCGCATATGTGTTCTAAACAAAACGACTTAACACAAGTAGATGCATAGAATTCATGTTTATTACTAATTGAAAGTTTTTGTAGGATGAAGTTCAAAAAAACAACCAAGAGCCAATACTTGCAAAAATAAAGTTCACGTAATGATAACGTGCAAAATGAACTAACCCTGAGGTTATCTTGTGTCTTCATTTTGTAACCAGTTAGATTAAATATTATTGACAAATATTACACATATTTTTAACTCCATTCAAATTATGAAAATGATATCTATGAAATTTAAAAAAAATATTTTTTAATATTAATTCAAAACAGTCTGACTTCAATACTTACGTGCATTGAAATCAGACTATTTTAAACATTGACCGTCATTTTTATTATAATCTGCATCTCCAATTCAATTAATCCCATCGAAATAAGTATCAAAATGAAAAAAAAAATCGATAACATCATTTCAAAAATAAGTTACAAAGTATATAGCTTCGACTTCGATACCTATAGGATGTATTTATGACAAATCTGTATTTCCGTTACTTGATCGTAACCCTATTAAGGTTCTGTAGTGAACAAGGAACCTTTATAATTAATATTCGTCCATCCGTATGATATTCCGCGGCGTAGCTCGGAGAAAATCTAAAACAAAATATTTTTTTAAGGCACCCATGTACGTAAAGTGGGGATGATTTTATTTTTCTCGTCTATCCAATGACTTTGGGTATCGTTGGATAGTTAATTCAGAAAAATTGTGGGTCTGTAAAACAATTTTTCTATTTGGAGATCTGTTTGGAAAATATTAAGCTTTAAATTGCTAATTTTTGTTAGAATCAAGTGTTACCCCTCCCCAACCATAGGGCAAATGGTTATTCTTGGATATGATTTACGTACGTAGGTCAATCTGAAAGTCCTAAGGAAATCTGAAACTGAGCAAGCTAGCTAGTTGTTTTTTTTTTATTATTGTTTTTTTAAAGTAGTGTCCGTTAAGATCAAATACACCTCTGTGTTCGACGGAATCACTGAGAGAAACACTTTACCCACTAGCACTTAGGGGTACTTCGACGACCTTTTTATATGCAGCCACTGCTCCCTCGGCGTCCGTAAACCACTTACCTAGAAGTTCTTCTTTCATTTTAGGAAATAAATAAGAAAAAACACATGGTGCTAGGTTGGGGCTGCAAGACGGATGAGCCAGTATTTCTATACTTAACGTCCCTAAATTGTTTGTGTGTCTAGCGCTATCTGGTAAAGCGTTATTCTGTTGAAAGGAGAATTCTATTGCGAGGTCATTTTCCTCGAAACAAGCAGACAATTATTAGTGTAGCAGTCTGTAGTAACTGTTTTTTTATCTTCTAAAACATTTATCGCATAATGATCTGTCATTACGAAGAAAGAGGCCACCATCTTTTTTTCGACGCTTCGACCCCATTTTAATTTAGTAGGTAACTCCTCGAAAGGAAACAACCACTGTGCAGACTGTCTTTTGGTTTAGGAATCGCAACAATGAATCCAGCTTTCGTCACCTGTAACCATGTCGTATACAGCTTTAAGTCACCACCCGCATTTCTTTGCATCATTTCGCGGCACCCATTAACACGACAGAGTTTTTGAGCTTCGGTTAAGTTATGAGGTACTCACCTAGTACAAAGCTTTTTGACCGCTAAATGTTCATGAAAGATTTTGTGCACATGATTACCATATACCAATACCTAAGCTTTTCTGAATCTGCTGGTAGATCATTCTCATGTTAGTCTCTATCATGAGTCCCACAGCACTGATGTTGTCTTCGGTCGTCGCCGTAGAAGGACGTCGGTGGACGCCACAGATCGACATATCGTTAATCAGATTAGTCCGATTACATTTGAACTCGTTAAATAAGTAATAAAAAGTTATAAGGAATGGAGCTTGATCGTAAAAGGCCAACCGAAGTTTGTTGTAACTTTCTTGTGGCATCGAAATTCATAGAAAATCGTTGTACGAAAATTCATGTTGACGTTAGACAATTTTCTTTTCGCCACCAATTTGTAATAACTAATGGCAGATGACTGCAATATACATGATAAGGTTATCAAAGAGTTTCATTTTTAAAATTGAAATATGTTTTCTTTATTTTAGAATTCCAAAGTGGCCAATTCTAAAAATTTTAAGTCTGACCTACGTATTCCTATTCACGATTTACAATTAAAAAAGTCAAAGTACCGATAATTAGATGGCAGCTGCCTGATCACAAATTAGTACGTAGTGCTTGTAGAAAAAGTGTATGAACTTTTCATAATAATTTCACTGCATTACAGCGTCGTCTGTCCCACCATACGTCTCAACTTTGAAAAACTGGCGACGTAGTTGTTGAGTGTGGACTTTTCGATTATAAAATTTCCTTGTTAGATGCGAACCTTAAGTTTTACAAATTCCACGTATTTCAGAAAATCAACAACAAATTCAAAGGTATTTTAAAAAAAATGGTAAAGTGTATCAATTGTCTTTGAGGATACTTTGAAATACAACAAAAATTTACACACACTTTTATTATCTCGTGTCGCACAAGTGTTTTATAAATTTAAACGATTAGAACAAATAGATTTTTCTCACATCTTAGAGAAAAATTTAATATCGACATTTTAAAATAATATAAATAGAAAAATATTTAATAAAATGACGAAACTAGAATTTACCACTGGAATAGTACTATACAGAAATGTCACAAGTATATGTACCTCCAACGTCACAATCTCAGAATTTTGATGCTTACCTAATTAATATAATAGGAAGGCACTTTTACAGCAATGGGTTCGTGGCTCTACTCAAAAAAAATAGCAACAATTAATCTAGCAAAACGACGACATATATAAACAAACATATTGTTATTTTACTTATATAGGACACGCAAAAAAAAAAAAAAACTCCTTCCACGACCTAATGTACGCGTACACATTCTCGCCGTTGAAATCGGATCGTGTCGGGCGTCGAGTCTTAACCCTATTCATTACACGATCCAATCGATACACACGAATTACTAGGGGCCGGCGCTAGGCCGCCTCATTCATAACACGCTTCGGTCGGTAGCGGCAGCCTATTACAAACTTATTATAATTGTCAACTCGTGACTGGCAACTTTCTCTGTGTGTGTGTGTGTGTGTGTGTGTGTGTGTGTGTGTGTGTGTGTGTGTGTGTGACGTAACCAAAGCTATTTTCCACGCGTCTCTATAAAACCTATTGGAAAATATCGATTTCACATCGGGCAATGCTCATGATTGCAACATGGAAATTGAAACATCGCTTCCGTGTATCATAGGTGCATTATCCACAAGTCGAATGTTTGTATAATGCTTTTTTTTTATAAGCTCACGCCTACTTCCCAGAGGTGTGGGCAGAGACCGCAGTTTTTCAAATGGTGAGATATCCCTCTCGATTCAATGATTGCCGTCAATCTTTTCATGGGAGCTCGTCGGTTTGGGGCGCTAGAAATTCGGCCCTTTTTTTTCCTCTGCTACCAATTTGGTGTGCATACGATTTTCTAGGGCGACCCTTGCCGACCCTCCCATCAGACACATTCGTTACGTAAATTTGTCTTATCAGTCTACTTTCATCCTATCTCGTATGTTAGAAATAATTTTATATAGTTTCAAACTTTCTTATTTACTCAAGATAGCTGTCCAGCGGCGGCCTGGCCGTCGATAGGATAGAGCGAGATTGTCTTTGGGCCCCCTTGCTCGATACTTTCATATCACATAAACGGTAAATGATTTTTTTTATTGAAAATTCAATATATATTGCATTTAAATTTAATCAAGTAGCGTTAAGTCCCGCGACTCTCAAAAAGAACCCCAAAAAGTGCCACACCCGAAACAGTATTTCTAACTAAGTTCGAACTTGGTTTAGACAAATATGCCTGGTTGCGATAGCTGAGCAATTTTTTTACTAACACATATCCCGTATAACTTAAGCATTATCGGATTAATAGAACCAACATTCAACCAAACTATTAGTTCGCTCAAAATCAACGGTACATTTTTCGTTATGTTATTCAAAATTTTGCTTGGATTGGATAGAAAATAATCCTTGACATTGTCTATAACGAAATCCTCTTATTTTTTTATTAGCAACGTCAGTCAATCCAATCATATTAACACAATACTATCGTCCATTTACAGTTTGTATCCCGAAAAATGTTGGATATTAAAGTCTATTGTTGCAGTAATTTTACGACCAAGAGTGCCAACACAAGGATCTTGCTGTTTTCCTAAAACCCACCAACACCGTAGAGTGCCATTTCTCCTAATCTAGAGCAATCTCATCACATTGTCTCGCTTTGAAGGTCCATATTAAAGTATATCGCATAACCTCGGCGCTCGTTAAATAAGTATCTCCGCCCGGTATAGCTGTGGCACAAGCCATAAGCCACCCGTTGGACGTTATACGCTTTCATAGACTAAACTTTCCGCTCGGCGTGTTCCGCTTTGATATGCTCGCCCAACTTTAGCTGTTAATCTGCCGCTTTTCGGTTAGACAATGCTGTAACATCTCGGTTTCATTTTGGGCGATGACGTAGAAAACGAGACTTGTTTTGACATTGTTTCGTCTCAGAAACGAGGAAAGGGAACATTTGAGCGAAAATGTAAATTATCGCTATCTTTTTATTGGCAAAAAATTGAACGGTGATAGCTCAATGGTCGAGAACCTCAACTAGAAGGTGCTGCTTTCGAGCGTTACCGTAAGTGACTAGAACGATGAGTTTTAAGTTGGACCACTCGTTCTGCGTTACGAGGAACAAGTTAGTCCGTCGGTTCCGGACATTATAGTCGCGTCGGTGACGGTGTCGTCAACACCCCTCGGGCCGCCCCGGGCGAGCGTAGACGCCTTAAGGTCGCCGGACCTCAGTCTGAAATAGAAAAATCATGGAAACGTACGTCTCTCAAGGGTGGTACATAAAAGCAAAAGTCAACACAATAGCGTCTGCCCCTAATTCGTGCAAAGGGCAGATGTGTTGTTGTTGTGTTTGCTTCTCGGTACACTCGATCGTTCGTAGAACTTGTTGATGAATGTGAAATTATAAGCTCATTAAATAAAAACATAGAAACAGAATAAGATAATAAATATGTTCCCGGCATTGTAACTCAGATTAACGAGATTTTTGGACGGTTATTTCCCATGTCTATTAAGCATGACAAAGTATTAACAAGCATCAACAAGATCATTTTGCGAATGTTTTAAAATCATCCGACATTGTAAATAAATCCAATGGGAGCTCATAGATTTTCAACAAGTAATGCTAGCTTGTACACAATTCTCGTATAGTATGAAAGCGACGGGTTTGATAGCTGATATATTTTCAGCCCAGAGTGGCCTAGTTTTTTGTTTCTTAAATGTCAGAGGACAGATAAAACGTAGAGTTAGGTACTTTTTATACCTTTCGGTTTGTGTATACAATATTTAACGCCCCATTACACTGTAAAATCTAGTCAACGAACGGACGTTCGCACGTACTAGACTATTCTTAACTGTGATACTGCTGTCCATCACATTATACCCAAAGGCTGATTTCTTAACCATAAATACGAATCGTTTATTGTTTTAAATTAGAAATGTACTATGTCGACTCACGATTCGTTCTGACGTACTTTAAAGTAGAGCATCCACTTTCAAACATTATTTATTTCAGTTGACACTTCGATTGACTGCAATCAACGTTGCCTCAACCACGGCCTTCAACGTATAGAAATGATTGCATGGACGCTTTAATGATATCAGCTAATTAACACTGTAAAAGCTCTACCGTGTAGCGTGGGTTTTTAAAACATTTTCAATTAACTTCTTACAGTAACTTACATGATCTCCCTTAAGATCCAAGCAATTGAGTGGTACACAACTAACCTTTTATTTGCTTCTAAAAAATTCTTTTTCAAAGCTGATAGTGTAAAAACTTGCTGAAAACTAAATAACGTTATATACACAATACTACAGCCAACGACATTAACATGGCATATTCATGGTGCTAAATAAATTTTATTGCACGTAAAAAGCGTTAAGCTGAATCTGACATTCTTCTATACGGCTTTTGTGCTTGATTTTCTGGTATAGACCTTGTGTACGATAATTTAAAAGTTATAATGCACTATTGTATCACTCGGGACCTCTCGGTCGATAATGCATGAGCCAGACCTGTCCGGCGCCTCATCATTCACGCGTTTTCATCAATATTATTAGAACTACTGGCGTCGATATTAATCCAGCTCTTCGAACTGGTGATTAGAGCGTATCACCATCAAAGTCACAGCCTTATCGGTGTTTTAAAAGCGAGGTCCATCGATTTACCATTATCATTAATGATACGGCATTTAAGTCCAAGTTACATAATTCATTTCTAACGAAGCGAATCGCTGTAATTACGATCGCTTGTACGATATCTTTGTGAAATAAATCGTCCGGTACCGATCGATAGCTTCGATTAATCTATTCATTGGTCCCGGATGAAGGCTTTGGGATTTTCATTGCAACCTCATTGTGGTGTAACTTTTTGAAGATTCTGAACTGTTATCGGTTCAGAAATAAATGTGAAATAAACTATGCCAAGATGTAAGTCGGACTTCTGCATCCAAGCGTTCATACCAAGCAAACTAAAGGACGTGAAATGTACAATTGCACTAATTTCATATTTGACAGGTATCGCAGCATTCTAAAAATATCAAAAATTTAATTAAAAATAGTATAAACACATGTCTATGTTTAATTGTACTAAAATTCACGTGGGGGGCCCGTATGGGCTGTTGATTAAATTGTCACTATTACTATAACAAGTAAAAATTGCGGATACGTAAGACACTTACTAGTAGATTTTCTTCAAAATTATTTAAAGTTAATTTCTAATAATAAATAATAATTCCTAATAAATTTCTATTAATTTGTTTTTTGGACCGAAATTTCTTATCGCACGACACGCCGCGAGGAGCTAGGCAACAAAAAATAACGTTATGTATGCGTTAGAATGGTATAGGATATTTGAAGTATAGCACAACTATTTTCGCCTGAGAATCAATTGTACGATTTAGGTCAGCCGTTTAGCATTATATCGCGCGGGTTGCCCGGGTTTGAATCTGTCTTGGAATTTGCTTTTTTTATTTATTTAATTACTTTCAAACGTTTTAATTAATTTCTTTGTCATTTTTAACATAATATAGGTAGTAATATTTTTATATTAACAGCAATTATCGTATAATAATTTTAATACGTAACTTTGAAAAGAACAAAACAGTTTTGAAGAACTTCAAAACTATTATTTGCTAGAACATTTTATTTGCAGACATAAATAAAAAATGTATATACAAAAAAAAAAGACATACGATTAACTATTTGAAAAGTTTTATAATGAAAATATTTCTAAGACTTTAAATATCATTATATTCTACCAGCATTTACTTTTGTAACAAGAAATTATACTACTTTTTGTTCATCACTAAAATAATAAGAAATACGATTTAATGTATTTTAATAAATTTTGGGATAACGCCATCAAAGGTTTTGATTAATTCCATTGTTAATATACAATACGTAACATATATTTATGTATAACGAAAGAAACTTCGTTTCAAACGGGTGTCCTGAAGACACCTCGTTAGTTTTTTTTTAGATTTTTAAGCGTCCGAATACTAGATGGGGACACACAATATTAACGGCTTTGGAAGCTAATAAAGCGCAAATATATACTTCCGAGAAATAGTCACATAACCATTATTAATACATTTCTTAAATACCTATCCAACGACACCTCACATAATGGAATGGGCGAAAAACAATTTGTCACCTCTCAATTTTTATCCATGGAAAGACGTCCCTTAATTTTTTTGTATGATCTCTTCATAGTCAAGACAAAAGCTTGTACAACGACCTATCCGCCCAATTTACAAAATCGATAAAAAATTACTGTCATTTTTGTCTGTCCAAACGTACGGATGGACGGGCAGATGCGTATATTCAATTCACAAGAATTTCTTTTTAGTCTTTGCTAAAGAACCCTAAAAACCAAGTCCTTTTAAACTATTCATTATTATTTATCGTACCTCATGGTCGCATAGAAATTAATCAAGTCATCGGATTCTCATATATCAAAATTGAACAAATAACAAAATTAACCTTAATATGCAGACAGACAGACGAGTGGGTACGTCATGGTAGAGATTATTTTATAAGTAAACAAGAAGATAGGAAATGTTCCATTACAGTTCGTTGAATCTATCCTTAATTTCTTCAGACGCTGTTGTGGACGCCGTTCTCGAACTCCAAGATTACTACAATCGACCTATTTATTTATGCATACAATTTCTATTTTATTTTCACATTCTGTTTTTTTTTAGAAATACGTTACTATGAATATTTTTAACTTAACAGACCCCAATTTAAATCTTATTCGTTTGGCTGTTTGTCATTAGAACTACAAAACAATTAAGAGATCATCGTTAATTATACATTATGATAGTACCTGTTGGATAATTATAATCACGCATTACATACATAATTTAAATTGTCAACTCAATTAAGTAATTCCTTCTGATATATACAACTGTAACTTGTACTGAATGGCCAAAGCTGATCCGTTATAGTCACAGTAAAATGAAATAAGCGATGTCGAGTCTGCATAAAAATAGGGGTCGAAACCGCCATCAACAAATTATCGGAGCTGGGTATTGTCTTTACATATAGAACTTCAACTTCCGTATGTATGTCGCCACAAAACTCGAAGCGAAGTCCTATGACTGATTTGAAATTTTAACACAACGTGGCATTCGGATATATCGTTCCGCCTTCGTACAAATCGGAGAGAGACGGAGAATGGAATCGAGTGCAGGGACCGGAATCGAGGTCCAAATTGAGTGCGAATATAAGATTCGAATGAAAAGCTTAACCGGGCTCGAAATTAGGAACAATACCGGGACCAGAAAAAACGGGTACGAAATCGGAATTGACTGGACTGGATCGATCTATGTGAAAAAAAAGAGGGAATACATTTTGTAACCTCACAGGCTAAGGCAGAAAGATTTTAGTCCCATAAACTAAAGAGCGGGTTTGAGAGCGTAACTAAAACAAAACTGACTTCTTCAGTAACGTTTATTTTGAGATTCCTTAAGTACATCATTTGTTAGACTCTCCAGCGGGAATCGGTTTTAGTAATATAAATCTGTCTGATTTTCTTTTTCAACCTAGACTAAATACGAAATGGTCGCTTTTTATTTAGGCCAGATTTTATACAGTTTGTTTCATTTCAATCATTTATTTGTCTTATGAAGTTAATGTTTCTTTTTCAATTTTACCATGTGAAATATCAAACTCTATATAAATGCGACATAATTTGTTTACCGTGAAGTTTTTTTGGTGCTTTAACTTAAAATAAAACAATCTTAACCCTTAGTTAAAGCTAAGCATTAATTGTAGGATTTGAAAAGCCACAAAATGTATCTATTTGTAAAAACATTTCATTTCAGTTGGATTCTTTACTCCAGTTGATAATTAAAAAAAATATTTACATAGGAAGACAAACAAACGTTAGTTCAGAATAAACAAATTAAACAAAACTCGACTGCAAAATATAAGTCAATTGAGCCTGGATGCGTCACACTTGCCGCATGACCTCATCGGCCACAGAGCAGACAGACGTATAACTGAATAAAATCTGAACAAATCATACAAAATCTTATTCCGTTAACAAACAAACATTTCCTTTATTAAGACGGATAGAAGACAATACCGACCACGCCCAGATAATTAAAAAAAACTTTTATATCTCAAACAAACCACGAATTTTATCAAACAATCTCAAATAGACGGGAAAAAATAGTGTGAACCAGATTCAAAGATGTTATTAGTACTGAATTATTTCAACTGAAATTCTAAATAAATTAGTACTGAAAAATTTCGAATAATTTTGTTCTGATCGAATGATCCAAATAACAATAACCAGAAATTGATAAAACTAAATAAATACATACTGAAACAAATACGAAAGTTAAAAACTGTACCTGACAACGAAAACAAATTATTAAGGAGCGTCGAAACCTTCTTGGAGAAATCGTCTTTAAAGCAAGTCCAAAAATGCAATAGACTTGACCTTGTCGAATTTAACCCTAGAAAGACACAACTTTACGCGTTTGCCGCAAAAAAATTCCTTTCATCCCTCGTGTCTCTTTCTTTGGAAGCACTCCCCCTAGTGCTACATCGAGTAACGAAATCCTTGATGTCGACATATAGAAAAGCACTCAGTTTCGCAAACATCGGAATAGAGAGAAGCTAGCTTAAAACAAAGTAACAGTCGCTTAGGGTGTTCGATAGAGCGCTACAATATTTCGAGACGGTTCATCGTCTTTAACTTTAAAAGATACATCTAGAGTCTAGATGTTTTCAGACCTATACTCTACATTCTAAACTACTTTTTCCACGACCAACTTTAACATCTCGAAACGTCGGCGACCCTTTAGTATCCATCCGGCTCGAGCCCTTGGCTTTGCTTAGAGATGTGTCGTTTTGGTGTGTGCTTTATCGCATGTGCTATAAAAGCACGCTCGCATGGGGAGTGCTCTGAACAGTGATCTATAAATCTATTACTCTGCAGATCAATTGAACATTCTTCCTGCCGCTGATTTCCGTCATCGTTCAGTCAGAATTAATCACCTATGTTACCTAAGTATCTATTAGACTTGAAAACATTGTATACGATAACGCTACAAATAATGTTTTTATTTGTGTATAAAAAAAATGAAATGAGCAAAATATATAGCTTCATTATGTCATTATATAATCATTCATTATATAATCATTGAAATATGTATATCAATGATTATGTAGGTGATTTTAGAGTCAGTGACGCAGACGCTCCACGGCTATCATCATTCATAATATTATTTTAACCCAATGAAATATTTGGTTTTAATAATCATGTTCACAGATTTCGGTATCGAGTTTGGTTATGTCTTATTAATTATATTGTCGCCCAAAAGAAAGGAGTCAAACTAATGGATTTTATACTATAAATGCCGATGAACCATTAATACTCTTTTTTTTCATTAAAAACACTTTTAGTTTCAAGAGGTCTGAAAGAAACATATTCTGGACTAGATTTTGTCTAGGCCAATCGAAAATACATCACAAATACAAATATAAAGAAAATTGTTGGTTATAGCTGTATAATTTAATATGTATTTTGAGTTCAAGAATTGCAACACTCATATCAATAAAGCGTTTGAAAGAATTAGCATTCAAGTTACACTCTAAAAAAATGTGGGGGGACAATTGAATGGAGGAGTACAGTTTTCGCCAAATCACTTTTGCGCTGTGTAGTGTTGTAGTACTGGAAATGTGAGTACCTGTGAAAGCATTTTTAGAATTACACATGAGAATATCTGCGCAAGGGAATGCGACTATTTTCATATTGGCAACGTTATTTGTCACCTGCTACCACACTACGTCTTGATTGACATTTGTCAACGGTCAATATATGTCGAAGCGGTGTTGTTGTTTTAAAAATTTGTATCATATTGATAAATTGTAATAAGAAATATTTTTATACGATTGAGATTATAAACAATACACAGTTTTGTGTATTTTTCCTATAAGCACTTTATTTTTAGCTGTTTTTCGGTAATACATAGAAAGATCTAGCCCAGAATGACACATCTCGTCCGTGCCTAAATCCAACAACCGATATCGCTAAATATCAACTCGATGAGTCAGCCACGGAAAACATCCACAGAAATAGACCAGAAATCGAAACGGACAGACGCATAAACAGTTCCTTTTTCTATGTTTACGACACACATCACGCTAAGGGGCAGATCGGAACGTACGCTAGAACGAGCCGCGAATTTTGGCGCGCAGCCAGCGCGGTGACGGTTCGCGGTTTTCGTATCGCTAACCTAATTTAGTTAGCGAATGCGAACACCTGTAGAATGGTGGTTAGGTAAATCCTGGAAGGTTATGTAGAGGTAAGTATATTTATAATCGGTGGTAAATCGATGGATAAGAGCGTTGTCTTTGAACCGAAAAGTACGAAATTCGATACTCGCAAATCACGGGCGAATTGACCAATGAGTTTTTGACTCGAGTCTTATCAAACAACTTGCACCGTGCCTTGGAGGGTACGAAGAGCCCTTGGTCGCGGAGTTTGTCGTCGCATCGATGACGACGGTCGTCAGCTGCTCCCGAGCGGCATCGGCCGAGTGTGGAGGGCGTAGGTCCCGATCTTTTAATGTTAAATTAAAAGGTTGTGGCAGAGTGAGCCGCAGCAGAAGTCGATCAAGAAACGTAATACAACATGTGCATGCACCTATAGCTATTGCGATAGCACAAACCTTTGAATCGAGCAAGACAAAACACGGACCTTTTGAAAATTCATTGTTGCATTATTTAATTCTTCTGCGCTAAGTTATAAGGGTTGTTGTGATCTAACGATCGGAGGGTAGTTTTCGAATCGAAAAATAACGAGATCGATCAGTGACGACAGCTGAATTAATTGATGATTTTCTTTCAAGTCTTTTACCCGAAATGTATTTGTTGAGTGAGGGCGAGCTTCCGAAATGAGCTCACGAAAATCTGACACATTCAAAAAATTTTTTTTCATTATCAGAACATGAAGATCCTAAATTAATAATACAAGTATCGTTTATTAATAACATAAGTGAGAACGCCTTACGAATTTTACCTTCCCGAGGATATGACTATTGAGAACTTTTCGTGGTCATTTCATTGGTATGATGATGTAATTTAATACGTGCTATTCAAAAATTATAAGTTGATGTGTAACGGTGGTGGCGGAGACAGCAATAGTTGTGCCTTCGTCGTCAGAGAATACAAATATGAAAAGAAAACTGTACTAATGCAAATTAGACTTGCATCCTTATATGTGTAGACATTTCATACATTAGTAGTGTCGACAATTTTTTTCTTTTTGAGATTACGATGCTTGTGAGATATTGGTCCCAGGAATTTTGAAACTTTTACTTTCTCAAGTTTTAGTTTTCAAGTTTTAGCTAATAATGTGACGAAAAATTCAGTTAGCAATGTAAGCATAAGACAAATTATTTGAAATAATTCAAAGCCTTAGAAGAAATAGCATAATTGCAAGGAAAGTAAAAGTAAGTTCTGATAAGTTTCCCGAAAAAAAAAACTAATCCACGCTAACTCCTAATCTTTTTAAATTACTGACGACCCGGCGCAATTACTTTTTTATCTTTTTTTATTGAATCTTCGACGAGTCCGACATGCGGTTAATCGCCGTAACATGTTGAAATAAATCTTTTTATTAATAACACTAAATAAAATTTCTTTCTTTGAGAAGAAACTTGATTACTATTAATAAACTGTAGCTACGTCGTAAACATAAATAATGTCACAAATCCGAAAATTCGGGTACGGGCGACTGCTTATCGACTTGCGCAGCATGGTGATGAAACATTGTCTATGGCCAACAGAGAAATACTTCTTTCCCGTTCTCTCTTCTCTTTCTTTTTCCCATTTTGCTCTCTCTCTCTCTCTGCCATAACTCCCTTTGCTTTCCATTTCTTCTTTTTTTGTTAATTCCCTTTTTTTTCTTTCTCTTCCACTTCCTTCTTTAACACACAAACGCTTATATACACATCTCGCAATTAGTCTGATACATATTTTTACTGTATATTTGATACTTTGTAATTCCTATAGGCTTAAGGTCATTTACGGCATTGTTTCTAATTAAGGTATATAGACAAAAATGGTAGTCTTTGCGAATGCAAAATTCTCAGTAACAAAATATCTTTTATTAAAATATATAATTTTTTCTAACTCTAAATGAGTATGAAGACAGACCGAAACACGGGATCGAGAAGTATTTTAATAATTTAATATAAGAACGGTTACCGATTAGCAAAAATTATTCTGTAAATAAATATATAAATAAACAACAATCCGTCTGTACTCAAGCGCGGTTCCTACTTCAGACGTTCCAATTAAATTCTCAAAGGGTTATTTAGATTAATTTGTACTCGTATTTTCCTCGAAGGCCTAAAATTTTCACGTTAGAACATAACGAATCCTAGGTAAACGCTGATTCGATTAAGTTGAAAGTTGTCGAGTGGGCTGGAAAAAAACGCAGACCCTCGCTTTCGGGCGCACGATTACGATGTTAATTTAAATTACAGACGAGTGTGACTTCTCTATGGTAATTATCGTCGGGTAATTACCGCAGGTGCGCCTACGCAAAAGGGTTATAGCAGATTAAATGTCAAATTTTTCGGGTCTCCGCAATGAATGTGGAATGCCGAACGTTCGGCAAATAATTTCAGTATTCGTTAAAGAGTAATTATTTTTCTGTTGTACTTTGGAGAATATAATTTATTTTAATAGAGTGGTATGTGTTAATGAATTCCTAAGTAGCGAATGAACACGCAAGCCCACAGAATGTAGGTGGTTACCGCCGCCCATGGACAATCGCAATTCTGGAGGAGTCACCCGCTCGTTGCAAACTTCTTGGGTAGGAATGGGATATTTGTTGGAAAGGGAGTTGGGTGGTGGACAGGAGAGTGAATCACCGAAACTCTCGCTCACTGGACGAAAAGCAACACCGGAAACTGTCACTTCACGTCAGATTCGTTGAGAGTGTGGTGTCCCACCGATCGAACCGGCCCATATTTTCATGCTGCAGCCAAGTTGGCTACAGCTCCGCCACATATTAAAGAAACATATCAAAACGTACTCTTGTCGGATTTATATAACCCCGCCATTGAATCACGCCTTCCCACAATTTCCTATTTCATTTGAGGGGTTTGGACCTCAGCTTTAAATCCCGAGTACCCCAGATCACCCGGATCCGAGTACCCCGAATCGTAAGCATGTTTAAAATTGTAATTCTTGAATTTAAGTGGATTCCTTCGTGACCTTTCGTAGATCCGACCCTAAAGAAATACTTTCGCTAAATCTAGGGTAACAGAGTTTATAAACCAACAACGATTTCATTAGCCTTAACAATGCCTCTCTACAATTTATGTTAATGCATCAAATTCTGAGCAGGATATAATAGATTTGTATTTTTTGTTTGAAAATTAATATTTCATACTTTTTTTTTTCATTTAAATCGATCGTTTTAGATATTCTGCCGGTTTCGTGTAAAATATGCACATTATAAACACGTATACGCACAAACACACAAGTGCATGCAGCCACACACGCGCGCGCGCTCTCGCTCAAATATAAAACAGATTTCATGAGCACCGGCACAATTATTTTCAGGGGGGTGCATCTTACTACTATATTTTTTTATTGAAGTGAAAACTTCTTTTGGCGCACCCCATACAGATTTTTTTGGAGTTAGTAAGTTAGGCTGATCCGTCATGTTCTGAGGTGAAAGGCTCGATCGGGTGAATTCGGGACCGCCGAGTGTACCCGAGCGAAAAAGATACAGTCAGCTGCTCTTCGCTATTGTATCGCTGTGTTTACTATATTCAATTCATACTTTATATGTCTTTATTAATTTAATAGTTATTATTGGTATGTAATAATAATTATTTTAACAATTATTTGGTTCACATTGTGAGGTGAACCAAAACCAAACCAGGTGTGTGTAGTTAGCGATTTATCGTGCCAATATTATATATTGAAAAAACATTATAAACATTATAAAAATCAAAATTATTTTTATTGTTATTATAAAGAGTGATTCGATCGTATAGGTAATTTAAATGTGTCAAACAATAAAAATGAAAGTACAATAAAATTCGAAACTACAATTCATGGAGTTTTTTCTAGATATATCATTAAAATTCAATCGAAAGTATTTATTTCTTATTTTAGTTATCACAAACCCTTTGCATCCTTTGTAGAATACGATAACGAAAATAAATAATTTGAATTATGGAAGATTTAATAAACATTAACTTTAATTTCTGACTTATTTCTCATTTATTCTACTAGTACGATCCATAATAATAATATATAATATTATTTACTATATATTTTTATTACTATATATAATTAATTGCTATTGCCAATGAAGTTTCCACTTCTGCCGTGCGGTTTTAAGCACACACTCTTAATTTTTTTATTTATTTTTTCGGTGTGTTTGTAAAAGTAACGTTTGTAATGTAAACGTACGATGTGATTAAACACAAAAAATTTATAACTTGATTAATGGTGAAAATTGGTATTGACCAGCGTTTTTTATCCTTCTATCTTTTTGTCTGCCACAAGAAATATAAGTTTTAACTAAAGTTGACGTTAGTGAGTAGTTGACAATATTTCTATGCTCTTTCAGGTTCTTAGTCATTACGTAAGAAGTTACTAATCGTGAAAAAGGCTTAGTCCATTGTGTTATTCGATAGCTTTTTTTTTTTGAGAATGTGTTGAACTTTTTAGTAGGAGGGTCATCTCTTTGTCATGTCGAACCCTTGGTTTTACTGAATTCTATTAGAGAAAGAGAGAGAGAAAATCAATATAAGCTCTTACTAAAGAAAAATACTACATTTAAACTTAGCACCGCGCGGTGAGGGGTTATGCCTTAAGCATCGGTCACATAAATAACGTGTGTTAGATAGAGACAGTAACATAGAGTCGCTGGGAGCCTTATGGGAGAGGACATAATGCTTTTCGTTACGTCACGATTTCTACCAACTCACACCTCCCGTAAGCCGCGTTAAGCTACTCGGTTCAAGCAGGAAACTTGTCTGTACATCGAGAAATCTACCTATAAAGCTGTAGTCTTCTGACGTCACCGCAGAACAATTGAACTCGTAGTCGTAAAAGGGAAACTACTTTACTTTGTTTTTTCTTCCTGTAAAAACCTCAGGACTCGCTGCTACATCCTTTCCTTTTCCTATTGATCCTTGAAAAACACCGGACAGCGGTGAGCGAGGGCTAAAACGGGGACGCTAATGGCGACGTCCCGATTGCGTCACTATAACGGGGCGTCTCGTATTATTAGAATTGGTAGAATTTTTATGGTAGAAATATTTGCGTTGTTATTGCTTCAGTCGGATGGTCTGCACGATTCTGGGTACTATATGAAAATATAAATGATGTTGATGACAGTGTCTATTGAGCTTTGTAAGTACATTCCTACCACTTAGTAGTTTTTTTTTTCATTAAGTGATATTGCATTTTTCTTTATAGAACGTATATCTTGAATTGTTCACAACGCTTCATTGAAAAACATGATTTGCGAAAATCCTTCGATTGCGAAACTAAGAACAACACAAACAAACCTTAAATGGTACTATGTTGATATCACGAATATACTATACAAAGCCAACGTAAATTTTCCAGCAGGTTAGACAGAGACTAGTGATATCGAAGATAACTTACATATTTTTTTCATTCCTTTCATTAAAATTTTACATGAGAAATGTTAAAGTGAAATTATTTCTCGAGAATTAATAAAAGTAATTGAATGAGCAAATTATGAATATGTTAAGAAGCTTTTTTTGGCAGAGAAAGTAGTGTTACAAAATTGTGATGTCAACCGTCAGTAGCGGGTACCTTATTATATACGGAGGGTGACTAACAAATTAGTTTTTTCTTTTCATTGTCATATTTTTAATCTACTTTTTAATTCAACAAGAAATGTGATATTTTCAGTATCAGTCAGTTAAAAAAA
This sequence comes from Eumeta japonica, assembly GCA_005406025.1. NCBI lineage: Eukaryota > Metazoa > Arthropoda > Insecta > Lepidoptera > Psychidae > Eumeta > Eumeta japonica. The sequence continues at coordinate 722,945 of BGZK01000044.1, forward strand.
ACCACATAACCTCAAGAACTTAATATTGTACGATATGAAAACATTACAAATTAATTTCAAGTAATACGATTTCATACTAGACTAGTGACTTGCCTCGAACTCGCACGGAAGTGCAGAAATTTTTAACACATCGTTGTTAGTGTCTGTTTTGACCGCAGAAAGAAATAGAGTAGAAATAGATAATCTATCTGTCTAAAATAAAATTAATAAATATCGTATTTAGTATTATCAGATTTAATTTTATTTTAAATGATTTGGTGGTAGAGACCCAGCGCGTGTCTTAATCATAATATAATTTACTGACACCATTTCAATATTTCCGAGTACATTACACTTTTATATTATTAATTAACGATTTCTTAACATATTAATCCTACGCAGTGCCCGATCTCGATAGGCCAGCATCCAGTCGGCCATGAGAAAATCATTATTTTCTCAAATCGACCCCAACATGTTATATTTGTGTATTTAACTTTGACCTTTCATCTTACTGTTTGAAATTGGACACGTAATCTGGTTAGTATAGTATTTTAATCCCCCTACTTTACTTTATTAACGGATGAACTTTCATAATAGCTAAAACAGAGATACTCGATTGATTCGAAACTTACATATCCACGTTTATTAACTTCGATAACTACACGACTTCGATACAATTTTCATTTTCGATTTCCATTTTAGTTTGGGAGAAGTACTACCCGGCAATTGATTGTAGGCACTCGGCGAGCGTGACATCAGTGGTGTAATCTTCGTGTTGGTAGCGCAGTTCGTGTACAGGCAGCGCTTTCTTGTTACATTTAAGCATTTACATATTTATTTATGTGTTTCAATTTATAAGAATTAATTGCCATATAGAAACCCCGAATTAAATTGCGAGCGGTGAATACTAAATGTGATTGTGACGACAAAAGAAAGGGCTATAAGTTTGAATATACTTTCATGTTCCAAATACGTATTCGTTTTTGTCGCATGCCTAGGCCACAAAAAATCTTGTTTATGACTAACAGTATCGATTCAGCGTTGATGAGTCAGTTAGTCAATTGGAATTCCCCTATTCACTATATTAGTATAGATTATTCGATGGTGGATACGACTTGTCTGTAACTTATTAAAATGTGAATAATTTTGATGCCCATAAATATTACAACATCAAGTCTATACAGGAACAATCGATTGGTGGTTTTTGTTCTCGTTTTCGTCCTTAATTGTTCCTATAAGTGTTCGGTTTGTTAGTTTTCCATTTTATTCATTCCATTTTAGCCAACTGCATTAACTTGTTTAATTCCTAACGATTAATGTTAAATAATAGTTTATAACGTTCAAAATAAAATATAGCAATTAGATTAGACTTATAAAACCTATATAACGTGCTCTTACTAAAAACAATAACATTAGTAATATTAGCAACTTTAGTTGATACAAATATTTGACAACTACACATGCCGTCAAACATGCAAATAAATAAAGTGGAAAATCCTAGAAATCATTATTTTTTCCTTTTGACGTTGTCTACTAGATTAGTGTCGTGTTTTTTGAATCATAAAAAATAGACACTAATTTAAAAACATTAAAAAACGTGCAAAAAAAATACAATTTTAATTAAAAAGGACGGTTGTAAATTAATTAATCCAATAATAGACAAAAAAAATAAAGTCAAACATAAAAGCACTAGTTTTTTATTGTAAGCAATTGCTTAAATATCAATTGTAATTATTGTCCAGAAATAGATAGAATACATAATTGGAGTTGTATAATTATCTTTTATCGACATGGGTACCTATTAGAAATAAATTATTTTACAATAGGCTTTTTATTCATTAATGCTCAAAAAAGTAGAACTTTATTGTCATATATTTCACATTTTTGTTAAACAATTTACTGTTCTTAGTTAATATGAATATAAAAAAAAAATTTAGATCTATATTTGAGAATGAAAATATTTCCTATGCGTAAACAAAAAAAATTCTATTCGTGTGTTATAAAACAGTCCTTTAATGAGGCTATCAGTTACATAGATTAAACATTTTTTGGTTTTCATTAACGATAGCTCGAAAAATAAATTAATAATCTATCGCAGCTCATATATTTGTATTTTCTCCATTTAATATAAAGCTGTATATATATATATCGGTGTCCAGCTCGTGTCACGGCTCATGACACAATAAAGCGCTTTAATCGCTAACCGCGCTTACGTGTTACGCAATAGCCGCTATTTCAGGACGTGTATGGGGAGGTTGGCCGAGGCAGATCAATGAAAGGGGACGCTGGCGCCATCTGTACGCGGCCGACGACCCTTGTGGGTTACCATGCGTTTTCATAGAAACGCTTCTCATGGGAATTTTGTTCATTAAATTAATTCAGTATAAACCTCACCTACATCGAATAACTGTTGTAGTTTTAAGTTTAAATTATTGTTGTTAGTTTCATTTGTGATATAATGATTGTATTGTAGCAAATTAAATTTATTGTGGTCTCTTTTTCGTAAAAAATAAATTGAAAAGGTCTTTTAACACATTCATAATTAGCAGTTATTGAAAAGTAACATTACAACTGTTACATATAATTGCGGTGTCATTACGACCGTAACAAGAACATGAATAAAATTTTAACTTCATTTCAACATAAAACCTAGAATGAAAAGATACCGGAATGAAATCCAGGAGTATTATCTAAGGATTTTTTCAAATTTTAACTAAATCGAATCACTCACTCCTAGCCTCGTAGAGGACTTAAGCCGTCGGCCGCGGACGTCATAACTGTAATTGTGACAAAGGTCACTGTCATCAGTCCCTTTTGTACTGGTCCAGTGTAAGTGTAGTCGAAATCTTACATTATTAAATTAAGAATAAAGGTCGTGGGACGGTTATAGGCTGCAGTGGTACGATAATTAACCTTATTTAACGCAAAAACAGCAATACAAATCACGTCAGATGATCTGGAAACAGAAAAAAAGCAATTTAAAATGAATGATGTAATTTCACCAAGTTGAAAATTATAATATTTAACTCTTACAAGGGAGATATCAATAATTCTTTTTTATTTAAATAATAAAAATTTTAAAACCCCCATCTAAGAAAAATACATTTTTAAATCGATTTCAATGCATGGCTTCGTGTAATTTTTAAAATATTAGTAAACGAAATAATTAAAAAAAAACTCATTTTGTGAGTCTCATCTCAATCTCCATTTACCCGTTTTATAAAGGATTTAGAGATAACTGTCTACCGAGAGCTGCTTTTACATGATAAGTGTCAAACATAAAATTTCCATATTGATGGGTTGACGTGCCCCGGCGTTTTTGGTGAGATTGCATGCGAAAAGGTTAAATGTTTTTTTTTTTAATTGACATAGAGCATTCTGTATTTCGTAGTGTCAATTACGATGTATTAAGCTTTTTATGTATAATTTTTCGCTATTCTCTTACTACTTCTATCACGTCTTCAACGGGACCTCATATCGGTATTCTAATCTTTGATTTGTACAATTTTATACGTGTGTACAAAATGCAATAAACGTTTTATACAATGTTATACGCATGATTTCACAGCATCGTACCCAGCGCAAAGTAACCAGAGGTGTTCTTATCTCAAATCCAAATTTCACAGTTGGTTGATACGAGCTTATAGCAGTTTACTGACAAAACTGGAGTAAATTCTAAGTGGAAACTTCCATAGAAAGTTAGACAATTCTCGGATGAGTATAGGATCTTATGAATGCGTGTCATCAACATGCGAATGTTAGCAGTATATATGAATTAAAAGTATATGTGAAAATATATTTTTAATATGATTTCAACATAATTGTTATTTTGTGTAAATTAAAACGCTCAACTTTTACAAGTTAAAGTTGCACACAAAATTTTATTCTAATTTAATGGACTTTCACAGGTTAATCATATATTTTGGTTATAAGTAATCCATATAAAAATGTATCTAATCATTGTTGCTCGAAGTGCCGACAGATGTGAAATTCAGACTAATGTTAAGGATTGTAATTTACGAATTACATAATAATTTATATTTTTGCGCTACAATTAATTTTAATTTTACGTTACGTCATAGTTATGTCATAGGATTTCACTTCTGTCGGCGGTCCCCAATGAGTTATTTTTAGTTCTTAAGGGTCCTTGATGTGCGGATTTTCTCACGATCTTTTTCCTCGCCGTCAAAGAGCGGTATTGTTGAATAAACAAAGGAGGCGTTTGGCGAAGTACGCCACCCGGGGCTGGGCCGTCGCACAGTATATCAAAAATATCCAATCAAGAAACCTTACGAGTGCTGCTACGATTTCCCATAATCTCATGCTGTTTGTAGCTGTACAGTATATACTTTGAGTTCAACGCTTGCGACACCCTTACATCACTATGGTGGATTAAAAGACTAGCACCCAAGATTAACATAAAAAAAATGCGGATGGACAGATAGAAGAGATTACGTCGTTATCTCAACATATATTGAATGTTGTCCTTCTAAATTATGAAATATTTTTATTATATAACAAATAGAATATTTTTGTACAACGAAGATGCTAAATAAATAAACTTTTGTACATTTTTCTCTAGAACTCTTGAATTTTTCGCAATTTTACCATGTAGTATACAAAGGCTTAACCCAGAGCTAAACGCCACCTTTATTTAAGTTTACATTTTACTAGTACAAGCTTCGTATTGATTATCGAGCTTTTGCGTAATACTACTAAGCACGGCGGACTTGTCTTTTGCTTGAAGGCATCAAGCATATTATTGGCGTAAACCTCTTTAACATTTTCTGACAATGTGTTGCAATTTGTCTAACTAAATTTCCCACACTTTCGTTACACTGTTTAGGTTTTCTGTCGCTTATCTATTTCGCAATAAGAGCATAATTTATATTTAAATTCTAGGTTTAGTCTCTTAGCCTATAGTCTCTACGCCGTTCGATCCGAATGTTTTATGCAACACATAATTTCTTAGACGCCATATGCAATTATCTCAAATACGCAGATTGCATCACATCTTTACTCCATTTTCGAAACGAACGATGTACGTGACATTTTGAAACTGCACTTGATTAGAAAAAGATGCATTCAATGGTGCAGGCCACCATAGACTGAACTTACATACCACCTGCATGCTGACGCGGCATGCTGACTCTTATGATATCAATTACCCTAACCTCAATATTGTTTAATATTATCACATTAAGTTGAATATTTTTTTGGTCGAAAATAAGGTTCGTGCGTTTCTTGTATTTCAAGTACACAGGCCTAATCGAATTACGTGATCCGCCTCAAGAGCAAATCGCCTCCCATCTCCTCTTGTTTCATATAAAAATACACGTTGTTTACAATAAAAAGAAATGGCAATATTCTTTATGTGACTAGCTTTCGCCCGCAGCTCCGTCCGAATGGACATAGAATTTCTTCGTCTTATATGTCGATCGCGGTCCCAATGTTCTAGACTCAAATGCGGTCTCACACTCAACTCCGATTTGGCCGATCAAATTATCCCGCATATTAAACTTATCCCGCAAATTAAACGCGCACTCCCGCACCGGAAACACGCGTGCTGTCGGTAAACTGTTTATTACTGGTGTTTCTCTTGTCACAAATAATTTCGTTTAACTTCTTGATCCCGATCTCGCTCGTGACGACGAACTCAATAACAATTTTGATTCTCATTCGGGTACTGCCTTTTTCAATAACCGATCGGTATATAAAGTAAGAAAAGCCTTCCTTTGTTCACGTGAGCAAAGCCGCGTTCAAAATATAATCCATACTAAAAATAACAGATTTCTGTACTGAAAAAAAGGATCATTTCTATAAAACCAGGGGTTCTCGAAAGATAAACGCAAAAATAGGCAGACAGAAAGAGATACGCTGTATTTTGTAATATATACGGAATGACATAACAGAGAAACTAAATTAAGCACTCAATATAAAAACGGAATTGATCGACCGATCAGTGCATTCAGAAGGTACCATATTCTAATCCCGCCCACGGACGAATTTACTATTGAGCCCTTTGTTCCATGGTGAGTTAAGTCGTCGGTCCCTTTCGTGGTCACCGTACAGGTGAAATCGTTCGTTAGGAACCCCTAAACCGCACTGCGCCTGCGTTGATAGGCATTTTAATTTCAAATCCCTTCGATCTGTAACAAGAAGATTGTGTTAGGGTAAAATCCCTGCAGTGATGTAGTAAAAACCCTTAATATCTTAGGGGATGGCATAATCCATAGATTAGCGTCGTATTAAAATTTCTATATTAAAAAAGTACTCCGCAAACGAAGGGAGCAAGATAAACTACTACATCAAAAACTCCTATAATATATTTGGCATTTTAGAGATGACAAACATTTCGGCTCGGGAGCGGCCCACGCCTAGTCGAGAGGAAACTTTCCGGGGGTCCCTCCCGTCGTCGTCCCCCGACTTACCCACCCTGTCCCCAAACACCCCCCGGCCCGTTCTCGCGACACTGAGCTACTGGCGCGGTCGTGAACGTAACAGATATCGATTTTACGTAATGTTACAACGACCCACGCGGTGTGTTTTTACGAAAACTCTTTTGATAACTCCGTTAAATTTTAATATTAACGAAAAATTATTCGTGACGAAACAACAATTGGCTAATGAGCAATACAATAAAAATCGAACCATAAATACAGTCTGTTCAGTATTTTTAAATCGAGTTATACATTACATTTTCGTTTCGTTTTTCTTCTTATATATTTGAAAATAAATAACCATATTTAAGAAAAAGGGTATGAAAGTAGACGTCGGTAAGACTAAGGTGATTATCAAGGCTATGGATAACGCGATATACTTAAAGAACGTGAGAAAGTCTAACAAGTGAAAGAGTTTGGATACCTGGGTAGTCTGTTTACGAATGATGGCAAACATTTGGATACCTGGGTAGTCTGTTTACGAATGATGGCAAACATTTGGATACCTGGGTAGTCTGTTTACGAATGATGGCAAACATTTGGATACCTGGGTAGTCTGCTTACAGATGATGGTAAACGTGACAGATTTATCGAAAGGAGAGGGAATGCGGGAAATAAATTAAATGGGGCCTTGCGCGCTAAAGTAAAAGCGTGTCACGACAAGCGCGATTGGCTATCCATAATGGGGTCCTAATCCCTACGATGGTATTGAAAGCTCGGTATGGCAAAAGAGAAATGAAAGTAGAAGTAGTAGGAGTAGGAGTAGTAAGACAGTAGAGATGCGATCGCTGCGTCCTATGTGTGGAATGTCTCGAAAAGATAGATGTAAAAACAGTGATGTTAGACAGCGGTGTGGTTTGAAGGAAGATGTAGTGACTAAAGCAGAAAGAAGTAGATATGTTGCGGTGGTTTGGCCATCTGGAAAGGATAAAAAAAGTGGACTGACAAAACAAATCTATAGAGTGAACGTGTGTGATGTTAAAAGCCGGCAAGGTTTGCCTTACAAAATTCTATGCAAACTATATTGGTGGCATATTCAAAATATCAAATGTGCATGCCTTAAGCGCTCGTGCCATACGTATGTTATTTAAATTAGAGGTTTATGATAACATATGAGCTTATCACGAAAAATCCTCTTTATTTATTTTTGCTTTTCACGAAAAATCCTCTTTATTTATTTTTGATTTTCAAATAGTTTTATAGTAAACTTGAATCGAAATGTATGTATGTATGTATGTTTGTCCACCTATTTCTCCGAAACTACTAACCTAATATTAATAGAATGACTACAATAAAACTATTAATTGTAGTCATTCTTTTTTATTGATTTATATTTATTTCAACTTAGGGAATAGTGCAAATTTCATCGAAATCGGTTGAGTAGTTTTCAAGATACGGACTAAAACGTGTAAGTGTGACGGCCTGGCTAATTGCTGCAAGCTATGAGTGTGGTGTCAAAGGGAAAACATCTCAAAACCTTAGTCAAATTTCAAGATGTATAATCTCGTTTGATAGTTGTGTATATAAAATTATTATTTCATAAATTTGACTAATTTTTTAAATTTTTTTTTTTTAATTATTGAAATACTTTTTTAAATATTTTTACACCGCTATCGATATTATAGATTATATTCATCTTTATGGGAAATAGACGGGAGCTTATGTTCTGTAATCATGCGGAGACACAAGCAAAACCAGCTTTATTTCATGTCTCCGCCTTCATTTTCTATATCGAGTAATCTTGCTATCATTGCTACTGATCCCATCCTGTTTTAGATTTTGGTTAATTCCGATCCGGACTTTTCCCTATTCCAATCTTGCGCCCTCTCTATTCCTATAGCAACTGTTGTTAACGATTCCGATATCAATGACGCTTCGATTATTCGATATTCGTAAATTGTTGCACAGGACCGCATTCGTGAAAGGTATAAAATATGATGCGTATATTCAAAAAATATTATGAGTATACGCATATTAAATTTTAAATTTCTTGTAAATTCTTCCATTTGTTTATATTTAACTGCGTCACAAGCAACCAAACATCGTCTCAAACTATCGCATTTTTAATATCATAATAACAGAATAAATTACTGAAAAAAAAGACGCGAAATAAAAGCCCTATCGGTTGCTTTCAGTTGCTATGACTTTCTTATTGTTAAAGTATTATTCTTCACCATATAGTTGCAATCGAATTATTGACACTCTCTCACACTTTTGCTTTCGTTCTATCTCACTCTTTCACGCCATATATTCTTCTGCGCCCTCCTACTTAATTGTCATACCCCTCTCTGACACCGCTCCTGTTCTAAGCCAAGCAAACAATAAACATGGCGGACAAAATGAAATAAAACTGATGACATTTAAATCTTGTAGTTTTAAGGAGGTTCAAGGGTAAATATAAAAAAAATAAAGAGTAACCTATACTTATGTAACAATGAGTTCTATCAGTTTTTTCACATTTCATCAAAATAGATTAAGTCATCGTTAAGTTATAAATAGACAGTACATATACAGACAAACAGTTAGAAAAATAAAAAGACAGTAGTTTATATATTACAAAATGTTAGACCCTATTAGTACACAAAATTAGTTGACTGTTGTTGAGCTACGAAAAAATATAAAACGAGCAGACAGATAAACAATCAAAAAGCAGAAAGCCTATGTCCGTTCTCTGACGTCAAACTATCTCCGTGCCAGACTTCATCAAAATCGATACAGCAGTTTCGACGTGAAAACGTAACAGACAGACAGAAACACTTTCGTATTTATAGTATAAATACGGATTTTAATCGAATAAAAAAGAGATATTATATTTAATTTCATTAAATATCGTTTGCAAATACACTCTTGCCATATCTGCCTTATGAAGCAGCCTCAAGAAAGTTTTACAGCTACTTTAACGAATGAATATCTCTTGATGAACCCATCCAATAGTGCACATAACATGCACTTTAAAACTTTGAAATCCTTTTAACATTTTGCTGTTAAAATTGTAGCAGCTTTAATTTGGTTTGCGTTTTCTGTTTAGTAAAAAAGACGCCGGAAATGGAAAGTCTGCTTCGTTACGGATAAGACACTTGTCGCTCTGCACAAAGAGGCTGAAATTTTAATACCTAAAAAAATCAAATCTTTATCAAAAAATCAAATCACGCGGCCGATCTTTCGATCGTGACCGTGCATGTAGTCTGGTTGAGTATTTATTAGTGGTGTGTCTATATTATTTTATAATATTTATAAGTACATTTTCAATGATATATTTTTGTTATAGTTACTTTGGCAAAGTTTTTCTAAAACAAAAAGTATTTGTGAATAATTACTAAAGGATTCATGATAAAATCCAAAATATAAGCGAAATATCACTGACTAAGTGACTCATTGCGAAATCTCCGAAACTATAAATTCAATTGATTTGAAATTTCTCGTAGTTACTCTTTTTAAGACTTAGATGTTCACTTAGAACGAATTTTACGCAAATCCTATCCAAAAAAAGTTTCATCACTTTATGTCTACGCAGGCGGAGCCGCGCATAAAAGCTAATTTCTCATTTAGGTTGATCACTTGTTATGGAAAAAGATCCCTATAGGTTCGCTACATACCTAACCTAACCTAAGCTAACCTGACGACACACAGTAATAGGTGTATTAGTATTATTAGAACCTAACTATCACTCGGCCATAAACAACGCGCTCATCGGCCATCAGGCCCTCGGATACGGTTGCCAGACGTTCGGTTTTTTGATCGACATGACTGAACTCGTATTTTCCATATAAAGATAGCATGTCGGATTTTTTTTTCCCACTTCGTTATTTCACTTTTTATTCCGTTATTTTTATCGTAAATTAAAAAATAAATCAATATGTTTTGCCTGTCTGTATTTTTAGTTACCAATATTGTTATACTAAATACATAAACTGCATGGTTAAAAGATTAAATGAAATAAATACACTAACAAATTTTTTAAATTTGTTGTCAATTAAAAGCACGTTAAAGAAACAATGGGCGTCGGCACAATTATTTTCAGGGAGGTGCACATTAATACTATATGTTTTATTTATTTATTTTTCGATGTATTTTCTTCCTAAGTAGGAAAAACCAGGAGGGTGCAAGTGCACCCCCTTGCACCCCCCTCGCGGCGCCTATGGCTTAGTGTTTGTTCTAAATCCGTAGGTCTAAAAAAGAATCGAAAAACTTCTAGACTTATATAAAGAACCTACTATTTTGTAATTTTTATTTTTACACCAACAGACCATTTATTTTTAGTTCAGTTTAATAGTAATACAAAAACAGGCTGGGAGGTATTCACTCATAAATTAAGTTTAGTAAAATTGGTGCTTCATTTCAAATTAAAGATCGATTTAAAATTAAGAAAGTATTAAAATTATTTAAATATCTGAATGACTTGAAAATATATTTTTTTCAACGTTGTTTTAATCTAGAAATGTAGGCGAAGACTCTTTATAAAACTATAAACACTATTAACAAAATATTTGATAACCTGCAAACTAATTAGAAATATAACCGACTAATGTTAAAACAGTGGTTAAAATAAACAATACACGCATTGATAACCGATATATCTTTTGTGTCTGTGTATAGTTATAAATTTGAATTAAGTAATCCAATCTCTTTTTCATGAATGATATTTTGTACATATTTTTTAATAACAATTTTCTTTTTAACAAAATACTTTTCCACTCCCATAAATTATAAATGAGAGGTTTAATATAATATTGGACAAAATAATCTTTAATATACTTCAAATTTCACTACAATTATCGAAATTCATCTATTTATTAAATTAAGACATTCTCATTTGAACAATAGTCGAATACAATTAATCTCACAGTAAATAAAAAATAATCCGATCGGGACATTAATGTTTTAAATTGCCGGTTAAACAGAAAGAGTGTAGTTATATTATGGCAGATTACATATACTTGAGCCGCAAGACACTGGAAGTTGGCTAGCTTGCGAATGCTAAAAAAAATCATAGATAAATGTAATTTGTGTACCTATGTATTAGTTCGTTTGTCTATGTCATTTCGATGCTTTTAACGTCCATATATACGCAATCGCACGCACGTACTCACACGCACAAGATATTTTACGTTTTCTACTGCGGCTGCATCGCCAATACGACTTATCCTGTTTTTTGTCTTTAAAATTGCTACTGCAAATCTTGATACGGTTGCGCTAGTACAAAATGATGGTAAAAAGAAAATACAAAGAATATTAAGTGACAATTTTGTTGAATTTGCAACGATTTAAATATTGTTTACTCACTTTATTATTGTCACTAATTTATTATTGTGTTTTGCCAAGAAATAGCATATTTTAAGTAGGCATCAGTCAGCAATCGCAACACAAAGTTCTCGACTCAGTGAACTGGAACAACTGCTCGGAACTCGAACAGGGAGGCAACTAAAAATAATGGAATTTCACATGAAAAATTGATTCGCCTTGAGTTGGCTCGTATTTTTGTAACAAAGTTGTTTGGCACAAATTCGAACCAATTCGCTCGAGATACGTCTGCCTGTTATGATTATTAATGTAATGTATATTTGTAAGGTTTTATTCAAACAAATATATGTAATTATTCTTCAATTAATAAATTTTATGATTTGTCAAGGATTGTTTAACATTCGGTGTCTCAAAACCGCAAATTAAATTGTATTACCTGACGTTTTAATAAGACTTCTGATAATTGACACACTTCAAAATGTAAATATAAGTGTGAAGTAAGCGAACTTTCTTCGTGAAACACGTCGTAAAAACATTATAAAGAGAATGAAATCGCCGGTCAGATTTGAAAAATATTTGGCATTCTTATAAATAGCATAAAATTCAAAATAAGCTAATAGCAAAATAGCTGCCAGGGAAAATGAATTTATTTAAAATTGTCATTAATGAAGAGATACTAAAAAGAATTAAGTAACTAAACTCCTTTATATTAACATCCCTGATAGATCTGCAAAAATTATTATCATAAATACATTAATTGGTATAAAATATAAATTTCCAGTTTAAAAAAGAAAACTTTGTAAATATACGTGCGAACGTGGGTGTACATGTATTATTTTTTGTTCGAAAATTTTGACTTCAATTTATGTCCCCAAAACTGCTTCTTCTACAAGTATATTGCCGTCGGTTATTAAAACCGATATAATACAATTTCAGATAATTCAAACATCCCGAAGCGGGTGAAAACTGAATTAGAAAATTGCACTACGTCCATACATATAAGTCAATTTTATAAAAGCGCGTTAAAAATACATAAATGTGGGGGTCCGTGGATAACGGCACGTCAGCTGTGAAATTCAGAGAATACACTATTATAACCTTTTGTACTATACCGAATGGTGTCTACACCGAACGTGTGCGATAACGTAAATATGTCCTATCGGGGAAATCTCACATGAGAGGGGTCCAATTGCATCTTACCAAATTTCACCACAGCCAGGGTTTGAAATTTAAAAAATGGCGTCTCACATATAATGGACGCCCCTTAGGCAACTATTTGAACACGCTTACCCTTTCTTTGACGTAGATTTCGTGTTTATATTTATGTATAATAAATAAATGTATATAATGTAATAGTTTATGTTGTATCAAAAAATTGAATGTGCGGTCGGGGGAACCCCGTCAGATACGAAATTTTTTTCAATACAAACAAAGCCAAGTAATGAGTTAGAACAAAGAGGTTCTTTTGATTTTCTAGGAAAAATATTTGATTTAAAAATTACTTAAAATAGTCAATTGTGGTTTTATAAAAAAAAACTAAATAATAAATTGCAAAAGAGAGAGATAGAGAAATTTGCTTGGAGGGAACGTAATGCTTTTTCGTCATGATACAATTTCCATTCATTACGAAACAAAATTGACACAGTCATATTTTGTTTCGTGATGAAAGTGTCAAGAATCACTTTTCTCGTACAGATCCCGTTATGTTCTGGCTGAATATTTCTAAAAAAAAATCAAACTAGATCGATATAGAAGAAAAATTACCATATTTTAATTATATATATATTCACTTGTTAAGATAAATATAATACAGAACAATCAAAATAAATGTAAGTATTTATATAGTATGTTCTCTTTCAGAAGACTATGAAAATTACTACAATTCGAGCGACCTTAAGCAGTAATTATGTCGTAGACTGATGTTATTGTAATCGTATTTAATATACTATAAGATGTTAAATTAGATAACAAAGGCCATATAACATTCTATATTTGTTTGAATGAATTCATCTACCGAACATTAACTACGCGAGCCGTCCCATTTCTTTATTGCTCTTGAGTATATTTTTATCGATAAAAATCACTTTTGGACATTTAAATCTCATGAAATCCGAGATAGCTATCTTGGGAAAGCCACGCGAGGGAAACAACCCATTACGTAGTGTGGGCGGGGAGCGTTGTACCTCACGGCCCATATCGATTCTACCCCCGAATTAAGGGAAGAAAATAGGGCAAAGGGAGTGTGGAAGGGTCGCATAAGGTTCGGAGCTATCCGGTAAGCGGTAGCGATTAGCGACAATTTGAGTAGATGTTTAATATGTGTTCGTATACGGATATTGTTTCCTTGTAAAAAAATGTCCTTGTATGCAAAATTAATAGTTAGTAAAGATAATTGATAAAAATTTAAAATAAATAAACATTATTTTTAGTAGGTATCAATGAACATGCTTGGCTAAAGTTATTTTCTATTTAATAATTTATCAAAGCAATGCACATAACATCAAAAATCAAATTAAATGATCATTTATGTTTTAATACGTTTAATAATAAAAAAACGTTGATAGAGTTACTATACAACGCTATGCGCATGCGAATATGGCTCTACCGGCTTTATCTTCTATCTCTATTTCTACCTCTGTTTCTCCCCTATATCTGCATTGTGGGACTTGTGAGCGAAGTTAACCGAAATATTCTAGTAAACGATCAATTTCTTAGTGCTTAGTTTTTACCAAAAATACATGAATTTCGTGCCATTTACAAACACTCCCATAGTTTATACTTAACGCATCCAAAAAAGGATGACTTCAAAAAGATCTTTGTCTTTCCAAAAAATTTATTTTTAAATGGTTTCTATAATAATTAGCTAGCGTAATGTCTCTGAAATATTATATTGTTACCATTGTAACAGTGGCATAATAATTTATTTATTACTGATAATAATTTATACATAATGCGTGAAATATACATCTAAACATCATATGTCACAATAGACCATAAGAAATAAATCATACCATGGGTAATACGACATAATATAACAACTGTTCTAACATTTACGATAATTCACACAAATTATCGTAAGTGTTAGAACAGTCGTTATACAAAGCTGCTCTCACAAATAATTTATTTTGTATATTTGGTTGCTTTCTTTTTTTTTTTGGGTTCGAAAAATTTAATATATGTTTTTAGCAATGTTAGCAATTTTACGGACTAAAATACGTCTGTATGAAACCCCTTCGATTTTTAATGACTGTTAGCATATGAATTGTGCCGGCTGGACCTTTTAGTACCGTACACAAATTTTCTAATATATGTAAAATCATTCTATAAAAGTTTCACTTAGATTTTTTTTTTTTGGTCAAGTTATAAAGAAAAATAATTACCATGAAGTCAGTAACGTTTTGAATACCAAGACTATTTATATCTTTATTGTCCTCTCATCAAAATCATAAAAATGCAACATTTTTTGTCAGCATTATTCCACAAGATAAAGTTCTACTAGAGTATAAATATTGCTAGAAATAAGTCGACTCCAACGTCTAAAGTCTAAACAGAGTAATCGTGCGGATAGGGACGCGGGTTACCACGTATCCACTTACCACCACAGCGCCCGCTCTTACCCGAATACACATTTAAAATGCCATTATCATGAATTTCAGGCCGGTTCTCCTTCTTTTAAAAATTCCACCAATTTCCAAAATTTGAAAGATGAGTTAGAATAACATTACTAGTAAGTATAAAAAATCTGTAACTATACAAAAATAATTTTCTGTGTATTACTTTTTATGTAAATATTTAAAATATTTATCAGCGACAGATTCGTAAATAAAATAAAACCCAACAAAATTTCTAAGATTGCCTTCATGTTCATATTTTTAATGTGTTGTACATAAATTTCAAAATTAAGCTACTAAATACGAAAAACGGACGTTTTACTTTGTTCATTTGCATAAAAAGAGTTACAATAACTCATTGTAGTAATAACACTTATACTTTTACGTGTCAAGCGATTACGCAACAAATGTCTAGACGCTGTCGGCTTGCCGCACTACATGAGAGGAGATAAGCAACTGTTAGACCTATTTCAACTGTGGTTATATTGTATGTGACAACTGTTCAGTAAGAAACCGAACTGTCATATAATACTACATATTCAGAGATAATTTTAATGAATCCGTATTTCTAGGCTACACCGTATCTACTTTTAACTGGCACACTTTATTATGCACACGAAATTTCTGTTTAAATAAATTATTATCGGTTGAATTATCAATTAAACTATTGGCCAAACCACAATAGACTATTATGAGGTCTCCGTTGATTTAAAAAGAAATCGCGCCTCTCGTCGCTCAGCGGATGTAATGTAGTGTCGCGCTGTCGGCCGCGGTCGAACGTCGAACACAAATATTTTCTTATTACTAATGCGCGCTGTAAACGCTTTAATATGTTACAATTTCGATTCTGCTCTCACTGTACTTCCATATATTTCCATTTATGCCTTATATATTTTTTGTTTATTTTGAAATTATAGGTACAGTGAATTTGTATTTTTATATTTGAATAAATATATAAATAATATTTTTACCGGAATTATTATACTTCGTATCGTAAGAACGACGGTGTAATAAACTACTAGTTTACTACTAAATCGAGAGCGGCGGTGGCTCGGCGGTTAAGCGCGTCGCTTTCGTACCAAATACCGGGATCGATGCTGACTTGAAACGAATCAATCAATGACTTCTTTAAGTCAATTCGCTACTCCTCAGGTAGTACGTTCAGCCACCGGTCTCTGTCTTTATCATCGCATCGACGCCTACGGCCGTTGTCGACCCTCACCTGCGCTAGACCAACATGGACAATTCAAGGTCCGAGTCTAGTCAAGATCGAGAACCTGGTACAACAACAAACTGTACAATGAAACGTCGGTAGGGCTTTCAGCCTACAACTCGACGAGTCCATTAGTTAAATATTTTAGCGTTAAGTAAACATGAACCTCAAAATAGATCGCTGTTATTAACTCGCAAAAGGTATTAATTAAATTCGCTGAGCGCGTTCAAATGTTACGTGTATACCAACCCTTCAGACGAACGATCGCGAACTAACCGAATTTGCGGTACAACTTCTTCGCTACCTAAATTAATCAGTGGCGCATTACATCTAGTCCCGCCGGGCTCGGGCCCGGGACGATAGAATTTAAAGGACTTTAAAAAAACATTTTTTCTTTAATAATACCGTAGCTCATATAACTGCATATAATACTAGCTTTCCGCTCGCGACATAGCCCGCATGGAAGCGGAATGAGTTCATTCGTATTTCGTATTGAGCGATCTTACCGTTAATCCCGATCTGACTCCGCTCTCGGGTCTGGTCACGGTACTATTCCTGATTTCGATACCGGTTACGCTCTTGAATCCAATCCCGTGTCCAGATTAGGTCTCGACCCTTTTCAATTCTCAATTTCTTTCTCAGTATCAGCTCTACATTCAGCTCTCCGTTCCCCATTTAATCCCGATACCGCTGCTGGTCATTTATATTTATTCTATTCTATTTTATATTTCTAGTTTTCTATAAGTGAAAGTATTTTTAAAATCGATATAGTAATCCGCTTCAGTAGTGTCAATACGTGTACGAAGTCGTCGATAAATATTAAAACAGTTTACACAAAGAACTTCTCCAACACACACACACACACGCACGCATTTACACTCACATACACACACGTGGGCTTGAGCAATACACACGTACGGATATTTCTTCAAAAATATGCAAATGCTGGCTTGGACATCAAAATTTCATGAAATCTTGATTTTCAAAAAACGTAATTAAAAACTAGAGCTTCCTTAATTCCCTTTTCGTTTTTTAGCAAGAAGTTAAAATAAAGCAAAACCTTAAATGGACACAATATACTCGCACTTGACACTTTCGGATTCGAACAACGCGCCGAAACGACGCCGTCCGGGCGTAAAATCAAACGGTAACTTTAACACGCACATAGACGTACATGCTCGTTACGCAACGAAATTTTTACAGCCTTCGAGTTTTGTACGTCGTGAAAAAAACCGGACAAGTTCGAATGGGACTCGCGCTGTGAGGGTTCCGTACAAACTGTATTATGTATGTAGTATTTCCTCCATAAAAAGCCTCGACGAGTTTTATTTCCGATGGCGCTACTGGCAAGATGCTGATCCCGAAAATCCGAATCTTTTGGTTTTTGTCCAAACAGTTTAGTTTATTTTTGGTTAATTATGATTTTTTGGAAATATTACATCAGCTTACATCACGATCCATACTCTAGCTACCAATGTAAATAAGTTTTCATAGCGCGAAGTTAAAAAATGTTTTGCCATGTATTGGTTTACATCACTGTTTATACTCCAATTGCAAGTGTAAGTTTGTGATCATAGCATGTTGTGCTTTAAGTTGCATTTAACTTGCATCTTACCCAATTTCATGGTTTTATGTGAAGGAGATGTACCCTATAAGTTATGCTTTGCTTATGAGTGTAAAAATATAAGGCATAGTATTTGCTATTAACTCCAATTCGACACCTCCACACGTCCCCGAGGAAAATGGTCTCGACGGACGGACAGAACGGACAACGAAGCGATCTTGCAAGGGTGCCTTTTTTTTACCTTTTGAGGTACGGAGCCCTAAAAAAAAACAAGGGCAATAATGCCTACCGTCGCTAACTATTGCCGACGACGGTTCTGCCTACTTTCGGCGCGTCCAATAAATCGGCGGTCGGCCGGATGCCGACGACCTCGCCCGCCTCCGCGCCCGGATTTTTATGTCGCCTATTTATATTGTTTATTGTGCCGCGTTCGCGCGCTTATGGGTCGGCTCTCTCGGTACGTCGCACGGCGGCGTGTGCGTATTTCATTTGTAGTCCTATTTAAAATATATCGGCTAACGTTAGCGTTTTTGCTTAATATGCAACAATCTTTCTCGATCGCCACGGCGCGGCCGTTGACGATGGATTTTTTTATTACAAGCCTCAAACTTGTCAAACAAACTATAAGTCTCGGATGTTGTTATCCATCGCACCGGTGAAAACAACGGACGCTGGCAGCCCCCAACCCTTTCTGGGCCAGCGTGAAGGGCTCCGACTCCCTCGATCGGAAATGAAAAGATTCTGGGAGAACGTGCCGCAGTAATGAGGTGATTAAAACCTCTCACGACAATGAGCCTTGAGGTTCAAGTGCGCACGCTCATTCCGTTCTTTATTGTCGTCGAGAGACGACATTTAAGATAATACACTGATAAAATGAGAGTTTTTATTTTGTCCTCGTTCTCATCAAATGCGTTATGAATTTTATTTTTGGATGCGTGCATGCATTTAACCCTTTAATTTAGTACACTGCAAAAGGAGTACACAATCGGACAAAACTTTCTCGCTAGAATTAAATTTCAAAAGAGATCCTGATAATTTGTGTTTTTAATCGTTCTTCGGAATTATTAACCGATTATTCTCGTACTCGTTTTTCAGGATAATGTTAATGCCAATTTTCAACAAGCAGTTTTTTTTTAATTTTTAATCGTCTTTTTATTCTTCAACGATTTTTATTAGGATTGGCATTTATGTCGTTAATTTTGAACCCGCGTGCATTGCCGCTATTTAATTTTTTTTGCATGGCGGTATTAACAGTCGTACTCGTTTACTCGTCGGTCAAGCGTCCATCGTCGGTGAAGTTAACCCGCAGGGCGACCCGCCCTTCCCCCATGTTGAGGTTGAGCCGCTAATTAATAATATAATAATTACTTAAAAGGTAATTATAAATTTTCGAGGTATCGCCTTAAAACTGACGACATCATAAAATTTTCACCAAAAATAAGAACTATAATAACAGCGGCACTTAGTACTCTACGCATGAAATATAAAAGCGAATAGGTGAGGCGGTGTTTGATACCCAAAGTATTGCCAGTTCACAGAGTTAGTGTCGAAGTCGAGGGTCATGAATCTACATGCAAAATTCGTATGAGCCGTTTTTTTTTTTTTATTTTTTTCTTCTCGATTTCGTTTAGGTAGTCGGTCGTTAACACGAGCGCGTTCCTTTATAGTTATCGTGTGTCACACAGCTGTATACGGACTGAGATTACGAGACGCGGCTGGAATTAAAAAAAAAAACATCGGTCAAGTGCGAATAGGACTCCGTTCCGAATAGGTTCCGTACAAACTTAATTATGGTTGTAAATATTTGGTACAATCAAAATTTGCGACGGTTTTTGACGGTTCTATTGAAACTTAATTATGGATATGGGTATAATTTGATACATCAAAAGTTTCGAAAATTTATTTCTATTTCGATAGTAATACTAGCAAGGTATCGGGGTGTGAATGCAACAAAAAAAAAGGCTGTATTTTTTGAGCTTCAAGTGACCACAGGCCTAAGTATTTGATATTCAACTTGAACTCCGCGCATTGACGAGAAAAAGAATCTCGACAGAGAGACAATTTAACAAAGGAGTAATCCTATGAGGGTTCCTTTTGAGGAATGAAACCATAAAAAATATTGAAGGGTCAGTATAAAACAGATATTGTAAAATGCCATCATTTGAATGACGTATAAGGTCGGCAAAAAGTTTTTTCGTATATTATGTACTCACATAAAATACGAAAAAAACTAACACATTAAACACTACTCAGTGACATAACATAACCCTTTGCTATAGAAACTTTAGGATTTCCGATTAAAAAATTGCGACAAATAATTTTGACACTTCTCTCTTGATGCTAACTTAACCCTACCTAATGAATTGAACACTAACACTAACACTAATGAAGAGACTGAAACAAGTGGAAATCTGAGGGTACAAGGTCAGGGCCATATGGTGAATGTATTAATACTCCTCAACCAACTGTCAATATTTGCTAAGTGGCTAAAAATTTCTGTCTGCTGGTCGGCATGATCATGGTGAAAAAGCACGCCCTTTCTTTTGCTCAATTCCGGCCGTTTTTTCTTTACTTCTTGCTTGAATCTCATCAGCTATTTGTAGTAGAGATCCGAATTGTTTGTTTTGTCCAACGCTAAAAGCTCATGATGAATAATAATGCCCTTCCAATCCCATCGTACACTTAGCATTAACTTATTGCGAGTTTATCGGGTTTCACTAGTCTGTGGAGCTGTCTTGGCTTTTGACCATGATCTTTTTCGGATTTTCTTGTCGTAGGTGATCTCATCACCAGTCATCGATCTTTTCAAAAACGGTTCAGTTTTATTACGTTTCAATAGAGAATCGCAAATGAGTACACGATGCATTGTATTTCTTTTAGTAAGCTTGTGTGAGACCCGAGTATCGAGTCTTTTTATGTATCGAACTTTTTTCAAATGGATCAAAACTGTTTCGTGGTCAATCGCCAGCTCTTCAGCTACGTCGTAGGAATTAATATGCCGTTCTGCTTTGTTCATTACAGATCCACTAGAGCAAGATTCATTTTTGACATCAAAATTATCGGACGGAAAACGATTGAACGAGTTTTGTGGTACTCTTACCGACACTGCATTAGGTCCATAAACGTCACGAATTTTTTTCGCGGCGTGTGTCGCGTTTTTACCTTTTATGTAATAAACTACAAAATGTATTGAATTTCTACGTTAGATTCATTCATTTTGATGGACAGAAAAACAATAAAAAAATGATAGGACACCGCTTTCACTTATTATTTTTCTTTTTTAAAAATGTCATCTATGTAATGATATCAAAACTAGTCAAATACAAACAGCACAACCAAATATTTTACTACATATTTATATTTACAAAAAAAAACCTTTTCCCCAACGTAATAGATTTTAGGTTTTCGTTACGAGAAATCAAGTCTTTGTGATGCATTCTAACCCATTTTCATACCATGTGACTCACTCATGAAGTATGAAGGTAATATATTATTCACAACACTTGTCTTGACCCACTTATTCCGAAATAACTGGAACAAGAAAATTAAAATTTAACGTAATAATAGTATTATCAATTTTCTACTATCGAATTAATTTATATTGCTCTACTTCAATAATAATTTCCTTAACGTGAATCATATCAGAAATCCTAGCCATCACAAGGAAGTTAAGCGATACTACCCCGAATAGGGAAAAACTAAGGGATAGTTTGTGGGGAATCACAAATAATAAAGAAGAATAGGTGATATGTACTGTACATAAATTGTATTCCAATTTGTTACTTTTACAAAATGTTTTGTAGAAAATTCAACGGATATCAGTCGTCGCCGAGCGTCGGAGTTTTTAAAACCTGTCGCGTCATAGTCGATGACAGGGTCTCGATGCGTGCAGCAGGTTGTTGCATGTTCTTCGTGTAGACATTTACGCCGTCGTAAATAAGAACAGAATCGCTTGTCTTTAGGTGAATTTAGTCGAAACAACCTGGCTATGGATAGGGCTGACGTCTAGCCAAAGTTAGTTTCAAAGGGTATTTTACCTTTTGACTTCTTTACGTTCAGAGTTATGTTTATAGCATGTAAAGTAGGAATATATGAATACCGCGATTCAATAATTCTCTCAATGTTTCGATGTTCACGAGCTTCTATGACTACCTGTCCAAGGTTATTGTTAATTAAACTAATTACGTCTCGTATGTTGCAACAATTGTTACAAATTACTTTCACATTTGTAACGAGGATTTGATGTTGGTGAGTTTTTTACCACAAAGATTAGGTGTTATTCTATTAAATCATAAATCCAAGCAGAAGTCAGTCCCGAACTTTGCCGTCACGTTGATGACAACAGCCCTTAGAACCTCCAAATCAGTACTAGATAAGCGTGAAGGGTTTATAGGTACAAATTTCTCAATGTTTATACGTAGAAGAATAAATTGATTGATCGCCTGACTGATATATGAACGTACAGCCCAAACTGCTGGGTCTAGAGACTTAAAATTTTATGCAGAGGTTCCTTTTATAACCTCAGCGGGTGCTAAGAAAGGTAATTTGGAAATTCAATTTCTAAGGGAAGAGAGGAATGAAATACTGTTGTATAGAAACCGTTGAAGCTATAGATGTCAAACCTAACATTTTAGTTACTTATATGTAGAAATAAATTTTTTTTTTTAATTAATACTGAAGGCGATAAAATAAAGGATGTTGTGTTGTATGGAAAATCATAACCGCTGAAACTATTAATATCAAAATTTATCAGTTGAAATCGTCGAATCTAGTAATGTCACAATTTTAATTTTTTTAAACATCTTCACAAAACTCGAACCGCAATCCTTGGATTAACTTAGAATTTCGACACAGCATTCTATTCAAATACGAGTCTGTATTCGTATAGTATTTACAAACATTTGTCCCCGAGTTTGTCTGTCTATATTTAGTACCATTGGACCGAACTAATACGCCGATTCTAAAAATTTTTTCACTCATAGAAAGCTACATATTTATTTTCATATTAATACTTGCCCCTACTTCATACGAATCGTAACCGCGAACGGCAGCGGTATCGAAATTGACAGCGTAACGCGGAGCAGAATCGGAAGCCGGGACAGGGACTGAAATTAGGAACGGAGCCGGGGTTAAAATTGAGTGCAGCTCCGAGATAAGATTCGAGAACGTACCAAGGATCGAAATCAGCAACGGCAATGTGACCAGAACCGAGAGCAGAACGAGATGGTGACTGAAGGAAGATCTATTGACATATGCGATGAAGGTGGACATTTTATATCCACGCGGGCGCAATCGCGGACGGAAAGACGGTCTAAAATGAACAGCTTGTATGTGAATAATCCTAAGTAATGAGTGTTCAAAATCTGATTCCTAAAATAAGGCTTTATAATAATAACGTTTTATAGGCTTTCGTACCGCGGCCTATCAGTAAGCCTGCACCACCTATCTGTCTGTCCTACCTTTAAAAGGCTGTATCTTTTGAACCACAGTATTATGTTAAGATTATTTTCATTTCGGTATTATTAGTGCATACTGACTCACACTTGGCCGTTATTTGTTAGTTGTTATTGTATTTTAGAGCTAACACTGTACTCACACCAACTTTGCCGCTTGTATTATCGATTTTAAGCCATTCTTCGGGTACACACCCTATGAAGATGAAGGTAGGACGGAGCAAAGGCAATTGCACGCCTCATAAGCGGAGTGCATAAAGTAGTGCTCTACTCTCGCCTTACGAAAAACGAGTGATTTTTTTAAACTTTAAATGTCTTTATTTATTACATGTTGCACTTATAAAATAATGTATGCACTCAAACGGCAAGAATAATCACTGATTTTAATATCTGTAATATCTTCAAAGCACATTTTGTTATGGAACATATTTTAAAAACTGTTTTAAAAATGTTTTTCGTGAACGTCCGTGTGTCTGTATGTGCGGATCCTGTATGTGGTCACGATAACGAATGAAATACTTCACTAATCGAGTGTTTTTTTTTTCATTCGCTTTACTATGCATCTGAATAGAAGCCTATTGAATTTCACTGTCTAATTCGGTGTAGTTTAATTGATATTTAATAAACAAAATTTTGACGAGTCTTTTAGTAAAAAATTTTTTTTATTAAATCTTAATCTAGAGAACATAAGAAGCCCGAAGCGTGACTGTCTTTTTTATTCTCAATGTTTAAATAAAAATTTTGACACCACGGTAAGTATTTTTTTTTTTAATTTATTTCAATTTAAAAAAAATGACGATTACGGTATTTTTTGTTAATATATAGAATTTAGAGTATTGAACAATGCATACCAAGTAATTTGTAATCATTCATGAGTGAGTTCCAGTCGTTCGTCAGAGCTGACATACACACTTTTCTTTAGTAAAGATGGAGTGACCGCTATGAGGCGTGCACTTTTGGATTTTCCAAATTTTTTTGAACTATACGCTAGGCAATAGATGAGCTTGGAATGTGATCTTTCATGAAAAACTATTGTTAAAAAATTATATTGCTCTAATTTTTACAAGCGTCTATAGAATATCCTATAAGAGTTAACAGAAAATCATATTCCACTCTGTCGACCAATAATAGTCTGAACCGATGAGCCGTGACGTGGCGAAATCGATTTAAAAGAAACTATTAGTATACTAAGCGTATTAAACGGCATTAATAGTTCAATTGAAACAGGTTGGCAGCTTTCCAGATAAAAATATTGATTAATATCTGCTGTAAATATTATAGTGGTGACGAAATAAATAAAAAAAACTTAATTAAATGAAAATGAAAAATAAAAGAAATTGTTTAAAAATTTATGGTTTTTATTCTATTTAATTTGAAAATGGGTTAAGTAAGTCCTTAAATTTTACGTTCCCGAACTAAATGTGTTATTGTGATCAATGCAAGATCAATGTTGTTGCCCACTTGGCTGAAACACGAAAATGGGCGAGCTCGACCGCTAAGATATCACACTCTCATAGATTACAAACGTGGAATAGCACCTTCCGCTGTTCTTAGGTCCAATGAGTGAGAGTTCCGGTGGCCTCCTTCCTCCGTCAGATATCTTAAAATTTCTTAAAAGCTCTGGTGACTGACTACCCTCTTCATATAATATTCTATTCCTTCCTAAAGGGTCGGAGGTCGGTGACACACTAATGAAACTCCTTTGAAATTGCGACTGTCCACGGACGGCGGTGATCACCTACTTTCTGGTGTCTCACATGGTCATTTGTCCCTTGAAATGCTATAAAAAACTCCTTTAGATTATATTACGCGAAAGGATAATATGTTTTTTTTTTTTTGCATTCAAACGTGATATACAGAGAAGGTAACATCTCGGAGACCAAGACTTTTCGACAAAAAAATTGTGTAATACCCCAAACCGTCCAAAATTCAGTAACCATACGATAATATAATGTAGTTACAATTATTGTTATTTTTGGAGTCGGTGTCAGCCAAACAAACAATACAATATACCTAGCAATAAACACCGACTCCAAAAAAAACAATAATTGTAACTACATTATTTAATCGTAATAATTTGATTGACATTTAAGTCGTCTAATATTTTTCATTTCATTTTACTTAGGAGAACTCTAAAAAATATTTTGATCATTGCTTGTTCATTCATAGATATGTGTTGAGTTAAATTTGAAGTGGGCAGGTACCTACCTACCTTCTTGCGTGGTAAGCACGTAGATCGTACCTACATATTGATGAGTAGAAAAAGTAAGTTCATTATTAAATTGTAAAAGAATACGCAATTATTTTTTTTTACTTTTTAGTGCATATTAATTTGTCTTGGAATAGTTTTTCTTTTTGAGGTCGGTTTTTGTTTTGTTAATTTTTTTGTGTATTTTTTGATTTTTAGTGAATCTGAAGTACACTAACTAATTTGTCTGAATATAGGTAGACGTGCTGCTCATAGAACACACCCTTGCTGTAACGCGTTTAGGAGTTCCATTGATCATCATATTTGATTACGACAATTAATTGACCATAACGACGTTACGGTAGGTGACTCAAATATCCGGATAGCCTATAAAAGATTGGTCCGACTATTATTAATTTGCTCCTAAGAACTTAAGAGTTCCGTTGCTTTGTCATGGATCCCATGATAAGAATCTAACCAAACTCTCATCAAACTACCCTTAAAGTGCATCCTTTCCAATAAAAAAGTATCATCGAAATCGGTTAGCGTGGTATTGGGTTATTCGCCCATTTGTTGCGCACATACTCAATGCAAATTTAAGACTTATATGGTTTTCTCGTGGATGCCATTGTCAGAACTGGACCAAATTGAAATGGAACCACACGGAAAGCACCATCTTTCAAATAAAAAAGAATCATTTAAATCAATTCACCCAATCGAAAATTCTCAGGTAACAAACATAAATAAAGTACAGTCAAATTGAAAACCTCCTTCTTTTTGAAGTGAAACTTCTAATGCGACTTCCAACAAGTTTGCGTTAAACGTTTAACGCTAACATGGAGGGGGTACGAAAGCACTGTTGCATTAAACGTTTAACGCTCCTGGGAGGAGAATAGAAAGAGACAGAGCGAGAGTAAATGCGTGGCACTCGAACGCATGCGCATAGTATACCTGTTACAGGCCGGCGCGAGCGTTAGCAACGAGTAGCGTCCAATATTCCAATGCAAGCGGGAGAGAGAAAGAAAAATACACAAAGGTAGAAAGTAGGAGAGAGAAAGAGAGTGAGTCGGTAGATTTCGTCTCGCAATTGTTTTTCATAATTGTAACGTGCGACGAAAAACGCAATTTCTACCCCTTCCTATTTTCATTTCCACGTTACGAAGTTTCACTTCTTCAGCGCGGAGGGACTCCACGCATAATGTTTTTTTTTTGAAGTCGGTCAAAAGCGATGGTTAAGGTGAAATTTAATCTATGTCAAAGTCAAATTTCGACGACTTTCGAATACGAACCCGTCTTCTTGAGCTGTCTCAATTAGTGCGTTAATCATCGTTAAACGTTTAATCGTGAACGACGGATTGCCGAGGCCGCTCTGCCGTTTCGCTTTGTAACTCTATGCTCATTATTAAGTCGGCGTCCGCTAATGATGAGTCGATAGACCCGTGACTCTTGGGCTGTGATAAGTTTAGCGTAATTAGCGCTCTGTGACATTCAAACGATGCTTCGGTTGAAATTGAATATGGCTGATAGAGGAAATGAAACTCTATAAGATAGGGAATAAGAGCCGCCTTTGGTCTAGGTGATCTCAGGTTTGATCACGGGCGTATTGAGTTGATCTGTTGAGTTTTTAGTTTAAATTAAACTGCTGATCGTTCGGCGCACCGGTGAATATGTTAAGTCGTCGGTCCCGGCCTTGTGATCACGGCGCTGAGGACGGTCGTTAATCGACCCGCATTAGACCTGCGTGTGAACAGTTTAAGATCCAAACTCCTCAGTAAGCCCCAGCCTTTACTCAAAAAGAGTAAAGGGAGAATAACTCGGGAGCGAAGTGATCAAACTGAAATGGCGATTGAAAAGTAATTCAAAAAATACTAGTCGGACAAACGTTGAAAGGGTTCTGCATTATACAAATCAATTTTCTAATTGGTTTCCAAATTTAATTTCATAAATCGAAATTCTTCATTTTTGCTGCATATTCACGATAAGGGCACCAAACTCTGTACGAAATGACAACGTTTTTACTCCATTAAATTCAGAAAAAGAAAAAAGTCTTTGACTGACAGACAGACGCGGAAGTGATTCTATAAGGTTTCGTTTAAGATCTGGGGAATGGAACCTTAAAATATTTGATGCAGTTTTTGAAAATTTTATATATATTTGTATTATGATTTATTTATAATATAACAGGAATTGTATTAAATGTGCATAGTAGCCTTATTGTACGATGAGCCGTCTTAGACCATGCAGGTATTTATAGGTACAAAGAGTTCGAAGTCCGTTGTAGGAAGCCAAATAAAAACGTAAATAAAAACATATCAAAATGTAATTTTACACGTGACTCATGACAGCGCCTGTGTATCGGGACCTTCGAACTGGCCGTGTGTGAAACCTTCATACAGCGATTAGCCCATAATGACAGATCGTTCTGTTATTTCTGGTTCGACTCATCGCGAAACGTGATGTGCTCCAACTGCGCCATCTCTCCAGTCGCGGTCGCAACCAAAAAATTTTGAATGGTCACCACGAACTACGAACGATAAAATAAGTAGAATGAATTAGAATTTACCTGCTTTTGAGTTCGATGTTTAGACGTTTTGAGCAGAAAGTTTTAAACAAATTATTTTATTAAAAATCTTCGCAAATTGCCTATTTTTAAGAATCTCATAAATTTGACGCGTAGATACGATTTTGGGGAAGTCATGTCCTCTATGCTCCTTGCGGACCACTACTATCTCTGCTGTTCACTCCGTAATGGGAACAATGCCGTGAACATATATATATTACGTTTGCGAGTCATAGATATGTTATGATTTACAAACATTATAAAGGACGCTCAAAGTTTACTTTATTGCTCTATTTTACGTAGTTTATTTTATTTACGTAGGCAAATACAGCAAATAAGAAGATAAGCATTTTCTCCAGTGTTAATTCGGAGTCGGAATCGAAACTTTTTTTAAATAGGATCGTGACGGTGATAAATTAGTTGCAATTTATTGAAATCTACGCGTACGAAGCAACGGAAGGCTGCTGTTAGTTTATAATATAAACATAGGTTAAAAATACTTTTGGGTACTAGTGTTCAAATTATGTTTCGAAAATTATTTAAAAAAATATATTGATACAAATTTATGATACGAAAGAAAAATTATTCTGTTTTGGTTCAGTAAAGAAGATCGACGTTTATTTTTAGATAAATTAGAGTGTTATAGTTCACAAACTATTCAAAACTTAATATATGGTGAACGTGTTGAATTGATTCAGTATTAAATTCGATTGCTTGAATTTGTTTTATATTAAATTATCTCTTTCTATTTTTATTTTAGAAACAAGCAATGCTGGTCCGACAACTGGAAGAGGAACTGCGCCTACGCATGCGGCAGCCCGCTCCTGAACTTCAACAGCAGCTTGAAGCGCTTTATGCTGAAAACGAACATTTACAGAGAGAGATAGCTATACTTAGAGACACCATCAAGGTAAAACTAGATAGTTGTTACATTATTAAATCGTTTCTCGTACAAATCCAAAATGCGACTCAATACAATACTTTAGTTGTAAAGAAAATTTTCCACCACGACTAGACAACAGTTTAACAAACATCACATATTTCTTTCTACAGTAAAATTATTGTCCACAGTAGAAGAAATTAAAACCAAATTGACCCTAATTCTATTAAAAACGGTCGACTGTTCGTCTATTATCACTTTGTTGTCGTTATGTCTAGACCCTTTTTTACAGGAACGTGTAGAAGTATCGAGTTGAGATTATTACTAAATACTTAAGTATCAAATCATGCGGCTAATATATGGTCCATTATCCGTTATACATTTCGATACACGCAAGTAAATCCAAACTTATAGGGTACTTTTCATTAACCTAAAATCATGACATTTGGTAAGAAGCAAGGTCTTACGGCGCAACTAAACCGAAAATTGTTAACTTGTAGTTATTCTCATGGAAAAATATTTTTTTTTGTTAACATGAACTTACATTTGTAACTTACTACAAATTTAAACTAAAGTAACATTTTCTTAACATAAACTTTTGAAGTATGGGATCATAATATAAATCACTATATGGGAAAATATTTTTTAACTTCCCGCTTTGAAATTAAATATTTCTACAATTTCAGAATTTGTGGAATTTAGGAATTTCCAAAAGTTTCGAATTTCCAAGATCGACATCTCGCCAGTATCGCTAACGAAAACAGACAAAAAGCATCGAGACCCTTGATAGATGAAATATCCACACACATAATTAAATTTGTACGGAACTCTCAGGGTTCGAGACCTACTCGATCTTGTTTAATTTTTTAATATCGTACTAAATTCTCCCTTATATGCTTAAAGAAGTTTCACTTCAATGGTAATCCATTTAAATTCAACTGGACTTATTTTTTACCCGCAAGTATCTTAAGGATGTGATATGCTAGACATCAACTCATGTCCGAATTCATAACCAAAGATAAATATATATATTTCATTTAGCGAATCCTCCAGTTAAAAAGTGGCTAAATCTCTAAATTAGAAATATTTTTAATTATGTTATGTTAAGAAAGTTCTTACTTAAAAGAAACAAGTATTGGAATGCTTTGAGTAACTGCATTTTCTCTGTGCTTAGAGTGGTACAGTCTTAAGTAATAACTCAACCTCATCTACACATTTCACCCTTGATATCTCAAGTCTCAAATATACCTTTACACTTAGAACTCGATCTTGCAATTCGACATTCTTTTCAAGTACTTTGTATACGTTGTGCATACATTATGATTCTGAATGTAATATGTGTAGTTTGTAACATACATTGAATATACCCAATACTCAAATAACACTTCGACGCTGACCTCGATTCCGCCTTCAAACGAGGTAGAATGCCTCGCTCGTCGATCATATCTCTATTTTCAGATAAAACAATACATAATGTTTCCCCCACATCTGGGTCCTATTTCAAGTATCATCCGAAATAAAGATATATTAGATGTCTCTTCGAGCGTTTCCGTGCTCTACGGCCGACGGAGCACGACGAATTCGTTTATGCCCGGTAAATTACTTATTCTCGTTTCCGCGTATACCTAGAGACAAACATGTATGGATTTAAATCGCTTTTTATGTGATGCGAGTGTCTGTGTCTACACAGAATGGATTTTCATGTTTCATATCCCATTATCCCATACCTGATTTCATGTGCAATACCCCATTGCGTGTATAATTATCGTTTAATTAATAGACAAGACGTTCGTAAAGTAGCATCGCTTTTTATTTTGCGAATGTGTTTTGAGTACAGTATTAGGTCAAAGTTTGAGCGAATTGATATCTTAAAAGCTTTGGTTAATCGAGACCATTTTATGAACGAATGCGGGAACAAGTCATGAATATACCAAAAACCGAGCGTGCTTTAAACAAAGATGTTATGGTTTGGTTAAGCAATGTTGTAAGTTACACTATTACTACTATAAATTTCTTTTTTAAGTCTTCAATTTTAGAGTTCAGTAGTCAACAAGGAACCGTTGAAGTATCGCTCTTGTCCTTCTATCCGTCTATCCTCGGCTTAACACATAAGCTGTCACTGCTAGAAAACCCTAGTCTGATATGGATATAAACAATAATCATGCCTCCAAAATAGCAGAATGACTTCGTAAAAAAATATATATATGAAAATTGGTGATGGATTTTTTTATTGTCCCTGTCACGATTTGAGGCATCGTCGAATACATCATCCAAAAATATTGCGAACCTGAGGAAATCATTTTTCGAATTACAGATCCGTTTGCAAAATATTAAGGTTTAATTAAACTGCTGATTTTTGTTAGAGTCGAGTGTCGTCGTCAACCGGGTAAATGACCATTACTGAATATGTGTAAAAATTCTATGCCATAGTTATGTATAACGAAATTAAAATGAAAAACTTTCTCAGCCGAGTAGGCTTTATACTCAGAGAAATAAAGAGAAAAATTCCGTACAAATCGCATTGTAAATTTCTTAGATGACTTTGTTCATTGTGTAGAAAGAATAGTAAATAAAGTTTATGAACCATATAAAATTAGGAAAATATAAAATCGTAACATCCTCAACACTCGTCCTTTTTCGAATCGTTTTAGGCGTTATTAGCCGTTAAACCGTAAACTCAATTAATAAGTTCATCGTATCAAACTAAAAGCTCTCTTCTAAGTCCGCTTATTGTGCGGAACAACTACGGAACACTACGCTGCCCGTAGCCCGACACGCACTTGGTCGGTTTTGAAATTGAGAATCCGGTCCTTTTTGCCTCTTTTGTTTGTTTTTCTGTCCGCGCATCAAGGCATAATAGAAAAATCAAACGCTTTATTTAAATGTATTTAATTCTGGCTAAATATTATTCTAAATTTATTATTCACATAATTTTCATTAAGTAATAACATTTCAGTTAGAGCTATTTCGTACATTATTCAGTAGCCTAATGCTGAACTCATCACTCACCTACTTTCACTGGCCAAACTTTGAGCTAAAAGGTTAATTCGAATGCATATCTGTCACGATTCTATTATAAAAAACAATTATTAGTAATAATTCCATTTATCGATCTAAGAGCTATCTCAATTTTCTTTTAATACATATGACGGTACTTAAAAAAACTTTTCAAAATCAAACATAACATTACCTGCTCACTCTAGGTGATCTAAAGTAAACACCCATACGACATCATCAGTATAGATTAGGTTCTATTTAATAATTCAGATCAATTGAATGAGCCAACGAGACATACGTATTTCTCATACCAACCCCTTATCTCTGCTGGTTCAGTGTGGAAACCTGAACATTCAAGCTCCTCCGTCTGAAGTAATGAGATCCTGGGAGGATAAGCTTTAGAAGAGCTATTAGATATTAATGCTACAAGAGGCGTTTTTGTGTATTTCATTTTGTTCTTTGTTAAATCGAATGATATTTCTTGATGTTAAACATCTATAAGTGCGTGCCAGCGTGGTCAGTCAGAGTGGCTGATGCATTGTGATCGCGAAGCGTAACGAAAATGCGTTACATAAGCGAACTAATAGATATAAATTACACACATAAGTATGCTGTGCAGGAAGATATACATATGTTTATATAGTTTTCTGTGAATAAATTAATTACGTTAAAATAATGTTTAATTCGATACATTGTCCGTTTATTAAGTTTATTTTCATTAAAAAAATATATTTTGTGCATGCAATTTATATAGAATAGGTTCTATGTTTCACATCTTCCAGGCGTCCCGAGACGGTTTCATAATTTTTTGCTATCATATCATATACTTATTGCACAACACTGTTGGCATAAAACTGCCAATTCGTCTAGGCCGTGGCTCGTTCGTACCTCTAAAAATTAAAATCATTTAATAGTGTCGCAAAAGACATTCGTATTTTATATGTATACGTCCTGAGGGACTATAAAATGGCGCGTGAGGCGTTCACCGCGGGGCATTGCGGTTGCGCCCCGGCAGGGGGCACTTTTAATTAACTCAATTATTCTGGCAGGATGATTCAATTAATTAAATGACGTAAATAAAAGCTTTTGTAAATTAATTGGTTACTTCTTAAAAGTCTTTCCTGGTGCACTTTTAGAATACACTCTGCGTAGTTCGGACGATGGGGGAATTTTTTCTTGTTTAACATTTTGGAAGATATTTCGACTATATTAAAATAAATAAGTCATGTTAGAATATAATAGTCTATACTCGGATCGGGATCGTGGTTGAAAGAGAAATCGCTCGATGTATATAACTGAACTTAATAAAAAACTCAACTCATTCTATGTCGATCCGGGCAGGCATAGCTGGTTATAAAATAAAATTATTATGAATGATCATTTTATTTAATAGCAATTTAGATATGATCCTACGGTTTTCTAATACTACTGGCCACTTCAAATTTCATAATTTTTGGTTTGGTGAAGTCCTAAATTCAAATTATAAATGCGGAAACTGTGTAAAAGGACTACATCGACACCCCCGCGTGGAACGACATCGTAAGTCATTAGCCGACTTCAAAAAAAGAAGGATGTTCTATGTTCGTCTTCTTTATTTAGGTTCAGCGACAATTCCGTCAGTTGTGGACCGACTCCAAAATATTTTTTTTCGCTTTGAAAGGTTGGGATTCCACTGAAATTAACGTATACCGTCATGTATTATAGGCACGTGTAGAGTGAGTTATTTTTTTAGTTATTCATGTTTTTGCGCGTAGTAATTATCATCTAATGCTGCTGAGCTGAAACAGATGTTACAGCACTGTATTACTTTTCAAAGGCTATTAGCAAAACCAAGTATATACAGAAATAAAATTAATTACCCATGAATCTACCTACATACTTTCATTCATTTATATAATCTTAAGAAGCACACATCGGAACTCTTTAACAATAACAGTAGAATTAGGGTTAATTAATTCAGTGTAGAAGTGAATAAAAATGTGATTAAGTCTCACAAAGTGAAAAAGAAAACGAAAAAAATCTGTAAAACGGTTGCCTACAGGGCATCCCTAACCAACCCGCTGTGATATTTATTGACGTGTCTTTGAGCTCTCAGAGTTCAAACATCTATGCTTATTTCAATAAGACCCTATTTTATTTTAATTTTTAAAATGATAAATATATATATATATATATATATATACATATCCAATGGCCTGTTCGATTTTGATTTGCTTTGCGGTATTCAACCCAGTTTTTTAAGCAAAGATAGTTGAGCGATATCGAACATAAATATATCGAGAACCTTAACAGTTATTTTGAAAAATAATTTTTTTGCGAATATTTCGTTAACGATATTTTTTGAATAAATCAACGGATTTTGATTACAATTTGCGACGATCCTCGCTGTTTCTTAAAGAGTACAACTTGTTAGATTTTAAAATTTATTTTTAGAGCAGTGCGAAACATCTTCGAAAAAAAATTTTCTTCGACAATATCTCTTGAACAAATCAACTAATTTTTGATGAATTTAGCAAAGATCAACGTTAATTTTGAAAAGGACTAAACTAGTCTAAAAAACTAGTTTGAAGTTTCAGGAAGTCTAATTTGAGTGGACCCCTTTCTAATGTCGTAAACTGCCTTTCGATTGGATGAACCGTTCAAGAGTTATGAGAGATTTACGTACACGCACAAACGCACGCACACACACATGCGTGCACGCATGTTGGCACGCACACACACAGAGAGAGAGAGAGAGAGAGAGAGAGAGAGAGAGATACATCACTAGGAGAATATCAAGATAGAATACGACCCTAAAACGTCAAATCTGGTGAAAACTCGATTTTCGAAAATCGGGATGTAAACAGTAATTTGCCAATTTTATGAAAAATATTTCATTTTTATAGCGAGAGGTTAAAAATATTGTTCTTCAACTTTGGAAAATTTTCTAAACTATTTCCGTGTTTTGTTCGTTTCTATTACGTTAAATGATGTTTTGAAATTGACAGAATTTATATTTATAAGATTATTTGCGCAATGATATGCAAACTTTCCTATTAGTACAGCGATTGACATAGTCGCTGAAAAGGAACGATAAATATTTTTCGTCATAAAGCACCTCTCATTATGAGTAATGCAAAAAATCAGTATAGACGATACAGTAAGCGGTGAGTCAGAAATATATGGATGTTCTTTTAATTTTCGAAAAATAAAAAATAAACCTTAGAGAATTCACACAGAGCGAGCTACATTCTTATGTTCGGGCGTAAGCTGATATTGCTATGGCTTTGGCACTATCTATCGTGTACACTTTTCAAGGTAATCATTACCATGAGACGGCCAAGCAAGAAAAAATCCATTAATACACGGATTCCTGTTTGGCGTTTTTAGAGTTCCGTAATGAACAAACAACCCTTATCGTTTCAGCATATCTGTACGTCTATCTGTTTGTCCGCGGGCTAGCTTAGAAACTCTTACCGCCGGAAAGCTATAATTTGGCGTAGATGTACATATTAATCACGGCGTCAGAGTTAAAATAAAATTGCTGTTACAAAATCATTTTTTCGATTCAGAGATCTGTTTGAAAAGTTATAAGATTTAAAATGCTAATATTTGTCAGATTTCAACCTGGTTACGATCTTTGCATATCTCTCTTTCCTCACCGACATCCATTAATCTCTTCATGCGGGCTCGTCGGTTTCGGGTGCTTGAAAGTCAATAGTCTCTGCTTACCCTTCTGAAAAATAGACGTGGGATTATATTATTATTATTTGTCAGAGTTAAGCGTCCTCTCCCACGCCAACTAAAATTCACGGCAGTAGTTACATGTAACAAAATTAAAAGGAAAACTGTCACAGCTAAGCGAAGTTTACAAGTTGACCAGTATTATTCAACCAAGTTGTGAAATGTACTTGGAGAAGCAAATATCTGAATTTTGTACAAGTACCATTGAAAATTTCGAACTTGTTAACCGTTAATCGTGGACTCAGTTGATATATTCATATTGAGAATTCCTTGCTCATTTCGCGATCTGCTCAGAGGGTCGAACGGTGGATTGAAACTGCATGTTGCTTATTGACCCCCAAATCAGCGATCGCCTATATTCTGTAACAATTTTCTTCGAATATATTCTAATTTTTGCTTATTACGTTATATTTTGTAAGTTCTAACTACGTGTAAATAATGTGATCGTTATCTATTTTCGTGTTATATTAATGTACAACGAGTAGTTAAATATAATTCGCTCAAATATTCGAATATTCCACAATTTCATATTCATTTCTTATTTTACACATATTTATGTTTATTTACAAATAACTCAGCGTCACTTGTGAGTTAAGCGCGAGTAAGTTATGAGTTTATTGTTCATAACGCTAAACTAAAATATTCGTAGTTTACTTAAAAACCTACATCGCTGACACATACTATCAAACAAAAAGCGCCCTTCTAAGTCCGTATATTGTGACGGACAACTACGAGACCCTACACTACGCTTGGCTCGCAACGCACTTAGCCGATTTTTTTTTTACCATCACCAAGAAGACGAATCAGAAAAAAAAACGCAGTGAAAGACTTCAAAATTATTTCTCCGCGTAATAAACTCCGAATTGCTTGAACGTAATATTAATCTCAATATTCCTGCAAGCTTTTATCCTTAAACCGACAAAGATGATTAACGCGAAATTAAAACGTCTCAACTCGCTAGCTAATTAATTAAAAAACAGGACTATCTTTCTTTTTCTTTCGGGATATCTGAGCTGGATCTCTCAGCGAAGTAGACAGATAATAACGGGCCGTCGTCGGAGCTTCCACAGTTTTTTTTTCTCAGTCGACGACGTAATAAGCTTAGCGTTAATTTTCAGGAATTGGAACTGAGAATCGAAACTCAAAAGCAGACGCTGCAAGCTCGAGATGAAAGTATCAAAAAACTACTGGAGATGCTCCAGAACAAAGGAATGGGTGAGTTTTTAGGAAGCCATGATTTCGCTTGTATAGCAATTGTTACTTATATCATATAGTTTATACGAATAATATTATTAACAACATGTATTTATGCAATGCTCATATCTCAAAATAATCACTAATGGTATTATATAATTAGTAATAATATCTATGTGAATCGTGTTGGAGTAGTTTTCATGGAATCATACATTTAAAAAGGTGACGTAACATTGACCAATATCATCAATACATCAAGATGAAGTCCTGGCTCGCGCAGACCGTCACGGGACACGACGGATTATCACAATACCTTCACGAGCTCAAGCCCAAGGATTCGCTATTCTGCGTGTGTAACCTCAAATAGGTCCAGCGCATACTGCATGTTCTTAGCGAAAGGGTTATATTCCTGAGAGTACGTGCAGCAACCGAGGCGGTCATTAGCTCTACCATCCTCAGAGACCGCTTTAAAAATATTATGGCACAAAAGAAGAAGAAACCAATTTCTCTTCCTCTTCAAGGAAAAACAGCCCTCCACGCTAATCCAGTACAGGCTAGAGACTGTTCACAGTTACTGTAACCGATGCGGTAACAAAGTCCTGTTCCAACGTTTGGATGTATTGCTTCAGACTAAGTAACGAATATTTTTAATTTGACTCAAATTAAAAACTGATCGCCTGTGGTTAAGATTCGAACCTTATTCTTCCTGATTTGAAAACAATATATCGGCCACTACTCATCCCCAAATGCTCTTATATCTTAATTTATAAGTAAGCACCTCTCTTATACGTATGTTTCTTAAAAAATAAATTGGAACGTTGTTATACATAGATCGTTTTTCTAACGGTTTAGCTTATAGGATGAATAAAGGCATTTTAATAATTTCATATTATTCATTGGTTTAAATTATTTTTTTTATAGAAAAATACCAAATATCTTTACATTTTCAGGTAAGGAAGAGGAAAGGCAAATGTTCCAACAAATGCAGGCCATGGCACAGAAACAGGTAATTGTTATTTCTCATATACTGTATTTTCCCAGCTGCATGCCCTATTTAAAGAATGTTCAATCTTCCCATTCCTAACTTGTAATAAAATGGAGAAAGATTATACATTCTTATTTGGAATATTAGCAATCAACCTTAGCAGAGCGCACGCCACTTCGCTTACTTTCAGGCTATGTTTGTAGATCACGTGGGCGTTTTCATTTGTGATACCTTTATCGATTTCACGTCCGTTTTTCTTTTCTTTGTTTGGTAGTGCCGTTCCATCCAGATACACTAGTCGACCCGTCCTCGGTCGCCCCGTACCTCACACGTCGACGACGCCACTCTCTCCGTTTTTCGCTTCTTCTATGTATCAAAATTTCGCTTGGCATCTTCACCACACGGGCCACCGCAGAGCCTCCGTCGGTCACCTCAGCTTCGACAGCACCGGGACGGCCGAGCGCCCTCGACACGCGCGTTCGACCGCACGACACCACCGCCCGCGCCGGGACTAGCAACCGAACCGATCTCACGGCGCCGGCGACCCCGCGCCGAAGGCGAGCGAGCGGCGACCGGCGAACGCGCGGCCCTACACGGACACGAACACAAACAGACGATC
Organism: Eumeta japonica; assembly: GCA_005406025.1. Classification (NCBI taxonomy): domain Eukaryota; kingdom Metazoa; phylum Arthropoda; class Insecta; order Lepidoptera; family Psychidae; genus Eumeta; species Eumeta japonica. The sequence continues at coordinate 761,592 of BGZK01000044.1, forward strand.
ACGACATATTGCATGCGTAGCGTCGGGGCGGGCGCGGGCGCGTCGGGGGCGGGGTGCGGGGCACGGGGCGCGGGCGGCGGCTGACGCGCGTGTTGTGGCAGGAGCTCAAGGCGGCGGGCGACACGCTGCGAGCGCTGCAGGCGCAGCTGGAGCGCGCGCTGGCGGCGGCCGGGCTGCCGGGAGGCAGCGCGGGAGCGACTCTCACCGCCGTGCTCGAGACCAAGGAGGCGCGCATCGTGACGCTCGAGCGGCAGGTGGCGCTGCTCGAGTCGGAGCTGGCGGCGCTGATCTCGCCGCCGCCGCCCTCGCTCGCGCCCTCGCACGCCTCGCTATACGATAAGGCCCTCGCCGACCCCTCGCCCTTCAAGCGCCAAGTAAGTTTCCTGCTGAACGACGTGCGCGTCATGAAGGACGGTTCGAGCGCGCCGCCGCCGAGGGCCGCGCGCCTGCGCCGCCCCGCGGCCGCCGCGCGACCCTACGGCGCCACCACGCTGTGACGGCCGCCGCGCGCCCACGACCTCGACGACCCGCTCCTTGTCTGCTCTTGTTGAACTATTATAGAATTAAATATATTTTGTTAAACGTTAAGGCCTCCGAGTCGTAAAGAGTTTAATATATATTTTTAGGTGAAATTGTAAACTGTCGCGTGTCGAGCACGCGACCACCTATTATATCGTAGAGTACTCTGTGAAGACTGGTACGGGTACAGGCGCGGTGCGGCGCGCGCGCCCGCCGGCGCCCTCGCCCGCGACTCTCGTGCTCATCTCGCCTCATGCTCATCTCATCATGCGATAGATAAATGTATCACAAGTAGGCGCCCCTCGGTACGTCGGACACCCGCTGTTGTGTTCGTCCTGGGAAGCTTTCCTCCCGAGCCTTGACGCGGAAAGCTTTTCAGAGTCAATTGATTGTTGTTCATGCTCGATCGACGTTGTGGTCGAGACCTTCGTTTTGTATTGGATAAATAAATCGACTTTCCGTTTGTTTGATTACTCTATATTATATTATATATACATAGATATATGATGCATGTCGGTTCTGAGAGTTGAGATCGAATCGAAATGTCTTCCATCGCACTAATTGATGTCTCAGTGTATGTTTGTGGATTAGCGTTGGAAACATTTCATTGTTTTCGAGTAGATAAAGTATTGTATGTAAGTAGATAACAATTAAAAAAAAACAATCATCGAATTTAAAGTGTTCTTCATCTTTAGTGAAATTATGTATTCTATATGTAATGTGTAGTATCTTGGCGTAGACTCAGAATATTTAACCCAATACGCTTCGCCCTTGGATGGTGGCTAATTTTTTCAGTTGGATGAGTTCCGCCTCGAGATCCAGAGACGGGACCAAGAGATCTTGGCCATGGCTGCAAAGATGAAGGCCTTAGAAGAACAGCATCAGGACTACCAACGTCACATTGCGGTGCTCAAGGAATCTCTGTGCGCAAAAGAAGAACACTACAGCATGCTCCAAACTGATGTAAGTTGATATAATATTGACCATCGATAATTAAATAAATTGTAACAACGTAAATGGATATTAGAAAACATAAAAACATAACAAAGGTATGTCCATAATCTGCGCGAAAGATCAAAATTCTGCTGTAAATTCAGAACACGGAAAAAAGCAGATTAAACGACCTTGTGTTTTTTGGATGTTCCTTTATTTCAAATTTATATTTTATAAGTAATTTACGGGATTTTCTTCCCTGATCTAAATAACGGTATAATCTTATTTATTCATATTTGTCCTGGAAAAGATCCAATAACGGTATAGATGAAAAAAAATATAACTCAGTTTTTTTAAGGACGTAACGAAAATGAATTCGGGGTGGCTAGAAATTGCTTTGCATTCCTTTCGCTACTATTTTAACATGAAACTATATGTCGTTCACGTGTAGAAGTAGAATCTGTATACGGACAGAACCGTGAATGTCGACATGGATGAACCAGTGTCTACCATAATCGTAGGCGCACAAAAAAGTTGATCTGTTACGCGGGACTCATCATTTCGTTACACAGGCGAGTGTAATGTATTTCATCTCTTGGGAGATGTAGCAGAGCAGCCTGATGCATTCGAACCTTTAATATAATATGGCACAACGCTCGGAATTGGACCGATCTGGTTTTCCATCTCTTACCCAGTTAATTAAATCGTGTCTTTTAAATGATATATGTGAGGCCCCTTCACATTATTACACAAGTTTGGTTGATTTTGGTAGGGATTTCCGACTGATTATAATGATTTTTCTTCATATGAGGTTGTTTCATTCTCTTTTGAGACTAGTGCTCTGACATGAATGGTTCTTATAATCGTAGTACAATAATATGCTAGCGTTATAATGTTGGAGAAAATACAAGATTAGGTAGCTCATTTTATAGTTAATAAAATTAAATATTACCTACTATTGTACTTTTTATATTTACACAAATATTTTTCTTTATATATCGAATAAGTCGCAGTAGAACATGAAAAAAATTGGCCATATCCGATGACTCACCTTGCCTGAAATTAGTATTATTAACGTGTTTTTTTTGTTATTCTAATTTTTGTACTTTAGCCCACTTTATTCTAACTTTACCGATGTGTTTTAGAATAAGCATAACTTAGGCACGTGAGCGGTAACCATTTCTTCCAAACATGTTTCCCATTCGCCCATAGCCTGGACGGCGCCTCGTGCCGTATACGTAAGTTGTGATTCAGCGTCAAATCGCAATGTAGTAGAATCACCATGCTATTGAAGCCTGAGGAGGAACCGTGTTGACGTCAAAAATTCCACCTTTTCATTCGAAAGCGGCATACTGACAAGCGACACAAAGCACACTTAAGTGCGCCGTCCCGTCTTGAGAGTGGTAAGAGCGAGACAGTTGTAGTATTCCGCTATAGAAAATGATGTATCTCCCGCTCCCGCTTTACTTCATGAGATGGCGCAACGTATGAGCGACTTTTCTTATTATATTAAAAGCTTTTATGAACGACGCCCTTAAAGATTTGATTTGTTTTATGAGTAAAAAGTCTAATTAAGAATTTATCTATCGAAATATGGAGATTATCGACAATGAACTTTCGAAATTCATAAAAATATCTTTTAATAATATACTAGATGCAATATGTAAATGATTTTAAAATGGAAAATGCAACAAAATAGCGAGCAACACTGGACCAAGTATTTCGTTAAACACAGAATTTAAAAATAAACTAGATCAAATTGTTAGCAGTTCACAGTTTTAAGAAGTTGCGAGTTTCAGCGTAAAATTAACGGATTTTTATTTTCTTCGGTAACTGTAAACGACGGAGTAACTTCGTTTCCTTTTTCTTATAATTAATTTCAGGTCGTTTAGCTTGAAAATTCTGAGATAGAATTAACGATATTTTTCGTATGTTTTTGGGTGTAAATGAAAATATAATAATGAATAAAAATCTAATTATTTGAAAATGACAAATATATTAATTAAAAAGTTCATGTAATTTTATGTCTCCTAAAAGCCATTCCTGTGAAATACTTAGAAATCTTTCAAAACAAATGTTTTCTGAATTCAAGTTACTGATGTCGTATGTACTGTAGATGTGCAAAATCTAAAAAATTGTCAAAATAATTAACAATTTGTTAGGTTTTGCAACAACGAAAATGTAGAAAATGAGTGGAAATATACCAAGTACGCGCGTACTATTAAATCAGTGAGATAGGCTTTATTACGATTTACATATTAGTATCTTGTAGATCAACTTGTAATCACAATGAGTGAGAGTTCCGGTGGCTCACCCCTGCCCCCAACCTCTCAATCAGCACACGCCCCATTCACCACATATCCTATTCCTATCCACAAGGCCGACAACCCACCGGTGACTTACAGAGATTACAAGTGTCCATGGGCGGCGATGACCACTTATTCTCTGGTAGTTTGCAAGCTCGTTTGCCCGTCGATTATACTGTAAAAAAAGAATCCTCACAATGATCAGCTAAGTTACAAATAAATAAGTAAAGAATTATTGAGTAAATTATGTGTTTAATTTTATGAATAATATATAATATTGTGGGATAGTTCCTGACAATTGACGATAATGAAAAAAGACAGTAAGATAAATTATTCAAGTATTAATATGATAGGAAAAAACTAAATGAAACTGCACAACCGATCACTATGCATTGCACTGACACATAATTCCAAATTATAATGCCACGCACAAAACTCGCTGTAAAATTAGTTACGATAACATCGCAATGGCGTAAAATAGGACCGCGGTAGAGAAGAAAAAAGGGTAGGGGAAAGCTGAACCTGCGCATTGCATCATTAGCAAGCAATTCAGAGCGGCAGAGTTTCGTGCGTTGTACTGTACGTAGAGCTGTGGACGTACATACGATGAATCTTATGTGCACCCTGATTTTGTGGCGTTTGGTGAAAATTAGTTGATGTCGATCCATTGCTTACATTTCTCTAAAACGTGAAAACTCACCAACGCATAGATCAACCGCCGGTGGTCCATATAGTTTTTCAATTATAAAGTAATTGAAAAATCAGTTAAAAAATAATCTTATAATTCAATGTCTTTGGTTATTCAAACATTAATGATAATATGCATTTAACGTCTAGCTTAATAACGATTTATGCATCAAAATTTAAATATGTCCTCATATAGTGACTAAAGCACTCTCACACGCTACGCGTTGTGAGTCGTGCGGTACACGTTTTTATCTATTTATTTGATGAATTTACCATTACAATGGCAATATATGGGTAGTAATATAATATATATGTTCTTATTGACCTTCGCAAGAAAACCAGCACAATAGCTAAGATAAACGTCCTTCGAAAGGCGCCAGACATCCAGCCACTCGTTATGACGTCACACGTCGTTTAGATAGCGTGCTGTTGTATTCTAGGAGGAGGGGTGGGGTGTCTTTGACGAAACCCTCTTTATTTGTGTCTAGACTTCATCTTAAAGTCTATGTTGTTTACTATACAGAGCATTAAAAAATGAGCTATTATACGAGCAATGATGATGGTTGGTGGGGCATACCGAATCTATGAAGATATATAAGGATTTTTAACTATCCGCTATGCATTTTGAAAAAATTCATAAAACTGAAAATTCACTGTTATCAGTCCGATTTTTGAATATCGAGTTTTCACCAAATCATGAAGTTTTAGAGGTCTAGGAATCTATTCCTCACCTTTTCGGAGTGGTGTGTGTGTGTATGTGTGTGTGTGTGTGTTATGTATAAACCTCTCATAACTTTTGAATGAATTAACTGATCAAAACACAGTGTACGGCATTCAAAACGAGTCCTTACGTCCCAAACGAGCTTAGCCTTCCTGAAATTTCGAACTAGTTTTGCCCGAAAAATTCAGAAGATTCTCAGAAAAAAAAGTTTTCCTAAAATTATTTTTATAAAATAACTTTTAGATTACTCTACCGATCGATACCAAAATCTAATCAGTGCTTTTCCCCAAAGATGAATATGAATATATAGAGGCTTTTCCCCATACAGTTGCATTGACTGTCGTAAACTGTATAAAAATCGGTTGATTTTAGTTGTAGAAGTAGTTGGAGAAATAATTTTTAAAAACACTTTCATTACAATAATTTGTAAATTGTTCTTACGACAAATTTTGTAGTTCTCCTTAAAAAAACAACGTTGATTGCTGCTAATTACTTTGATATCGGTTGATTTGTGTAGATATGTTTGTGTAAAAACTTTTCAAAAGCTGCTTTTTAGTATATTCTTTAAACTACTATACCGATAAATTTTAAAATCGAACCAGTCGTTCTCTTTAAAAAACAGCGCCGATCGTTGTAAACATCAAAATCGGTTGCTTCCTTCGAGAGATATGGTTAACGCAAAATTCTAATAAGAAAGTTTTTATCAAAATACGTGCAAAACACTTGATGGATTGATATTTTGGTACTGGGTCATTTTTTTCTTCTTAGAAAACTACATCGTATGCCGTAAAACAGATCAAAATCGAATCACGTATTCGAAACATATAGAAGTTGAGAAATTAAAAAAAATAGAAAAGATTTTGAACTCTTTGAGTTCAAAAACCTTTTAACAAATTTACAGTTTAACAAATTTTTAAGCTCTAAAACTCATAAACAATATTTATATTCAATGAGTTTAAAGACACGTCGACAAATAACCGAAAATTTTAGGAATGTCCTGCAGGGTTAACTGTTTTACAGATATTTTTTTTGTTGTCTGCCGACTATCAAAGGCCTTCCTTCGGTTTTTAATATGCAAATAGATGTACCGATTTTTCATCAGTGTAAAAATACTGGACAAGTAGGAATAGAATTCGCGACCTGAGAGTTCCGTACAAACATGATTAGGTCTGCAAATATTTCATCTGTCAAAAGTTTCAACGGTTATTGGATGTTTTCTTCGATGCTTATGTGATGAGGTATCATTGTTTTCCTTTTATTTTTTTTTTAATCTGGTAAAAAGGCCGTAATCCTATAAGGGTTCCTTTTCAGATAGAGAAGCCCAAAAATGTGGTTCGTTTGAGCGAGAACAGAGCCATTTTTTTATTTCAACTAATATAATTTCAAAACAAGCTCAAAATATTGAGCGTTCATTAAAAAAAACGCAGCAACATGTAGGCACAAACGTATATAGTTTACTTAATACGTATTATGTAAATTATGCTATAAAATACTAATAAATAATATTATCCTACAAACTTTGTACATTTTGATACATCCGCAATACTGATGCATTTTTTTCTTCCTCAAGGTGGAAGAACTGAAGGCACGATTAGACGAGAAAAGTAGAATGGTAGAAAAGAAGACCGCCGCCGCCATGGCCGCCGCCCACGAGCTGGCGGAGCTGAGAGACCACTCCGAGATCAAAGACCGGAAGATCAACGTGCTGCAGAGAAAGGTGCGAACTTTAAAATGAATAATATAATAAAGTACAAATACAGATGCGGTACCAGAAATATTTATAATGAAATTGATAGGTTTTAAAAGTACTCAGCGTAGCGCTGTAGATACTTGAAAATTGTGTATTGAACTAGCCTTAAAAATGCAAATAGTTTTTTTTTTAATTAGTTTCATGAATTTGGAAAATAAGTACATATGGCGTCAATATAAACCATATATTGACGTCATATATGGCGTCAATATAAGCCTATCGACAACCTATGTACATCAGCTATTTCGCAGTTTGGCTCTGTTCTGCTAGAACTAAACAAAAAACCGTTTCTTAGCAAGCTTTCGTCATTCCATCTGGCTTTACTCTCACTATTATTCCTAGAAATATATTTACATATACTTTTAATTTTTTTGTATGTAAGATACTTGATTGAATGAAACAAGGCCACAATTTGTCGAGTGACTTTTTGAAAAGATAGCTTTTTATTATTTTTAATTTTTGAGTACCGACTTTGTACGCTTTTTGTTCATCACGCATATAAACCCTCCAAATAGATTTTTTTGTTATTGGCTCACAATATCTTTAAATAGTCACCAATTGCATTTTTATGTTTATATATGTGTATTTTTTACTTTAGTTTTTCTAGAATTTTATTCATTAACACTACCCCGAAAGTAATGCTTTACTCGGCTTATGTTACGTTCTAGATTTATTTTCTAAAATATCGAAAATTTTCATTTGATTTACCAGCTCTTCAATAAAAAACTGCTCTAAATTCCGAATTCAACTTCCAAAGTACGGAACCAGAGAAAATCACAAACTACGCTTAATTTTTTCTAAATCGGGAAACACTTTTCGCGTTGATTCCACGTATTCCAACCGGTTCGAATAAAAAAGGTTTTTTTTTTTTTACACATCATAATATTTAATTTAACCTCGATATATAAATTTTTTTTACTATATCCGTGTAAGCTGGCCGTGTGAACCGCGATCGATAGCTAGCCATAATAATATATACACAGTCGTAACTATATTCGTCTGGCGAATACAAGTGTCGTCCAATATCTTGAATAATCCCACCGCAAAATAACAGAAACATACAGTACCCTAAACGAATTCGACCTATTAAATTTCCATTTCGCTTCTGGCGTAATTTACACAAGAGGCGAATTTGTATAAATTGTCAAATTCCTTGCAAAGGGGATTATTGCCGTCACAAATCCGAGCTAAACTTAGTTTGGGGAATCGCATTATTATTCCTTCCATGTGCCGAGCTTCTGTGCTAATACAAATGTAGGGTTTTATTACTTTTTTTTTTCGTTTATCTTATTTTTGTTCTGTTACCTTTTTTCACATTTTGTTTGTTTTTTTTTTAGTTTTAGTGTATTTTGTGAATGTTGGAGATTATAATCGTGACGGTGCGAAGGTACGGTTTATTATTTTTTTTTGTTGCTTTTTTAATTTTGCTTCTTATTGCTTCTGTAAAGAGGAAAAGAATGACGAAACGCAACTGTTATTCCAGATCGAAAATCTTGAAGATCTTCTAAAAGAAAAAGATAATCAAGTGGACATGGCCAGAGCCAGATTGAACGCGATGCAGGCTCATCACTGTTCTTCTGAAGGAGCTCTGTCGTCCCTGGAAGAAGTCATAGGGGACAAGGAGAAGCAAATACAGCAATTAAGAGAGCAAAGAGACAGAGCGGAACAAGAAAAGAACGAGGAGCGCGAACTTCACGAAAGGGACATAGCAGAATATAAAATGAAATTGCACGCTTTAGAAAGCGAAGTCGAGAAATTGGGAGCGAGATTGGAAAGAGCGCAGGCAGAAAAGGACAGATTAGAAGCTAAGCTAGAAAGCTCTCAGTCGGAGTTGGGAAAATCCAAAGCGGAGTTAGACAAAGCCGCAAGTGAAGTAGGAAGGTCTGGCGCCGATTGGGAAGCGGCGAAACAGCGTCTAGCGAGACTAGAACTGGAGAACGAAAGATTGAAACACGAACTCGAAAGATCCCAAACCACGTTCGGTAGAAGCACACTAACAACGTCGCAGGAATTAGATAGGGTGCAAGAGAAAGCTGATAAAACGGCAGCGGAGTTGAGACGGACCCTGGCTGAATTAAGAGTGACGCAGGCGGATAGTGAGAGGGCCAGAGGAGAGGCGACCGCCTTACAAGAGAAGTTGGAAAAATCTCAAGGCGAAGTATATCGCCTGAAGGCTAAGTTAGAAAATGCACAAACAGAGCAAGACAGCCTGAAAGAAGAATACGATAGGTGAGTGCACGAAGCATTTTTTGTTTTACTACAATAATAACTTTTCATTGAAGTGGAAGATTCGATACAAATGTAACAGATAATAGCAATCGTTAATTTTATTACTTAAACTCTTAATAAGCGCATTTTAACTATACATATAATCAGTTGATTAGCAAATATTTAGATACTTTCCACTATCATTTTGTGCAACTTATTATTTGACGCACGTGTTAAAAGCTATAGACTCTGTGCGGGCATGCTTAACCTCGTGTGCATATGCTTTTGTTTAAATAATCTATACAAGCTTTATCGACAAAGACGTAGCTTCGAAAACTCATTACATTTTTACAGAATTTATCAAATTTTTTTTGTGATTCAATTTCTCATTATATCTACGTTCAAATTGAAAAGATTTCTTGTTGACTTATCAATATTTAAAATGATGCTTTTAATGTAAAGTTCATACTGTATTAAAATCTGAAGTAATAAATGTAGCGGTACCATGTTACTCGCCGCAAAATTAAAAGAAGCTCTTCTTCCACGAAGTCATAGAATAAATAATTGCATTTGATCCTTACATAAATAACCATTCAAATCCTGACAGAAAACGAGGTATTAATTTGTTCAGTAAATTTCAAATATATACCTTTTGTTGTTTTTGAATATAAATTATTTTAAATATGCGATTGTGGTCGAAAACTATAGCAAAAATACAAAATATTCGTATATTCATATACTTTGCTTTTTATTTATTGGAATGCAATTGTTTATTTCCAAAATTTATATTGTTGATTACTTTCCAAGCACAATCGTAGATTTCAAATCAAGTTCATTGTAAACTCTTACTGACACCTTCATATCCAAAATAATATTATATCTCTTATACAGGTTGCAATCGTCGATAAGCCGTTTGCACGCGGAACGCGACAAAGCGGTGGCCGAGCTCGATAAGGCTAGAGAAGAATTAGAAAGGACTCAAGCGACACTTGGCAAGGCGCAGCTACAACAGGACAAATTACAGGCGTCTCTGGACTCTGCCCACACAGAGATAGATAAACTTCAAGAAAAACTAGAGAAATCTGCAGTCGAAATGAGAAAGGTGATTTTTTTGTTTTTATGTGATTTTGTGTTTCATTATCGTCTGATTTATAATTTTCTTAATAAAAGTATTTTTTTCTCATACTTGAGAGAACAAAATTTAGGTAATTGAATACTTTTGGTATTGAATTTAATACTAAAAAAAACCAGCTCATATGGTTAGTTATAAATGTCTGATTAATAAAACAAGTATACAAATATACATATTTAGGGGAACGCAAAAAAAAAAATGAGGCATATTTTTGGTTTTATTAATGTTTATGTAATATTAAGAACTTGTTTTTGCCCACGGCTCCACCGGCATAAATATAAAATGATGAAAAATTTTTTTGGACAGTATTTGCATAAAACCCATTCTTTGTAAGCGTCTACGTCCCAACAAGAGTAACTTTGCCAAATATCAAGTCAATCGGATTTATAGTTTCGGAGATATCATAAAACGATGATTTTTTTTAGATAGGATTTGCATAAAATCTGTTCTCAGTGAGCATTTACGTCCCGAAAATAGTAACTATGACAAAGTTCAAATCAATTGGACCTATAATTTCGGGATCTCGTGATGTATGTTAATTATTTATTTTACAATGCCACCATTGTAGTGAATAAAAAAAGTTTGATTAACTGTAAAAGTAAAGTTAATGACAGTAATCTTAATATATTATTTACAATAAAAGTTATTACTTGTTCCCTATAAAAAAAGGTGTTTTACAAGTGGTTGATTTTTTTGCCTCGTGTGCACACTCAATAAATATTTGGGGCTACTTCTTCTTATATCAAAATTATCTGCATCCATCTAAACAAACTTTTTATTATTACGCTGTAGCATTCAAATTCAATCTTCTATCATTACACCATTGAGACTTCTTAAATTCGATGATGTTTCATTTTTTAAATTGGTTTGTCGATCTTTGTCAAACATATTAAGTAAGACTTGCGTCTGGTGAGCGTGATGGTCACTCCAACACTTTTATCCAAACAGTGCGAAGTTACTTCAAAACTACCGCTGCAGGATTCGGTCGAATATTCTCACGGTTAGCAAAACATCATAATCAATATAAGGGGTCAAAGGACATCACTCTAATAAAAATAATAATATAAACTCACGCCTATTTCCCAGAAGGGTAGGCAGAAACTATGGATTTCTACATGGTACGATGTTTGCATACCTCTCTTGCCTCACTGACATCCATCAATCTGTTCATGCAAGCTCGTCGGTTTTAGGTGCCTAAAATTTGGCCCTTTTTTAATATGCCACCAATACGATCTGCATAGGATTTTCTAGAACGACCCTTGCCGACCATTCCTTTGATACACATTCTCTCTATTGATTTGTTTCGTCAGTCTACTTTCATTTTATCCTTTCCAGATGGCAATATCTTCCGAAATCCCTGTAACATAGCGTTCGATATTCATAGATTCGTTTTCGTGCTTCATACATGCTCATACAGTTACTGACCCTCTACCATACGGCACTCAAAACGGATCAACGGTCATGGCAGGCATCGCCTCCCTGGGCTGGGTCTTTGTCTTACTATTGCAATCGAACTAGAGCCAGTCCTGATCGAACCTCGTATATGTGATCTCCCTGACTCGAAGGCTGGTTCAGGCCTTGTATGGCGCTAGCCTTAAACTCGCATCGAGTTAGTGAGAATGGCTTAAGACCGAGATCCCTTAATATTAAATAAAAATATTGTTGAAAATATGCCTCCAGTGTTTAAGGATTTTTCGATCAACCTGATACAACACCATATGGCACCCTTCCAGCAGTGTTGTGCTAAACGTATCTTTCTCCCAACTTTCATCATTCTATAATCTGACTTGCAAAAAAAAAACTTGGGCGCGTCAGTGTATAATACTTTCCTCCAAGTATCATAATTCCAGTTTAGAAGTGAGATGACCAAAATTTAATCGATCTACGTATTGATCTGTGGTAAGAAAAAGGCCTTTAGCAAGCCCTTATAATCAAATCAAATATGACGCTATTCCAGCTTTATTATGGCTTCTGATGGTGTAGGTTGTAACTGTCACTTATTAAAATTCCTGAAGCGTAATTCTAACTTCAGAAATTAAACTGCGGTTTATTGTTTACAATGAATTTACCGTCACTCACTGTTGTTCCTTACAACTTGTTGTTTACGACCTTGTCATTTGCGAATTGAATACTCAACAATCGTTTAACATTATCAAAAGTGATCCAATTAAAATTACGGTTGTAAATACTGGATAGAGAAAAGTAGCAGCAAACAAAATATAATAAGTGAACATAACAAAACAACAATAAATTTAGGATGTAGTATCTAAATACAGACTACAATTTATTAAATATAACAAAAGCCAGCAAAATCACTTAAAAAACACATTAACGTAATAGCACAGCCGTAGATGTGCGTAAATTGGCCCTAACAAAGATTACGTAGTCATAAAAACAAACCATAAACATTAACGGTAATTTGGTACTCTAGCAACGCGACGGTATCAATATATATTTTAGTATCATACACGCCACTACAATAGCAAGCACACCTTTCAATTATTGTACCATATTTTTTATGAAATCGCCTTGTGTATGATGGTCTAAGCAGTGTACTACTATAGTATGATACGTGTTACTTGCGAAACGTGATCGCGCATTGTCTTCTAGGTTTCTGGGGTGGTTTTGGAATGCGCGAGTGGGCATTTTACATGCGGAAATGACAACTCATAACACTCGGCGTGTGACTATTGTCACTCGGAGACGATTCTTCGCTAAAAGTGTCTTCCATTGGAGGGCCCATTTGTAAGGCTCCTACGTTTTATTTATGAACATCGATGATTGTAACCCAAAAAGACCAAATTGACATGGAATGGCAATCAAAATCTTTTTTTTTTAATAACTTATTGGTACGTGGATCATTTTGAAATTTTCTGGAGTTTGTCATTTGCAATAAGAATAAAAAAATCCTAAAAATACGGTTTTTGAAAATGTAACTCTTTAGTAGTAGGTTACTTTTTAGTTTATGTGGATTGTACTTCTATGTTGGCATTACAATTAATTAAAGTCGAGAGAATATTCGCGCCATGATCTTTTTTCAACTTTCTACGTGCTTTAAAGAAAAACAAAATTGTCAGTGCCTTCAATTGGCATTTGGTGATGAAGACCGAGCTTCCAGTTCGGTATATTTCTGGTTCAGTTTATTCAGACGTGAACGTAATCACCTGTTTGACTAGTAGCTCAGCAGACTGCACATCAGCCGGCGGCTGTAGTCACCTAACGAAACTAATTGAAACTGATAAAAAATAACTTGAGAGCGAATCGTAATGTATTAGGTGTTGTATGAGCCAAATGCAAAAGATTTTACATGTATATCTGCAGGTACGGAAGATTTGTACTCGATGAATACCGCATAATCTTCCAAGTAATGCAAAAAAGTGTCGGAAATAGGAATATAGAAATAGAAAACAAAGCCAGGGTATATAGTTCGAATATGTATATATGTATCATAAACATAATATGTTACCTTATTAATGAGAAAAACAGAAATTTTCGGTATTGCTCACATGTATATGGCTAGTTCCTAACGAAAACACAATGATCTACTATACTGAATCTTTGTTTGCGCTCTTCTAAATATCTCTACGAGTTTAGTCATTTGATTACCAAATATTTTCTAGTTCACTAAATATCCAGTGTTTTGTGATAATTGTTATAGGTTCGGTCAAGTTCTATTTGCGAGACCTCAATAACCAAACGACTAGCCAAAATCTTACCGTTCATAAATTTTGTTTCCTAATCATCGATTTCCCTCCAGTTTCAGTAATCTACTGAACTGTCCAAATATTAAACACGTTATCGATGTGAACAGCTGCAAGTGGATCGTGACAAGCAAGCTTACGATTTCGAAGCGGTCCAGTCGCAGCTGGACAAGGCCTTGGGTCAAGCCGCGAGGTTGCAAAAGGAGCGCGACACGGCTCAACTGGATGCTGACAGGCTCAGGGACAAGCATGATAAAGCACAGGTACGATATACTTTATTCCCTCGAACTCTCTCGTCCGATCCCTTGTGTCACCTTCGGTAGTTGATAAATAGATGGTAAATATAAAGTTTAGTTTTCTGTTCTAAAAATCGTTTTTTGAAGCGGTAATAAGTGAGAAATATTTTGACCACCATAATTATCATTAAATTTTGAGATATATTAAATTAGCTACATTCTCAGAACTAATCATTTCTCTTATCGCTTGACGATAAATTTTATAATTTATGACAGTATTTAACAATTACCTGATATAATAATGAAAAACTCATCGAAGTCTGAAAAAGTTCACGAAAATCACTTATTCAAGTAGTCAAGACAGAGTAATGACAAAATGTCATTTCGATAACAGAATATCAATATCCTTGTTGGGAATCCCGCGAGACGATAGTAATCACGTTAAAGTGCAGTAATGGCAATAAACCGAGCTATTTATTTTTCCAAATCATGCATACATACGGGACATTGATCTTTTACTATACTTTTTTTACAAATAAATAATACAAAATTAAATACGGGTTTCATTCTTACGGGTAATGTTTGATAAGTTTACAATTTTAAATTTTTAAATAGATATTACTAATAACTTTATTATACTTAAGATCCATGGATAAAGTGCTCATACACATCCAGTTTAACACTTTCCGCACCAAGTTTATCGATTGATGTACCAAAAAAAAATGAATTATATTTGTTGAAATCTTTATAAATATCATATTGTGCTTAATATATGAATAGAAATTAATATTTTTGAACGATGAGGCGAACACTATCCGCGCCTTTGTCGCTTCTGTTAGGCAAATATAAAACAGGACTGGTCGATCGACAGCACTCCCCCCACCTGTACCAAGATACGCATGTTGTGACGAGGAGGTACGGCAATAACATCGGAAGCGATAGGATAGCGATATACTCGGCGGATGTTTGCGGTGACACAGTAGGGTAGGTCGATGTTCGTTTTTACTTCTGCCTCGGAAATGGTCTAGAAATGGGTGACACATCGCATTTTAATGCACTCGAAAAAACGTAGTTTGATCATGAGCGTCAACGGAATCACCCGCGTGAGTTCCGTCTCAAATAATAATTTTCAATATCAAGAAAACATAGTTTTCCACGTTAAAAGGGAATTACCGTGCAGATGAATGTACTTAATAAATTATATTACAATCAACAAAAGTAAAGAAAAATGACAACATTAATATTCATTTCCTATGTACGACGTGGTCATTGTTCACTTGAAAATAGAAATTTTACGAAATGACCCCGTGGTACGTACTAAAACGTATTTCATTGCTGTCTCAAGGCCCGTTTTATTTGCACCCAGCGCATAAAACTTGGCCATCCTAAATTACGGGAATTCTTGCAACATTTTAACGCCTCCGCGCGTAAAATATTTGAAAAGTATCGTCGAGGGTTGCCATTAAAAGGAGTACGGACAATTTCACTATGGCATACAAACCCACTCAGTTTTTTTTTGTATTTCATTGCGAAATCGATATGATCTTTATGTTATTCTTATTTCACTCTCTAGAAGTCCATTTTATACTGTTTTTCGTATGGGTATAACAAAATAATGTAAATAAATAAAATTATAATTTATTTGAAATTAAATGTGAATTAATTAGAAATCAAAACGCTGATAACTTGCCAGAATAATCACAACTGGCGATTGGCGTATACTAACTTCAATTTCAGTCGGACATTACCGTTTTTATTCTGCTTTAAGTATTCTCGGAGTAAAAGGTCTTACAAAAAGCAATAGAAAGATATTCATACAAATTAGACCGCCATTATAATATCATAAAAACGATAAAAAACCTTTTACAATCAGCATTTGTTAAAAAGTTACAAGCAACTTCAGATAAATAAAGTTCCAACGTTATTTCGATATACATGAAATGGCTTCAAAATGATTGTAACAAAACTGCAGTGGCAGCTTCGTGATAGGAGACTCGACTGTATCCGAAGGTTTTAAGTTCAAATCTGAACTACCAATGACTTCTCAACTTAAGTACAGTATCCGAACAACCGAGCTTAGTTCGGTAAAGTGACAATATTAAATTGAGAAATTGACTACTTTTTTTGCGGATATGTTGTTGTTTTAAAAGTAGACTGTATACCAAGTATATTGCTGAATTTAATGCACAATTCAGATCAGATAAATGATCATGATGAAGATGATAAACGTTCCTGGAGCTCAATGCAATATATCGTCCTTTTGAATTGCACGTAACTCTAAGCCGTGGACCAAAACAGCGCATGAGCTCCTCCCAGGTCCTGACCACCTGCTCGCGACATTTATATAATGCTAGTGCATAAATAGGAGCGGGCGAGGTCATTCCCGTTGCGTTTGATCGTTATCGTTCTGGCAGTGCGGTATAGGAGCAGCACGGACACTCTGCACAAATTATACTATTTATATTAAACTTATTGTGAAAAACAATGATTCTGGCTAAAGGTTGCACAAATACCGGCTGGCTCTACACTCCCGTCATTCCTAATCCAAGCTAGAACCCCCCGATACACTCCCCCCGATATTTACGCTCCCTTCGGTGTATCGGGACTTGTCCCTTTCAGTCATTGCGACTGGCTGAAGGTTGAGCGATGATGATGATGATGATGATGATGATGATGATGATGATGATGAACTTAGTGTGAAAAAGAATGATTATTGCAAATCAGTAATTTTTGCTCATATACTCAGCCTGTTTCAAGTTTCAAGGGAATATTATATGATAGCTTCGTCACGGGAAAAGTTTCTTATGTTCATTTTAAATAATAAACATTTAGTACGTAATATTTATTAATATGCAAAATTTACTTACGTATTTTATGCACATAATCCCATCTGTAGTTTATGTCGTTGTTGTTGATAACCAATAACATAGCGACAGTGCAATTATCTCCAACGAAATGGTGCTAGAAATGCACACGCCCAGAAAAAGATTCACCATGTAGAAAAAAATATCTCATTTTTCAGAAACAACAATTTTATAGATAAACTTCAAAAGCTATACATTTAATATTTATATATTGAAAACGAAATTATAACATTTTGAAGTTTTATTACACAAAAGGGAAAAATGCGACACAATCCACGAAAAAATTTGTAACGTACATGAACCGCAGTGTCGGTAACAATAGCACAAAACTGTTTCAAGCGTTTTCAGTCAAATAATTGTAAGTAATTTTGTTGTCAAAGATGAACCTCGCTCGGGTGTCGACCCGAGCGGATGAAGCTTCACCCGTTACGGATGAAGTCGATGCCATTTCGGAAAAAGTAGAGAAAGATCGGCATATTACTTCTTACCACATAACTGAAGAGCTGGGAATTGATTACAAATCAGTTTTTACCCATTTGAAAAAAGCTGGATATACCAAAAAGTTCGATACTTGAGTCCCACATGAGCTCACTGAAAGAAATCGAATGAATCGTGTACATATTTACGATTCTCTATTGTAACGTAATAAAACCGAATTGTTTAAAAAAAATAATCACTGGTGATAAAAATGGATCGCTACAACAAGAACGCGCGAAACAAATCATGCTCAAAAGCAAGCAAGTTCCAAAGACTATAGCGAAACCTGGATCAACTCGCAATAAGTTGATGCTATGTGTATTGTAGGATAGAAAGGGCATTAATCAACTCAATCAATTTATTTTATACTGCGAGTTCAATTCAATTTCTACTGCCAACTGCTAATGACACTCAAGCAAGAAGTAAAAACGACCGGAATTACCATGATAGCATCAGACCACACACATCTTTAGCCACTCAGTAAATATTGAGAGATTTTAATTGGGAAGTGGTTAATACATCCGCCAAACAGCCCTGACTTTACACCCTCAGATTTTCTCCGGTTTCGGTCTCTTCAGAATTATTGAGGTAGTGTTAACATCAATAGAGGACTGTCAAAACTACTTGTCGTAGTTTTTTGATCAGAAGTCCCAAAATTTCTACAGCAATGAGAAAATGTCACTATCTACAAAATAACAAC
This sequence comes from Eumeta japonica, assembly GCA_005406025.1. Classification (NCBI taxonomy): domain Eukaryota; kingdom Metazoa; phylum Arthropoda; class Insecta; order Lepidoptera; family Psychidae; genus Eumeta; species Eumeta japonica. Next base: position 779,826 of record BGZK01000044.1, read on the forward strand.
AAGTTATTGAATAAAATGGCATATACATTATAATTCAATGTAAATAAAATATGATGAAAAATTATATTTGTATATAAAATACGAAAAATATTTTTCCCTGACCTTATAATATTTGTCGCTTAAAAACCTTTTGAATCTTTTTCCCCGATTTTAGCGTTGAGACTGTTCGTATTGAAAACGCCAAAAAACTATTATAATACCTTTTATTTATCTGTGAAAATAACCAACATTATGCCGCACATTCGCGAACGTGCGGCCTCATTTAGTTAAAGGTCTAGTTTCCAGGCCAGAATTCCAATAAAAAATAAATGGGTCCTCATCGTATAAATTCCACGGCTCTCAACTTCGCCCTTACCTTTGACAGCTTTGACGTCCCGTTCGCTCCCTACAAAAGGATTCTCCAGATGCCTATCATTTTGTGTGCTCTGCTCGTTTGTGGAACACTCCATTCCTTTCGCCCTCTTGTTACATTTACCTTGTCTATTGTTGTAGTACTTTGAAATTTATACAACCTTTCTTTAATTTAACACTTACATTGTTTAATGATTTTTACAAATAAATAATTCCATATTAAATTAGATAATCATCATTTCTTTTTATATTTTTTTACAACTGCTAGACGTTGAAATATTGTTGAAAACCATAGACTCGAAGTAGCTGCCTGTGTCTCGCTCTCGAACAGACTACTCAAATGGGCAGATTAAATTTCGATGGAAAGGTCAATTGGAAAATTCAGCTCGGCTGGATAATGTTTGGAAAGCTTTAATTTCACTGATCGTTTCATACCTAACGCCAAAAGTTTTTAAATTTAAATACATGTTATCGCTAATAGCGAAAGAATACCAGGCATGATCTGTCTGTCCGTCTTGTTGATACACTAAAAACAACATATTGCACGTTCAAACCATAAGACCTGCCTCGTAATTTATTCGCGGACTAAACTCGTGAGACGAGGAAATAGGCAGAAGAATCATAGTAATCGACCTAACTTATAGAATCAACAAATCGAACAGTAAGCAGGCTGCATAGTTCCTAAAACCGACAAACTTGACTAAGAAACGTTGCTGAGTGATTGTAGATAACATAGTCTTCAAGTTTGAAGGCCTCGAACTAGATAAACTAAGGAACTGCTGAAAGTCACGAATCAGCAGTTGGTTGCATATGACTTTCTTCATAAAAATCTTGGGGGAGTCTTATTTATGCCCAAAAATGGATGTCAAACATCAACGATCCCATATTATAATTGCTGTAGTCTAATAAAATAACTTTGCTAAAAAAAATAAAAGCCACCATAAAAAAGTAAAATGATTGATGGTTGTATCGGTATTCCATCAAAACATATGTCAGACACAGTTATGTTTCACCTTTCATGTTTGACATTTTTTGACTCAATACTTCACTTTGGATATTCATGTGAATGGGTATTTTATGAACCACCCAACTTTTATTCAAGTTTTACGACAATTTATATGTAAACAACATATGTTTCTTTTAGATTTTCTGAACAACAAAAGGTTCCATGATATAAAAAATTATATAAATAATACCTCGATATCTATCTTTATAGGTTACAAGTTCAAGCTATTCAAATCGGCTAAGCCGTTTACGAAAAATCATTTAACATATTTCAAAAATTCACATATTCAACGTACGTGTAGAATTTCCGGATTGTTTGGAAGTCGGTCAAAAACTTTAATAAGTAAGATAAAATCATTTCAAACACACGACATTATCGATATCTTTGTGATGTTTTTTTCTGGCATTGTTAGACTAGCATTTTCGGGGACGATCTATAGTGGTTTCTTTGAACAATGCTCCAGAAAATACGATTGAACAAGAATATAAATATTAAAATTTGGTAAAACTAAATGTGCATGCCTTAAGCGCTCGTGCCATACGTATGTTATTTAAATTAGCGGTTTATGATAACATATGAGCTTTTCACCAAAAAATCCTCTGTATTTATTTTTGATTTTCAAACAGTTTTATGGTAAACTTGAGTCGATAAAAGGATAGGTGATTTCATATTTATTAGACATCATAATGCAAAATAAACAACTTCACTCTCAATCTCAACCTCTATTTTAGATATTTAAGGGAAATGGCGGATCAAAGCATGAATAACTGCCAGTTAAAAAAATCAATTACAGCTAATCGGTACTATATCAAGCTGTGATTTTCAATTCAGTTCTTCCCGATCGATTAGTGATGAGATTAAAAAAGGAGTTAAGTTTAAAAGTTAAATAGTTTTTTAGTTACCGTGATTCCACGGGATTTTCAGGCGACAGTAGAAGCATACCTACACCGCGCTTAAGGCGAGCTTATCTATTCATAAAATATATAATAACAAAATTTATGCATTTTTTTATTATATATTTTCAATTATAAGTTGAAATTGAATGTGTCTATGCGTATACTATACTCAAAATACTATATACTCGAAATACTATATACTGGAAATACTATATACTCAAAGTACTATATACTCGAATCAACTTTTTCGTTGTTAAAAACTTGTTAAAAAACGTATCAGTGTAGAACTTCGATCATTCAACACGAATTTTTCTGTAAATGGTTTCCTACGATTTGTTTTTTTCATTCCATATACCCCTCGCCATTTTCAGGGTTAAGTAGGTACGTGTGAATGGAGAAACGAAACCTTTAGTATCCAAATAAGTCGAAAAATTAATACACACAGACAGATATAAATTTCTATAATCCAAACACGGGCCTGTAACGTACTTAAAAAATATATGGAAATTATAATTGGTGCAAATATAAAATTTGTGACCTAAACACGGCATGTTACATAAATAAACAAGTTTTTCATATTATATTGAATGAAATAACCTGTAGTTAGAGTCTCAAATATACATTATTTTCAAACTCAATTGTTGTAAACATTGTTTTAAACTTAAACCAACAGTTTTTTAAATAAAATTTATGAAAATTGACCATTCTTCCTTCCCCTTATCTCCAAAACTACTAAGCCTGAAGTTTCGACAAACTACAGAAAATAATTCCTTACTTATACATTACAGGAAATCCTATAAAAAGTCAATGGTCTTAAAATGACATGATAAATCTCTTAATATTATGCGTACACACTTGCATTTGAAGTTGTTCCAGTTGTCTCGGAAACAACTGAAGTTTTGAACGAAGTACGAAAAATACTTCTTACTTACAAATGAAAGAAAAACCTATAAGAATTCTATGGTCTTGAAATAAGACGGTAAACCTTTCTATATGGTACAAACTGACGTTTTTTAGTTACTTCAAACAAAGTCATATTACAAAATAAAAACATGGGCGATAACATTCTCATCGTATGATACCATCTCCGCACGGGTTCAATAAGCCATAACACCCAGAAAAGCTGGTTTTACTAGTATGACTACAAAATTGTTCAACTCTATTCAACAGGCCCTGATAACGCGTATCCAGAAAGAGAGGGATGCGGCGTTAGCTGAAGCCGCCAGTTGTCGCGAACGCGCCGAGGCGGCCTCGGCGGCCGGGGCAAGAGCTGCCAGAGACAGGGACAGCGCCATGACCGAGCTGGACGTGCTGAGGGAGCGATGGGAGAAAGCGCACCAGCAGCACCAGAAACTCACGGTACTGAACTTTAATTTCATGGCTGCAATCAGAACCTCAGACCAATTCTGTGAAATTAAAACGGCTCAGTCGGTATAGTTATGACGTCAAAATTACGTCAAAGTGAGACGGTTCATCGTCACGCGCCCTCGGTAAACGTTATTTTGACATTATAACGATTGAACCGTTTTAAATTTACAGAAATGGCTGCTGTATCTGTTTTAAAGTTAGGTGCATCATCACTTTAAGTACGTAAATTTCAAAGTCGTCAATAGGTGACCTATTTCGTAAATTCTTAATGTCAAATTTTAAAAAATCTATGATAATTAAAATCTGTGGCAACCATACTAATAAGGATTGAACATTGTATTAGGATATCGGGTTAAATATAAAAGTATCTCCATAAAAAGTTAGCAAAATATAATTGAAAATTACTAGATATTTAAAATACGCAGCACATAACATCAGTAACTAAACAACTTAGCAAAAGAAAAAAATATTGAATTTAATGAATAATTAAACAAGATTATTGGAAATAAATTGTATTTGAAATATAGGTTTGAAATTGTATAAGAAATTAAATACAAGTATACATGCAAACGATTCTTTCTTTACAAATTTTTATCAATTATAAAAAAATAACTTTATTTCTTACCTCGTGTTTACTATTATCTATACTAACATAATTGTATATTATATAAATATACAATTACATAAATTACAATTTCAGATATACTTGTTTTAAAATGTTTAATTATATACATAGACTTATTTTTCCTTAGAGTTCTTTACAAAACTAAAAACATATTTAGCCTTTAAATGTTTTGTATTTTCCTTGATTCGCACAGAATTTGTTAAATGACAAATTCGTAATTTCAAATGCATTTAATTGCACCATATAATTAATCGATTTTTTCGGTAAATTTCAGATGGAACGCGACGACGCCCTAACAGAGCTAGAGATCCTGAAAGAAAAGCTGGACAAGGCACTTTACTCTACACAGAAAACTATTGAAGAAAAAGAGACAGCGCACAAAGAATATGAGAAGATGCTAGAGAAGTATGATAGGTATATTATTTTTTTTATGTCGTCTCGTACTGTGATTGTGGATGTCGTGTTCCATGTTAAAAGTGAAAATCTCGACATGCATACATTAATAATGGTATTTTTTCACAGATCCCAGAACGAAATCTACCGTTTACAAAATAAGATAGATATATTGGAAGCTGATAAAGATCGCCTGGAACTTGAGTTAGAAAAATCTGTACACATTTCTACTAAATCAAGGGAAGATCAAAGAAAACTTCAGGATGAGCTATCTAGACTACAAGAGATGTATGACAGGGCGTCGTTGCAATTAGGTCGAACGAAAGAACAAGAAGAAAAAGCGAAAGAAGATATGGATAGACTAAGCGTTGATATAGAAATGGTCAGAGAAAGATATGAGAAGAGTCAGATAGAACTACGGCGACTACAAGCCGAGAAAGAGAAATTACTAGCAGACAATGAACGCTTACAATTCGAATATGACAGAGCAATGACACAATGTGGAAAAGCTCAAGCCTCAAATGAAAAGACTCAAGAAGAAATGGCTAGAGTTCAAATTGAGCTAGAGAAGATGTATGACAAGCACGATAAAGTAACCGCTGAATTGAGAAGAGTGCAGTCGGAATTAGATAAAGTTAAACAAGATGCAAGTGGGGCTAGAGAAGAAGCCGAAAGATATGCGGCACGTTATGGTAAATATCAGGATACCAAAGAAGAACACGAGAGGACTAAGATGGAAGTTGAACGACTGCGTGCACGCCTTGAAAAAACCACCCTCGAACTAGAGAGAATGAGGAAAATGGAAGATGAAGCGGCAAGACTGCGCTCCGAACTCGAACGCGTCGAAGGACTACGAGGTAAATATCAATTCGAACAGGATAAATGGACTAATGAGTTAACGAGAATGCAGACTGAAATAGACAAACACCGCGAGAGATATGAAACTGCTCAAAGTGAAGTGCAACGCTTGCAATCAGAGAAGGAGCAAGCAGAGACCAAATTACACGAGCTTAATATACAACTTGAGCTATCAAAAACGGAGGTTACAAAGTTAAGTGCAGCTTTAGACAAACAGCGGACGGACTTAGAACGAGCGCACATTGAGTGTGAAAAGTTCCGTGATAGATGTGAAAAACTTAAATTGCGTTCAGAGCAGTTGGATAAGGAGAACGAAAGACTCAAAGGAGAATTGCAACAAATCGAAAGGATGAAGTTACAAGCCGTTGCCGGTGATAAAGCTAGGACTGAAGATCGCTTAGAAATCGAGAGACTGCGAGATAAATTAGAAAAAGCAATACAAGCACGTGACTCGACTGAAATGGAAGCCGGAAGACTTGCCAAAGAATTAGAGAAGTCACAAATGCACTTAGCCAAATATCAAGAGACCAATGAAACTACTCGTGTAGAATATGATAGGATGACAAATGAGCTCGGACGTATGCACGAAAGGTTAGAAAGGACTATACTAGAAATGAGACAGATTGAACAAGAACGAGACGCTTTGAGAATAGAGATACAGAACACGAGACGAAATGTCGAGCAACAGCAAAGAACTCTCGATCACAGAACACAAGAAACGTTAGTTAAGTTACAACAAGAACTCGCGCAGTCGGTTAGAGATAGAGAAAAAATGGCATCTATACTAGAACAAAGAGACAAACAAGCGGATGCTATAGAAAAACAAATAGTTAAACTCGAAGCTGACACTAAGCAGCTCACTATAGAACGGGACCAACTTGTAGCTCAACTGGAAAAGTCTCAGGATATGCTAGTAAATTTCCAGAGAGAATTAAATGCCTCAGAAGCAGAATTGCAAAAGCAAAGAGAAGAAGTTCGTCGTCTAAAAGAAGAACAAAGAAAGATAGCGCAGGACTCCGAACGTGGAGCAAAATCCGTCCTAGAGAATCGCGAGAGAGAAATAGCCAAATTGCAGCAACAACTCTCTTCTTTGACCAAAGAACGAGATACTATCCGACAAAGAGCAGAAAAAGCAGAAAAGAAAGCTCAAGAAGTCGGTGAAATAGAAAAATGGCGCGCAGCTGTGGAAGCAGAAAAGACTAAAGCCATAGCTGCTGAAAGAGGTTTAGCGGAATGTCAGCAACGCCTACAGAATTTAGAAAAACAGCATCATATGTCTCAACAACAATTGCAGCAGTTGCAAGCTAGAGGACCTTCCGACGTGAGGGAGGTACAGAAGCAGTTGGAGGCAGCGCAAGCAGAAGCGCAATCCGCAGCAGTGGAACGCGAGCGGTGCCAGGCGCAACTCGAGATGCTGGTGCAAGAGTTGGAGAAGAGCCAGGTCAGTTGGAGGCTCGCCCGGAGACTAGCGGCTGTTGTGGTAGCACGTGGTGGTTGAATATATTATTAGATCCATTTAAGCAAAAGCACGCCATTTTTATAGTTCATACTATATTCATAAATATATATTGACTGAAATGATGTGGATTGATCTATACTTTTTTCGTAATATACAAATTTTATTTAGAACCACTGTAAATTTGACTGTAATTTTCAAACAATATAAAAGTGGTATTAAAAAAATTATTTAACGGAAATTGATATCATCTAACGGTTAGAGTAACCCAAGTGACAATATCTTGCTGAATTTGACATTCAAGGCAATGTCTTATCAAAAATGTAAAAAATAAGAAGTACATTATATCTTATTAAGTAGTACACTATATCTTACGTTTACCGTTAAGTGATCCATAGTTTCAAAAGCAGAAAAACTTTTATATATTTATTTATCTATATATAAAGTTATTTATATAACAACTAGTAAGTTCGAAAAGATCCTAGACTTTGCATATTTTAAGAAATTTAGATTGGTTTTAAGGTGACGCAATGATAAACTGTTAATATGACGTGACGTAGCGCCCCGCAAACCACACATACCGCAGTACGTACTGCATGCTAAAAAACGCCGTGCATTTGCTAATTTGCGACAAAACAGTTTTTTTCATTTAAAATAAAAAATGGGCTTAATTTCGAAAAACCCAATTGATATTTTAGAATATTTGTATAGATAACTCTTCGTAGAAAATTCGGAGGCTTAAATCGGTATTATTTGCATGTAAAATATAAATCTCTGTTTGAAAGAGATATTTCAAATTAATAAATCGTGTAATGACAACTGACAAATTAAACTCATTTATATGAAGAATCGGGTCACCAAAGATCACTTTTAGACGTTTTGCATTATTTCTCTAAAAAAAAAAACGTTTTTTTTTATCACTACTCTCAAAATATTCAATTCGTCACGTTTTATCAGTATTGAAAGATGTACTAGAACAATACTGTTTTTGGAAAGAGTGAAGAGAATTGAGGAAAACATGCCAAATACGGAATCCTGGGAGGATTTCTCTATGTTAACCGCTATCCGAAAATTACCAAAGGCGTATGAATGAAATATATACATATAAATAAAAATTAGACTCTTACGGGGAATGTCCTACAAACGTATTTATCATTGCTGGTCACAATGATCTACTTGCCAGAAATATTTCATATTTGTCATGAATCGCATATTTCTCGTTGGGACCAAATGAAGTGAACAATTTTTGTGTATTTTATAGTAGGTGTATTGTTGTAGGTTAATCCACATTTTTAATTTGTATTCAATTGAAAATCCACTATTCAGCCACTCGAACATCCGCTTATCGCACATATCGATAGACGCGTATATCGGTGTTGCCATATTACATTTTCCTTTTCTTTTTTTTAATCGTTGTGATTGGTGTATAATTTGGCATGAGACCCTTCGGCTCGCGACGCGGGCGACCTCCAACGTTCCTTTTGTGATCTCCATTCGTGATGATGTTTATACCGTGTTATCATGCGGTCATTACATTTGAGATAGCTTTACTCGAAGTGATCGTGATTTAGAAATGACTTTCATGATTATGTAATATTCTAAGGGATCGAAGAAGTTATTTTTTTTTATTTTACTTTTATATTTTACGGGATTAAGTAATTTACAAAGTACTTATGACAATATTATTTTAATTTTCGCTTTATTATTTATGAATTCGAATATTGCGACCCTTCGCTTTTCCAGTTTTATTTCTGAAAAGATTCAATTATTAATGAATTGGCATGACATTCAAATTTTTAAAAGAAATCCACATTAATATATCAGTTCTCTTACTTAAAACGAAGAAATTAAGAATAAATTAATAATGTAATATAAACTGACATCTTATATTTTTTCTCATAAATTATACACCTACTTGCAGGCGCTGCCAATGCAGACTACAAGGTTAAATTTAATAGCGCCCTGAATTAGTCCGACATGTATATATAGTTTTGATTTTGTTCACAAATTGCTATAATTTCTTAATGTGAATATTATTATTTTTATATTTTTGAGTTATTCATAATTCTCGTCCTTTTCCTAGACGACAATATCGTTTCTTGTTTATCACAAATGAAAGTTCATAACTTAATCTAGATCAATTTCATAAGTATAATTATAATAACCGATATAAAAGGAATTTTTTGTATAAAACAATTTTTTTGTTTCTAAATCTATTATAAGAATAACAATTTTGCGTATTCATAGATCAAATTGTTCATAAATCATTACTTTCAACATCTCAAATGTAATGGTCACATAGTTGCATAGTAAATGTTGAATAACTTCAATTTTTATCTTTTTCAGCATTTTATTGTTCGCTACTGTTTTAATGTACTATTGCAAAAATCATGTTTCGTGTTTATAAATACACTATTTTTGTACTATCGTAATTTTTTTATTATTATTCGTCGCAATTTCTCGCCTGTGTATTAAAATCGTCAATCGCTTTTTGTACTGTCACTTATTTGAAAGCTTCTAAATGAATAACACAAAATACATATTTTGTATTATTTATTAGTTACTTGCGATCTTGAATTCTTAAAATTTTCGTTAGCTTAACATTTGAAACTGCGTACATCAAATAAATATATGTTGTTAAATACAATCGATATGCTGAATTATATAGTAATCAGTAAATAAGAAAGTACTAAAAATACTTTAGCACCAGACACGGCCTTACATAAGTATAATATTTTATCTATATTAACTCTATGGAACAGACTCTTTCTTCATAAACTTTTGACGCTGTCATGAAGGAGTAACATCTTAATGTACCTTAAATGCCGCTTTTTATTATGATGTACGCAGTTTTTGTCATGTAGCGCTAAATTCTGGCATGATACTATGGATAACAGTTATACCCGTTTCTGCTTCTAACGCCAAGCTTATATAACAGCTCGATCTGCACGAAGCGAACAAGAAGCTGCAGGCGGCCGGAGCTCAGAACGCGAGAGCTGGAGAAGATACAAACCAAGCTAGAAGGCAACTCCAGGAGGAGTTTAAGAAGTTGGAAGAGCAAAGGAAGCAATTCGAAGAGCAAAGAAAAGCGACAGAAAGCAAGAGAAAGGAGGTGGAGGAGAAGGAGAAAGCGCTCGCGGAACTTGATCGGCAGTTAAAGAAGAGGAAAGAGCAAATGGACCAAATGGAAGCATCTTTGAGGAAGGTATGTTATTAATGAAAGTTTTGTCTGATCATTGTCATAAACATTATGATAATCAGCTCGGGATGTCAAAAACCACACGGTCATTACATATGAATTATAATCTTATAGACAGTTACTTGACACTGTCAGGCAATAATTTACAAATAGATATTGCTTTTCTGAAATAAATACATAATTAAGCGCATTTTATGTTTTTATTAAAACACTGCCATCTGATGAAGAAATAACATATGAAATACTTTTCGCGTGGTTGTGCTTCGATTCAACTTTTATGATGCTTGCGCCACCATTTTCAATATAAAAAAAAAATAACTTTTCCAAATCCGTCTCCGAATTTTTAAATGTAATGCTTAATCATTATTAAGCATTACATTTAAAATACAACAATACAAAATACAATATTAATGATACAAAAGAAAAAGTAATGATTTATCATTGAGAAACTATAAAAAAAAATAATGTACATACTTTGTGCTAAGTATTAGTTCTGTATTCCGATAGATGCTGCTATTTCAAGCAGTGTATGCTTTGAGCCCTTAATAACTTGCACAAATTATTCATTCAGATTCTTAGTAGATATCAAGGCACGAATTATGATCAAAAATTAAGAAAGTTGGTCGTTTAGGAAATCGTAATGGAATTTCCATAATTAAAACTTGAATATTATTCCTCTTATTTCTTAAGCCGTATTCTTCTAGAGCGAATAGCTGCGCTCTGTCTATGATTTGTGATAGATAGATTTGTCTTGTCAGAAATTGTATGACAGTGCATCATCATATAATTCCTGACGATTTTTGGATATAAGTGCATCTGTATCCCTCAATTTCAAAGCATCGTGCAAGTGATTGTCAAACGATCCTTGTGGCCTTTATCCAAATCTAGTACATCGATTTTGACAAAACTTAACATATGACTATATGGTTCGTTAAAATCGTGTAATGCTGTAGGCACTTTAGTACATATATTTTGTGAATCTTCTTACATGTGCACACGTAATAGCTATGGTAGCTACCCCATCCAACAAAGGGGGATAGCCCCATTTGAGAGGGAGTCACGTAGTAGTGTTCCAGTCAGACGGGTTTAATTCTGCTACAATACAAGACAGAAACACACCGCAGGGAGTAATGACCCCACTGACCACCCTGAATCGTGCCCTCCTATTCCTTCCTAAAAGCATTGATGGCTCCTCAAGATACACCTTAAAGGGATGTCTACATCACTTTAATATGTCAAGTTGTGAACGTGCATGGTTAAATACCACACATACACGATGTAAGAAGTGGTGATTGAAAGTAATGTAGGAATTGAATCTACCTACAAAATTTAATTAAAATGTAAATAAATTAAAGATTTGAAAGTTAAATATGGTCAATAGAAATATAGTAATAAACAAGAACATTAAATGGAATCTAAATTTATTATTCATCTTTGTATGCATGTAATGTTATAATTTATATATTGATGATATAAATATACGCTGCGACATCGCATCATTTCTCTTGCGCCTTATACCTCTAAGCCTTAAGGCCTTTAAAATTGCGTTTAAAATCACATTACATAATACAAGTATGTTATTTATTTTATAATGACAAAATTGTAACTTTTCTTCTTTTAGGCCGGCGGCAGTGCTGCAGCTGTCAGCGACTTGAACAAGAAGCTGACCGAGTCGCAAAAGGAGGCGGAACAGCTGAAGCAGCAGTTACAGAACACGAAAGAGGAATCGCAACGGCTGACGACGGAGACGGAGAGGCTGCTGCAGCTCGTTCAGATGAGCCAAGAGGAGCAGAACCAGAAGGAGAAGCAAATTATGGAGTTGCAGCAGTCAGTATTTACGTATATCGATTATCGCGTATTGCACTGTTTTCAGAAAAGATATTCAGCTGAACCTGCATAAATTTTTAATTGTAAATTGAAACTTTGCTAAAGCCTTACGATTCACGGTATATATTGAAAATGGCAAGCCTACAATTATTCGTTTTCCTTTTTTTAGAGTTCAGTGAACCCGTCGAGAAAACGCAAGCACTGAAGGATCACTCTCGTGTCTGTCTGTCTATCTGTCATAGCCTTAATTCGAATCTATACCGCGAAAAAAATTGATAGATATACAGAGTTAGCTGACCCAATTACGGTATAGCGTAAATAAATGAATTACAATTTGAGAGGTTTAGTGATTTAAAAATTAAGGGTGTGTGTATTTATGAGCACGTGTAGGCAATGAAGCTTATATGGATTGTACGTACTGTTCATGTATATTATTTTACGCTTAAAATAAATAGGGTAAAAGATGTATCAGTTACAGATAATTTTTACGAGTACCAAACAAAATAATATGAATTGATATGAGGAATGAATACAAGTAATATTAAATAAATTATTCACAACTATAAAGTTATTGATCAAAAAACTACCAAAATCATTTTTTATTTTCCCATTGATAGAAATCGTTTTGAAACTTCACAAACGTTACAATAACTTTTTCACTGCCGCACTAACATTGACAATTCTAATAGAAGTGTCACAAGATGTACCTACTCCACAAAAACTTTTGTCAAGTACATCTTGTGATACAGAAAATTAATAGCTTTATTGAAACAAATAATATAATTTTCGTTTGTTATTGGAAAATGTATGGTTTGAAAGATACGAAAAATATATATGAAAGTCTATAGTTCGCCTCCCTTATCTCTAAAACATTGTTTTTAAAGCAATAAAAAATAAAATCCCAAGTCTTTAAATTTCAACGGGAAACGAAAAATATTCGTGAAAAGAAAATGTTTATTAAATGTGGTGCTAATTTTTTCGAAAATGAAATAGTTCAATTGATTCTAATAAGAAGGATTTATTTTTGATTTCTGGCCTACGATAGCTCCTTGTGTATATATATATATATACATATTTCTAATCCTTTTTTTATTTTACTTACCACAAACTGATTTCGGTGAAATTGAAAGTAATGTTATGAATTATAGTACGGAACGCTCTTAACAAAAGTCTGTTTCGTACTTTGCCGGTTTGTATCTCTCAATAATATTCGACAGCTGAGGAATGTCCTCGGGTTGATGGTGAGTCAAATACATCTAAGTATTTTGCGCTAAAATAACAAATAAACCGATATGGACAAGGGAGTTACCTCTATAATTTACTGCACGGAGAAAAAAATATAAAATATATTAATAATTACTAAAATACGGGTAATTCCCACGACAACAAAACTTTTGTAAAAACTATAAGCCGGTTTAGTAATTCCTTTTACTAATTTTAGTAGCAAGTTTTGTAATCGCCAAAACGATGCCGTCACGAATCTTTCTTGTTATCACAAAACCTTTTGTAATCCCAAGTGTATAGCTAATAAGATTGAGTACTGAGTTTCGTAATTTCTAGTATACAGTTAGTAATACTTAATAAGATACTTTGAAATTCCAAGTGTATAGTTACTAGGATAGAGTACTGCATTTTTTTATTTCTAGTTATGCATTTGTAACGATTAATATGATGTTACGCAATTTCTGGTGTGGTGTTATTAATATTAAATATTACATTTTGTAATGCTAACTGATTTTCAGAAAATTTTAGAAAATTGTCGCCAGACGCGTGCGCTCAGTCTGTCGCCATATTCTATGTACGACTACTAGCTTCTTCCCACTATGTCATCTATACGGTCATAGAAAAAGTTCTAAATTTATCTTTTATTTTATCCGATTGAGATGAGAGATTTCACTTCCGTTTCCAATTTGGTTAGAGCTTCTAACTCCACTCGCTTTGTCTCCTCTCTCTCTCTCTCTCATCATCATCATCATCATCGCTCGACTTCAGCCAGTCGCAATGACTGAAAGGGACAAGTCCCGATATACCGAAGGGAGGGTAATTATATGGAGGAGTGTAGGTTCTAGCTTGAATTAGGAGTGACGGGAGTGTAGAGCCAGCCGGTACTCGTGCAACCTTTAGCCAGAAACTGGAGTTGAGATAGGTAATAGATACTATAGTGTGTCAATAAATATAGTGGGGAGAGTACTCTCTCTCTCTCTCTCTCTCTTACATTTATTAATACAAATCCTGTATTAATAAATTAAATAATTAAGAAAAACATTAATTTCTGTACTGTTAATAAGGATTTTCATTATTGTTTTTTAACAATAATAAAATAAACTTATGTATTCTTTTCCATATTCCAGGTTACATTTGAGCCAAATTTCATGGAAATTCTTTGAACTGTTAAGCTTTTATATCAGAACTAAAAAACAAATAACTTTTTTTATGCATATTTGTTTATCAGTAAAAATAAAACATCTGTAGATATAAATTTGGTGAAAAATGTGATTTAAAAAATTGTTGCAATTTTTAAGTACATAAAAAAACTATTTTAAAAATTTACTATCATTGTTCCTACCAGGTTTTGTATGTTAATACCAATTTTATGTAACTCGTATTTTTTTAGTAATACGAAAATTGATCAAATATTTCAGGTCCCTGAGGAATATTCAAGCCAAATTAAAAAGTCAGCAGCAAGCACAAGCACAAAGGGAAGAGGTAATGTCCGACGACTTCTGTATCAAACTGTTAATTAACGTCACCGATTTCTTTATAGAACATTTCTCTCGTTAATTCAACACAAATAACAATAACAAGAAAATTTTGTGGCACAACAAATTAACAATTTTATCTTTTAAAATCATTAACAGGCGTTGATACTACATTTTTAAATTGTAATATGATAAAATTTATTACTAATTAGAAAAAAAATGTTTTTGTTTAGAGTGATGCTTAAATTTAAAATAACTGTATTTTCTTTCGAAAAACCTACTCAACAATATACACAGATCGAAGGTTCTTTAATTTTTCTCCTGTTTATTAACTAAATTTCATATATAAAATAATTTTAAAATTTTATTTTATACACATCCAAAGTATGCAAATAACATATTGAAATTATTTTAATTAAAAAAAATATATAGTGCAATAAAATGCAACTTGTTTAAAAATATTTTATAATAAATTTTAATTACATGTATTGCTAATGTTATTATAGTAATAATTAACCTTAGAACGTAACGACCGTAATTCAAAATACATTTCCATTTCATTGCTCATTCCAAATTTTATATTATTCTTTTATGCACAATTTAAAAATCGGCAACAATAAACAATCGATGTATACAAATTCGCCCCTACTTAATAGAAAAATGTACCGCTTCGACATAAGCCCAAATTTAAGAGGGATTTTCAATATGAATCAGGAATAAGGCACACATCAATATAATTATAATGTAACAAGTCGTATTGTCCACTCCTTTACGAGTCGTTCATTGACAAGTAGGAATAAATAATAATCAGATTAGGCCTATCCATATAGACAAACTCAGCAAGCGCCTATGAAGTATCGAATTTGCGGGTCATCCAACGTGCCTAGCGTGACGCCCTAGAGAAAAGTCTGTCTATAGGACTATCCCTATTGCGCAGCATAATGAACGAAAGGAACAACCCTATCAGGAGCCAACCCTTCTCAGGGCGTTACACTTGGTCCGCTGTTGATCAGCGCTATCCTATACACCAAGAAGCTCTCCCGTGCTAGGTTTAAACTCTAACCTAATTTACAAAGTGCAGACGGAATTTTATCTGATAGCTATTTTCAGATTAGACATACTGGTTTAATATATTGATCATAATAATATAATAACATTCGATGCAGTAGCAATTATTACTGTATTTTGTTACAGCGATGCCTTTTGCGTGCCAATTATATGCATTTTGCGCGTTAGCTCTTCTCTTAATCTACGTTTCGAAACATGTCACCCTGGAAAATCTATGTATTTTCTTGGTTTGAGTAATTCAAACCAAGTATTGCAGAAAAAATTTAAATTTTATTTTATGTGTGTGTGTGTGTGTGTGTGTCTTATTTCTTTGGAAAACGTTTGCTTCAAGAACGCCACTCAAGTCATTCGCCTACGGTGTCCTGTTTTCTTGAGCCGGCGTTAATGATAAAACGGTGTCCTCTAGGGCAACACGTGTCAAATGATTGAGCGATATTGGAATATTTTTATTACGAGGCGCATCTACATACATCGATGTAATAAACACAAAAAACATTCTGATCAGTCCTGTTAAACAATACTGGCAATCATAAAGTATACGAATTGTGTTCATCTGTTTAAATACTTATTCCTCTCAAAAATGAATGTAATCGCTGACCATGGCTAAATCAAAGATGCATGTTAATCGATAATGTTAATAATAAATGCATGTTAATCGACTTATTAAGCAAACCATTAACTTTATTAGGGGAATATCTGAAAAATTTGTACTTCATAAGAAACAATAATTTCTCATTAAATGTAATAAGTATTAAATTTTATACATAAAAAAAAACAGTTCCATTTAACGTGCGAGTCAATAGGTACTTGAAAGGGAAAAAATATATTAGGGCAACTTATTGAATTTAATCCTAGTTCTTAGATATATAAAAGCATGTATTTGTTTTTATATTTTCTATTATAAATGGACTATTTTAATCGGCATCGACAGTTAACCACTATGTTAGGTAACTTAAAACGATCGAGCATATATCGTTGTGACGTCACAATCGTGTCAGCCGAGAGTGCGCGGCGCCTAAGCTTTACACCCTGACGTAATTTTTACGTCACAGCGATGCGGACTCTGCACTTTTAACTTAACATAGTTGACTGCTGTGGATCAATATTAAGCTTAAGCAGTCGTAAGCTTTAAGCCCGCTCAGTCGATATCGCTGTCATTTCAAAATTGCGTCAGCTCAAGATCTGCCCTCGGCTTACGTGATCTCGATGTCGTAACGGTATCACGATGAACGTCGTCTTGTCCGTGTTCCGTACGGCCGGGGTACGCTCCGCGGCCGACTCGTTCCTTCGATGCGAACAACCCACGATTTTGAATGTTGAATTTATTTTTTAGATATACTTTTAATGATAATAATGTTGAAAAACATTTGGTAAAACCAAATGCGCATGCCTTAAGCGCTCGTGCCATACATATGTTATCTAAATTAGCGGTTTATGATAACATATGAGTTTTTCACCAAAATTCCTCTGTATTTATTTTTGGTTTCCAAATAGTTTTATAGTAAAATTGAATTGAGAAAAGGATAGGTAATTTCATATTTATTAGACATCATAATGCAAAATAAACAACTTCACCCTCAATCTCAACCTCTATTTTAGATATTTAAGCGAAATGGCGGATCAAAACATGAATAACTGCCAGTTAAAAATTTTGAATTACAGCTAATCGGTACTATATCAAGCTGTGATTTTCAATACAGTTATGTCCAATCGATTATTGATGAGATTGAAAAAATTTAAGTTTAAAAATTAAATTAAATAGTTTTTTAGTTATCGTGGTCACACCCAGTGTTGACTGGATTTTCAGACGACAGTAGATGCATACCTACGCTCGCGCTTAAGGCATGCAAAAGGAGAACTTACCATTATATTTTGAGAAAAATTCTATTTCTTATGGTGTTGCATTTTAAAAGAAAAATTAAGGTTTGACGTACTAGGACGATGCGATTCAGTTCTAAACATTCCCTACTAATCCATTGTACTAACACAATCCGTGATTGTTTATTAATATAATTATTAATGCTTGTGTACTAATACTTGTGTACTAACTTAATTCATGTTTGTTTCATGCCACCCCAGGCCGGACCCGCTGGCTTCCTCAAAAGCTTTTTCTAAGTTATTAATTTAGCACGAAGACTGTTGCAAGTTCGTTTGCTCTTTGCTTAATTTTTAACTGTTGAATCTCGACTGTGAGTTCTGACTGAGTGTGAAGTTCGGACTAACACATGGGAACGGAATCCGCCACTTTCTCTTAAGCGAAACGGAAGGATAGTGTTCAAATTGTCAAAATTGTCAATAGTTGTTGTGCTGTTAGTTAAATATTTTTAGACAACTTGAGAAACCTTCTCGAAATTCTAACTTTAGAGAAATGTCTAGAGCTCTCGAGATCGAAGGGATCACTGAATCGCCCACAACAAAAACGTCACAACGGGAAAAAAATTAGTATACTTACCTGATGTTAGTGGTAAGAGAGCAATCATTTGACAAATTTGACAAGATAAATGACACAACCCGTAAAATGAGCATTATTCTTTGTATTTCGTATTGTTCCAAGTTGAAAAGTGTTCAGATAATAATGAAGCATTACAATTGTCATATTGGAATGTCATAATTGCCCACAAAAATGCATAAAAAGCACACGACACTTAGTTTAGATTCGTAAGCAAAAAAAAAATCGTGTTCAGTGGGGGGATTATTTTTTAAGTGAGACAAAGAAAAATATGTAAAACTGTTGCTAGTGTATCATGTATCTTATAGTATAATCGAAAAAAAGTGTTCTGTGAGCTTGGTATTTACTTTTTAAAACATGTCCCGTTTTCTTTTGTTCCCGTAATCCCAATTCTCTTTGAATATTCAGGAGTTGCGCAATAAGAGTTTAACAGATGTCGCCGCTGTAGAAAAGGAGTTGATCAGAGAGAGAGATCTCCTAAAAGAGAAATTAGAAGAAAGCAGGATGAAAGCGATAGATCTAGAAATAGAGTTGAACGAGTCTTCTTTGATATTATCAGAAGTTTTAAAGCTGACGGATGGTAAAGAGCTTTGTACTATAAAAAAGAGCAAAAGCTTTTTCGAACTGCAGAAAAGTGGAAAAGTCGTGGCTAGCCTGGACAAATATCACAGTAGAAGTTACAACGATTTGAACGTGCCAGAGCCAATTGAAATTCCTAATATAAAAAAAATGGCTAGAAAAATATCCGATCTAGCCAAAGAGATCAATATTAAAAATTCAAAAATAATAGAACAGCAAAGATGTATATCAATTTTGGAAGACGCGCTAAGAGAAAACAATAATATCGCCGAATTCGAACAGCTATTAGCTGTCGTGCGAAGTAAAGATGAGAGAATCAATGAGTTGGAACAGCTGGTCAATAAGAATTGCGGCACGGGCGTACACGAAAGCAAAGAAAAAAGAATTCTAGAACTGGAAGAGGCTTTGAAGGAATCCGTTCTGGTTGCCGCTGAAAGGGAGAAGATCTTCTACGAGGAAGAACAGAGGCGAATCGACACACTTGGCAAGGTGAGGCTGCTTTTAAAAATATTCCTCTGTAATCTTGTCAGTTCATCCTAGTTCGTATAAATACTACAAAAATTGCAGTAATGTCTATGAAAGAATCTAAATAGTAATCGAGACTGTCATTAGGACACAAAGCAGAATCACAATCGAATTCGAAACGGAATCAAAACCGAAAACAATCATTGCTAAATTTTAATTTACGCACAATAAAACAAGTAGGAGATAGCTATTAGTTTAAAAGTATATGAATAAAAACCCAAAAAAGTACAATTTTTGTAAATTCCTGTCTACACAATTTAGTTTAATAATTATTATCTATTTAATATAAGAAAATAACACTTAAGGGATTATTTTAGTATCTGTCGGTTAGTCTGTCTGGCAAAACCTTTCTTTCTAGATTATAAATCTCTAGCTATAAACATAGAACGCTGAATTTTGGCACAAACACGTCTATTGATCGCTCTAAGGGAACTGAAGTGTTAGCAGAAATCTAATTTCAACAAAATATTTATAAGCACCCAAATAAAGACGACTACACACCTTGAAGGTGTGCGAATATTAAGAACCCAAATACACTAGATATTATATAAAATAAGATCTTTGGCTAACATTATTTGCTTTAAACAGCATCGAAAACCTTTTAAACTACGATTTAATGCTCAATGATTTTTGAAACACCATGTCGCTACAGTTCATTTTACACAACACGTTGCAGGTGATAAATCGGCAGAATATGAAGTAAATTCACTAATACAAGTTTAACTATTTTCTTAAAATAAAAAAAAAAAAGGCCAAATGTGTGTCGACCACGAGAAGGCTAAATCGATAATCATTATATGCATAATATTTCGATTCAAAACCAAAAGTACATCAGCTCACCATGCTATTGAAAATAAAATACTGTAGTAACTGTGTGCTCAAGAAATTAACGTTCCTATTATAGATTCTTCTTTTCCTTTTTCTTTGTGCGGCCGATTTATTTTTCCCATGATGAAACATCAATCAGGAAAACAAACAAGCAAATAAAAAATCTTATTCTTGTTTCTAAGAAGTTACCAACAGGCTAAGTACTTCAATCAGTCTACACATCCGACCCCCTCAATCTTGCATGTTATATGTATAAACAAACACATTGCCTGTAAACACTTTCAGATGAGAAAACTGGAGCAGCGGATCAAGTCGCTGCAGAATGCGTCCGCGATGCAGTGCTCCACGTGCGGCCCGTTTTTGCAACGTGTGCGCAGCATCGAGGAATCGGCACGTACTTGGCGGGGGGCTGTTTACACCATGTCCAAAGATATGTGAGTGAATAACTATAGTTTTGAGTGTTCCGCAATTTGTTTAATAACAGAAATTACTAGTAGTGTCTAACTAATTCATAATTGAATCGGTTTGGGACTTTGTATGTACATTAAATAAAAAGAAGTAAGGCAATTATGATAATATGGGCACGTGTATCAGCGTGTAAGCTTGAAAGAAGTTAAATTTATAAAGGTAAACATATTTTAAATATTTATTTATAATTCTTTCAGCCAAGACATGCTCAAAGCGGCCATAAGTGATAAAGACACGCAGATCGCCGCCTCTGAGATGAAAGGGGTCCTCGACGAAGGCGAGACGACGCGACGCGACGAGCTCAAGAGTGAAAGGGACAGACTGCTTTCTAAACTAAAGGAGAAGGTGAAACAGTTGCTGTCAATAAAAGCGTTTTGTATTGTAGATTTCATATATATACAGATATATACGAGATAGATTCGATCAGATATTTCTTCGCAGATATTCCTAATCTCTTTCTTTTTTAGAGCAATTTTTCCAAACTAACTGTAACAAAAATATATCATTGAAAATATAAGTAATATAAAGTAATATAGATACAATTCTAATAAATGCTCGACCAGACTGCCAGCGCGAGCGCGATCGGTCGCGGCACGACACCACAAACTCGTATCGTTTGTGGCGTCATAATTCGTGGCGTTGCAATGCGGTACCTACGCGTCAGCTGTCAGAGATTGTCAGTACAACATTTCTACGTAGATGTTCTAAGCTCAGAAACGGCTAACGGTAATTACTATGGTTCCATTGCCAAAATTATTTTATAAAGGAGAGGCGATTATGAATATTTGGGAAAATATGCATGAAGAAATTCATTGTGTATATGTATGTGTGGGTGATATTTTATCTCGCTGTCTAAAGTTGTGTCATGAGAGGCAGAAATGTTAAGTTCCTTAGACAAGTTAGAAACCTTAACTGTTTCAGATCCATTATTCCGACTTTTTTCTAGAAAACTTTTCATCACTCATCATGCGAAACATTTTAATTTAGCGCGATCGACAAGTATTTCTGGCCTCTTGTCAATTATTTTTGGCCTCTATTTATCGCTGTATTCTCATGAATATACGAAAATGCGAAAATTTGCATACCATTGTATAGATAGTTTGACGATGATTAATTTTCTCGCATCACAATTTAAAGTAGGATCGGTATCGAAACCGACTGGGGAACTAGATTGAAATTCCCGGAAAATGGAACGCGGTCAAGGTTAAGGCAAGTCAGCGGCTAGACTATGTCAATTGGGATCGGTGTAAAATATGAAGAAATGCATTCTATACCCATATAGACGACGCCACAGGCGAATACAAATAATATAATGAGCTAGTATGTTTCGTATTATATTGCTTTGTTTTATTGCATAGATATGTAAACTGGTAGCTTTTGTATCATATTGTTTTGTTTTATTGCAGAGTACATTTAGCCTATTTAATAAATAAATTTTTGGGTAATTCTCCTAATACACATCGTTATTGAGGATATAACATACCCATAAAATAAACCAGTTTGGAAGGTCTACTTAGTTCGGGGGAGCTTAACGGGATACGTCTCCTGTTTCGCTTAAATTCTTCTGTTTGGTGTCATATGACTGACAGTTGAGCAGACCGGATATCCTTTCATATTTTTATATTTAGTCAATATTTAAAATGGGACAAATGATCGATACAATAAAATAGAATCAACAGAAAGTATGTACAACAGTCGTGATAATACGACATATATACGTCACTGAAAGAAATAAAGAGACTTTACCGTTAACCGTAATTAAGATCGATAAAATTTCATTTTTAAGGTTTACTCCGGCCATCTGAAATCACGCTCTTAACCGCTTCGCTATCTTCAAACTGTTAAGTGTCTCATGACAGTTCCAAACTTCCGTTTTCTAATACGTGGAATACGAGAAGCCTTCGTAAATTTTCCAGAACGAGTTACTGATATCACTGGAAGCTGAAACGGAGAAGACCGGGGATCCTGGTAGCCAGCTGTCCGAAGCCGCGCCCGGCCTGCCCGACCTGGCCGCCGCCGACGAGTTACTGCCCAGCGACAATGTAATCATATGGGTATAATATCATTACGTATAGAGTATGGGGTGGTTTTGACAATATTTAACAGTTTGGTTTTAATCAGTTTGGTTTTAATTTTCAATCGATAATGCCATAGTTTATTATCTCTATGAGCATAAATTGACTATGTCCACGAAGACCTGATTGTGAGCATAAACATATATAACTCGGGTCTTCGAGGTTTTTTGTCCATAGGCATATACTAATTCTGTAACAGTCTTCTTACGCAAAAAGGTGATGAAAAAAAAGTGTGTGTGTGTGTGTGTGTCAGCTCCGATGTACGACTGGAGTTTACTCCTTACAAACAATTATAAAATAAATAGATTAGTGAATGAGGGTAAACAAATGCATTTTTTACATTACTTAAAGCAAGTTTGATACATTTATTTATATTAATTATACAACCAGGAAAACATAAACAATCATCATTTTATGGATTTATGTAATGAAGTTTTAAGCAAGATTTATTCTATTCAACATTTACCACCACACTCGTCTAAGTAAAGTTAATAAATCATTTAAGGGGATGCGTGTGCGCTTTTCATCTTGCGTTGTATTTATTCCAGAAACAATATCGGCATCATTGAATATTGAGGCAATTGGTTTGTGGTAACTAAAATATGATACACGGACATCGGAAGATACATGTTGATAAATCGCGAAATCATCGCATCAACAGTGGTACCATATCTAGTTGTTCCCAGTGTTCTACCAGAAAAAAATATAATTTGGAATCGAAACTCCACAAGTTGACAGTTGTTATTTATTAACATTAAATGAATAAAGTATATACTGATATAGTTATGTCGGCGCTATACTTTACATATACTGCTAGGGGACGCGCAAGATAAGTTGCGCACGAATATGGAGACTATACACGTGTAAAGTCTCCATACACACGAGACTGACCTGAATGTAACGTAAGGTCAACTTTGATTTTACTCCCATCATTTTACATACCTCGGGCTTATATATGAAAAATCGATTCTTAAGGAGTAAACTCCAATAAGCTCCAATAAAAAAAAGTTCTGTTTCCAATAGAAACTGCATACTCATCAAAGTAAAAAATATCTTTCATATTACTTAATGAGATTAATTATTAAAATGCTAAATGAAATTTCAATCGGCATGTGTAAATTTTCGATTGAGGATGCTTTCTTTCGCGATACCAATTCAAGTTCCGATTTCGATCTCTACCACAGTCTTTCTTCATCTGAAACGATGAAGCTTTATAACATTGACAAATAATATTGACTATTAATTTTGGACTTCATTTCATACAAACTCACGCGTTCTCTTTTTAGTATTAGTATTAAATTACATGTATATGAACCCAATTGTTAATACGCACATACACATATATGTGTGTATATATATACATTTCTATATAAACTGGCGAAACTATCAAAAGTATGTCTTTATTTAAAAATTTCAAAAGAACTCAACTTCCGGCATATTTTTCATAACTCTTGGTCGTTTTTGAGGCATTATACCTTCACTATCAGAGCTTTCCATAAATTACCCTCCAAAAAATTCATCTTAAGTTGCGTGCACTTTGACAACCATAATTTAGGAACAACACCAAACACTCACAATACAGCAGAATTTCGTATGTCACACTAACACACCTCACGAATCAAAAAGTAACAGTATAGTTTATTTTGTCAATAACGAATCAACTTTGCAAATTTTCTAGCATGTGTAAAAAAATTGAACATTATGTCAAGAAATTTTGAAAAGCATGCACATATTCACCTTAGTATTGACAGTTTTAATCGACTCTAACCAAAAATATGTATTACCTATGTTATGACGTTCTCGCTTATTCGATTGAAGATTTAATTGCATCAACAATTTCTGTTGTAGTGAGTTAACGTTTTGCCTTTTGAATCATGGTAACTTACGATTAGAAACAAAGAATTTGGAGCTTCCAAAGATTATATAAATTTCATCAATGATTACAATACACCAAGTTCATTGTGTTCATTAGCTATAGAAAAATTAACATGCAAACACAATGTACTATGAAATAATAAGAGAAATGATTAATGCTCATGATTATGTGCTGTCTAAGCAACGATCGATATAGATTCTGGCAACATAGTTGCCAAACGAAAACTTGAAGAAATAGGGCAAGTGCGAGTTAAATTCACACACCATGAGTTCCGTGCCATATTTTAAACAATACCTACATTATTAAATTTACACATTTAAAGATTAGATTAATTTTATAATTCATTCCCTGTAACCCTAACACCTATTTTTTCATGATCTGACTTAATTAAATTGAGCTACTTTATAGTAGCTCATATTATTGTTGCTATATTATAATAACGAAAAAAAAACTGAAAATTTAATTTTGTTTTTATTTATTTATTTCCTACATAACATCTTAAAAAAAATATTGACAACTAGCTGACCAAATAGTTTGTGAGTGTAGCTGGTTCCCTCGCCTGCCTGATACAGTTAGCATAAACAACTAACTATAATGCTGTTTATACCCTTGAGTGTTATTAATTAAAGTTACTATAAAACTATGTAAATACCAATTATTCCCTAAGTTTTATTGTTTATTAGAAATAAAAACTATATATTTCATTAATTAATATTTTTAATCAATGAAAGATATTTAATGAGTTTTAAATTATCACGAATGTCGGAGACACGCTGAAATTAAATATACCAGTTATTGTGTAACCATGGTTGCTTGTAACCGTGGTTGCTTATAACCAAACTGTCAGTTACTATCGCTTTAAATATCTAACGATGTTTTTTAATCTGGTTTGTATATTAAGTTATAAATCCCATGATCGTGTTTTTAAATAATCAATGATTTCAATTTTAAAATAATCAATAATTATTCTACTGCTAGTAACTAATAAAATGAGAAAAAAAAGAATAAAAACAAGTACTATCTCGGCACACCTTAACCTAAAAATAACGTCAAAAAGTAAGTGAAAGCTTTGACTTACAGTAGACCTTTACAGGAGGAGGACATACCCGCCACGACCCTGTGACGCGCATCTGACAGCTAAGTGCTCTGTGTTTGTGGCTCACCGCACGCCACGCATTGCCACACACGCCCGCTATTGCCACAAACCTAGCCACTGTTTGCCATATCACCGCTTGCCATCCATTCATTAAAAAAAGCCATCATTCCCTCCCAAATTCTCATTGTTAATGATTTGTTATTAGCTGAACATTACTTTCGTCGCGAAATAAATGACTATGTATATATATTTATTTTTTTTAAATTAATCTCTTACCGACGGAACCAAAGTAATTATAATACGATAGCGCACTTGTTACAGAAAAAAATGTATAACTATAGCAATAATTCTGTCAGAATGATTACTGTAAGTCCAATCTCCAATGTCCATTTTGATCTATTTAAAACCTATTCTCGACGACATCGCCTTTTTGTGAATATGTCACGGTTTAAATTCTATTTTTATTCCAATTTCCTTTTTTTTTAATGTAATTGTTATTTTTTTATATGTGTAAAACTAGTATTACAATTTACTTTATGCTTGTCAACAATATTATTGTAATGTTCTAGTAATTGACACCACATAAACGATTCATGTTAAGTATTTTTCAATGAAATATGGTTTTGTTATTAAGTTGTTGAATGATAACGTTCAAATATTTTTTTTATTACACTTTTATAAACACTAAACTAAGCAAAGTTTGTTAATGAAATTTGTCATTAATAACAAATGGAACTTTTACCGTGGCATGGAAATCTAGTCGATTATGTATGTATGTATAATAAGTTTAGAGAATTGTTAATAAGTTTTGTTTTGATATGCTGTCAAGCCGTATTGATTATGCGTTCATGTAAAAAATTACTGTTGCAATACCAATTATTGTTGCAAATTGTTTACATATCATGCAAATAAGGAAAGCTGTTTTTCGCTGTCATATCATTACAATAAAAAAAAAATACAGAAAATTAGCTTTTTATCAGAAAAAAATTAGACCTTTCAAAGCGTTCCGTAATGGGCTTCCTGGTTCGCAATAAATGCATGTCGTGACTTTAAATTTCTAATATAAATATCATATATATTCCTCGATAAATAAATAATTTATATATATTTTTTTAAATAAATAACTGCTGATATTCGTGTTTTCATTCACAGAATCTGTATATTTATGTGTTCAATTTACCTACTTCAAATAAGATTTCGTGAATGGAACGCGACTACTACAAATTGTCACCTGTTTAATTCCGTATATCCTGACTCGCATAAACTAAACGTCTGGACTATAATTTACAAGTACAAAATTCGCAGATAAGAAAGAACTCTTCTTGGTATTCTTCTTTTTGCACTTCTACCTCGTTGTCGAGGGTACGAAGGCGTCTTTGAAACAACTCATTTTACATTTGTACATGTGCTCAGTTCGTATAATGCTCAGAAACAACCGCATAGCGACATAATGAAATCGAATATGGGATGTAAGAAGTGTGATTCCGAAATAAATGTTATAGGTATATATTTGAAATAGCATTAATGAATTATGACAATTATGATATATCTATTCGATGTTTCAGTTAAATTTCTATTGAGAATTATTTTAGTCCTTATTGCGAAAAGGGGGCCTATTATAATACTTTCTATTTTTGTGATGCGAACGCTTTTAAAATGTCAATGATAGAGAAAGAAACGCACTGCCTTACATCTAAGTAAATGAATACAATAATTCTAAGCATATTCCTTTTAATTTCGGCTTGAAAATATCAAAGGGACGCGCGAACGGCGGCGAGCCTTGCAGCAAATTGGTGTTCAGTTCAAAACGGCAGATAATGAGAGTTAATTGAAAAAAAATTTTTTAAATAATGTTAACGCTTTTTATATGAAAATTTTTACATGTGTGATATATCCATCATATTTACTGTCTGAAGGGATGTACGTGAACCGCGATGCGGTTAAGTGAATTATTTTTCATGCAAACAGCTCGATGGATGAAAATAAAAACGGTATGAAAGTGCAATCCGAGATCTTTATTTAATGAGATATTTTGTTTATAAAATAAATATTTTTATCTTGGCATATCTCATGGTTGCACTAAAAATACTGTATTTATTTGTTGAACATTTTCCATAAGTATTGTTGCAAATTCTCTGACTATTGTTAGACCTGTTTCCGTAACTGCCTTTCTTCACTTCTTACTAGTCACATTTATTTTTTCACTCACAAAATATTTATAGCGTTGGCAAAAATAATAATAAATAAATAAATAAATCGGCTTTTTATACACAGTCGCTGAAATTAGAGAGTAATTGTATGGTAGGTCGAATGTATAACAAGTCACGGTTTTTTGTCCGAATGTATTTTCTTTGTAGGCACATACGTTCGGGTCTTGTTAATTGTTCCGTTTATGTTTTGTTTGGAATATGTTTTTTTCTTCTTCTAACTTAACCTCAATTCGACATTCCGACAGAACGTCGTGGCTTAGAGCGACTTTAAATGTTTTGTATCGACTCAAAGTGTGTACGTAGTGGTAAATCGTATGAAGTCACAATAATTATTATGGTATTAAAATACAATTATATATTAGTTAATTGTTACATAACTACGGTATATGTATAATTGACAGTGGATCGCATTGTTTCACAAGTTATATTGGCCGAATATTGCTGAAATATAAGGTAACATGTTCTTTGAAAATATAATATCTTCATATACGGAACAGCATCCTGTGTTTTATTTAATTACTCCTTTGAATAAACTAGTCCGGTTTCATTGCTTCTCCATTAACAGATTGATTTATGTCTCGATCTGGAATTAATGTCGTATATTTATAATCTATATAAACTTAATTAGATATACTAATGTATAACGTAACTTATAAATAATAACATATATCATAAATAAAATTACATATAAATGTTATTTTTTTATTTTATAGTTAACTTGTATTTTTCAATTTAACTGTATATGTATCATATAAAATTAGTATTACGGTGCCTGAAAATTGTTTACATTTGTAAATCTATGTTATTTGTGCTACTGCATTAATTTTCTACATAGTTCAGACAAATGACATTTCATAATAGCTGATGGATATTCCTTATTTGTTTTTTTAATTTTTTCCTTTTAATAATCATTTCATTTATTTTCTTTTATTCTCTTAACATATTTTTGACGTGAACGCGTTTTGATAAATCATAGAAATTGTTACACCTTTAATGGACAATCAGTTGATATCATAAACGAGAAATGACAGAATATTTTTTTTGTAATTAATCTTCTCAATCCATAATAAATAAATTATATGACTCTTTTTTTTAATTAAGACCATAAAAAAATTTTTCTGTTGAAAATAGCCGCAATTTTGAAAATCTATGAATCTAACAAAAAAACAAAATATGAAGAAATGACTAGGAAAGGAAAAATAACATTATCGGAAATTTTAAATATTTATTTTAAGAAATCATTATTATTTTAGTTGCGAGGTTGTTTATAAAGAATATGTAAAATAATAAACTTTTGAAAAAACATTTTAAAATGTCAGAAGTTCCAAAAAATAAAATAAATTAAAAACCTTAAACAATGAAAATACGTCATTTTTCATACAAAGTAATTTATCAACAACTTATGCTAGATAATAGATTTACTTTAATAACGTGGACCTTTACTGATTAAGATATCATTATGAATAACATAATTAATTAGGAATTTTTGTTAAAAGGACGATCGTGTTAATTGATTTTCTCCGACATTTTCGATTCCGACGAATAACCCATTAATGACGTGATAGAGCATTTAAGTGAAATCCCTTTTACATTGTAAACATGTTATTGACCATTTAAAGTCACTTCTTCTACATACACAAGCAGAACCCAACCTAGTGATACAAGAACAAAAATTCGTTTTCAACAAATTTTCGGAAGCTGGTTGTTGGTTCATTGTAAGTGGTACTAGTAAACTGTATTTTCCCTCTCCAATCTTTTAGCATTTTTCATGTCCCATCCACAATTGTACTTGTACCTCCACTCTTTTTATACAATAAAGTTAAATAAAGTGTCAATAAAGTTAAGTTGTCACAAATATTTTTACTTGTAGCTTTAAGAAACTGTCGGTTATCGAGACTCACGTAAGTGATTTTTTTTTTTTATTTTTACATATTTAGGAGCGCTATATGATTCTAAAATGCGTAATAATATCATATTGTATAACAATAGTGACGTAAAATAATCTAAGTCATTATTGCACTGAAATTCAAGCTTTACGCAGAGAAAATAAAAGTTTCCTTCAATGTCTGCTGAATCGATATACTTATTGTATCTGTCCTTACTTTGTACTTATTTGTAATAAGAAATATTTAAATTAATCATCAGGTCGGGTATTCGTCTTACCATTGTAATCGAATTAGAGCCAGTCTTAACTGAACCTCGACTATGTGACCCCCTATGATTCGCACCCAGGACCCACCCTTGATTTTGATAATAATAAAATTGATCAGCGACGCAGGACACATACGTTTCTGTCGGCACATAGTCGGGAATTTCAGAAAATACTATGAAAAAGAATCTAACTAACTTTCAACGTGAACACAAGAACGATATTCTATTTTCGGAGCAAAGAAACATCTTCCACTCGTCCTTTTTACTGTCTCCGCTTCCTCGCCCTACTCCTTTTTCAGTATCTTTAATACCTACTCTTGAAGTATGTTTGCCGTCAATATATATATATATACATATATATATATATATATATATATATATATATATATATATATATATATATATATATCTGTAAAGAACACAATATGCAAGAAGTAACGTCGCTTTCTAAAAACTGGCCAAGAGCATGTCGGACTACGTTCATTATAGGGTTCCGAAGCCATTATTACAAAGAAATGCACTACACATGAAAAAAGTACGTTGTTACACTTTTTACATGTTCCCCGAACAAAATAGTTATAAGCACTTTAGTCGCCTATAACTAGAAAAAGAAATAGGTATGTCAACTACTACTATTAAACTAGTGTAAACTAAAAAGCACCGAAAAAGAGCGTATCTTCATGGCATTTACATCCTTTTGTTACGAAACGCAGTTTTCGGGCGTTAATTCAAAACAGTTTTTATATTTTGTGGACATATGGTTTAGAAAATATTGGTGGGGACACCAATTTTAGGAGCGATTATTTCCAAAAATATTCACTTAATCAAAAAAATTGTTTAGATACTTTAAAGTGTTTTTAAAAGAACTGTCGAAGTATGTGCTATGCGTTGATGTATGATGGAAAATATTTTTTTCATCTGCTGTTACATGCATGGAGTACTCCCCTAGAAATAATGTTGTTTTTTTTTATTTAACTACCAAACTAAGCAGCGGCTTAAATAAGACACCTACACTATTAATTTCATCAATATACGCCTTGCACTTTTTGAATAAAATTCCTATGACATACGGACGGACGGACGGACATAACGAAATTGTAAGGATTCCGTTTTTGACATTTTGACTCGAAACCATAGATGAATATGAATATATAGACTCGAAACCCTAAAAAGCGGAATATTTCAAAGAGTAAATTGAAAAGGGATCATGCTGATATTACAGATGGCAGCACACAGCTGATAGTAGCTACAGTGTGCAAATAAAAAAAAATCCAGACCCACAACGTTAAAAATACTGTTTCAAAATAAATAAAATAAATAATGTTTTTTTTTATTAACTAATACAATTAAATTTACAAAATACGTCGAAAGACCCAAAGCTCTTTTAGTCGGGGCATGTTATCGATGTAACAGAAAACTAGGCCACGAACAAGAGGCACTCAAACTGGTAGAATTGTTGTTCAAACAAAAAATTGAAACGTATAAGATATCAAGATAACAATAAATAATTTTGTGAATAAATTGTTGTTGTACATCTTCAGAAATTACCTGTTTTCTATTTTCTCAATTCTAATAAATTCGCTTCCTTTCTACTTGTCTGCAATAGAAACATCAAAACTGCAATTTGTAAATGTAAGCCGGGTCTATCCGTAAAATTTAAGCGCCATCTATGACTCATTTCGTTACATACCTACGGTGGGTTACACAATAAGTAAAAACGTAGTACGTAAAAATAATCCTTTAGATTTGACAGATAACGTACGGATAATCTGACAAATCTACCAGATTACGTTCACGAATTACATTTTTACTTTTGCTGCATCCCGCCGTTATATTTACATCTTCTATTTTTTATTCAGCAAGAATAATTAAATCAAAAATTATGGATCCACGTGCAGCGTCAGGTACACACGTTGCGTGTCGTCCAAATTTTTCTACTTTTTTTATCCCAATTTAGTATTTGCTCGCATTTTACAGGGAAAATCTGTAATAGCAAATGACGAGGATGGAGGATTTTCAGATGTTAGGTTGCCTTAATTGAGCACATATCCTATTGTGGTGAGCGCTGCACAATGTGGTATTTTTAATTGAGAGCCAGTTTACTTGGATGTAGGTATATTGGTATTTAAAAAAATGGTTAGATGTTAGATAGATAAGTTCATAGAAAATTAATTTATATTCAATAGTAACTATAAAATATATTAGTTTAATAATCTTTTCTAAATTCTTTAAGAATTCATATTTACGTATATGTTTTACTACATTTATCCATTTATTTTGTTTTTCATTTCAGCCATGAAATATGAGCATTATTAGTAGGAAAATAACAGAATTTTATGGCATCGGATATGTGTTTATACTTCTTAGATGTGTTGGATAGTCTAAAAATACAATAATACATTTTAAGAAAATTTATTTTTTTCTTTTCGCGTGGTTTGGCACTCGACAATAAAAAAGTTTCAATTTTTTGCCATCAGATAACATAATCTTTGCCACGCATGTTTCCTATTCCGAGTTATAAACCTAACTGCACTGGATCTAGGTACTTACTCAAAAATTAAATTGTGTGATACACTGGAATCTTTTTTTTTTATAATTGTTATAAACGGCTTTAAGTAACCCCAGATGGGTTAATAATACAAGATGTCTTGTATTATTCGCTAGATAGCGAATAATACAAGACATCTTAATACGAAATAAGCGTAAGTGTACACCATACATTACATATGACACAAATAGACTATACATACTCTATATGCTCTATATAATTAGAATATCTACATTTACTGCAACCAATAAACCCAATTTCATAATTTCACCACATAAGGAAGTGCCATCTAGTGGAAAATTAGTTATACTAATGTAATATAGCTAAGATCTAAACTAACTTATCATCATCTTTAATTGTTGCAGGTTGTTTTTTAAGTATTATTTATTAGAAATTTATGTTAGAATAACCATATAAATCAATTATTTTTTGCGCAATCTATGCGTTTAAAAGAACATTTACTTTTTTTAGTTCTGCTACTGAATAGTAGATAGCGATAGTAACTCAACTTTAAAATTTTTTAACATGTATAACTTACTGATTTGCATTTTTATTAGTCACAAAGAATGGAAAAGCATTAAAAATTCACATGCTTCTATTTATCTGATTTAGATATCTATATAAAATTACGTATTAGAATTATTTATCTACTGAGTAGAGAAATCGTTTTAGAACTCAATTTGAAACTGGATACATCATATTCTAACTCTGTATCGTACAAAGCCTGTAATCAAAAAACTGTTTTTTCACGGCTATGACTTATATTAATAATTACTTTATCTATGAAATAGGTTACCTACCTCATAAACGACCGGGCATGCTTGGAATAGTATGTCTTTTAATAAAAAAAAATCAAAACCAACAGGAATAATTATGCTGTGCATATCCACAAGACAAACTGAAAGCGTACGTCGCCGTCGGTGCGGGCGCACCGCCGGAAGCAGGTGTGGCGCGCCCGCCGGCTCGGCGCGCGGGAATAATAAAAACTTTTAACGCCTACTTTCTCCGCTTCCTGTAGCATGGCGCTGCGACCGATGGAGATGATTATTTAAAAAATAATTTAATAT
The DNA here is from genome assembly GCA_005406025.1 of Eumeta japonica. Taxonomy (NCBI): domain Eukaryota; kingdom Metazoa; phylum Arthropoda; class Insecta; order Lepidoptera; family Psychidae; genus Eumeta; species Eumeta japonica. The sequence continues at coordinate 813,444 of BGZK01000044.1, forward strand.
CGTAACTAGTAATAATGAAGTGGACAATAAAGCTTAAACAATAAACAGAAATAACATCTCTATTGCTGTTGCATATATTTTTAACATGCTCTGAGCCGCGTTATAAAATTCGAATAATACTCATATTCGCCATATACACGCAACTAATCAGATAAAGTCGTTAGACCAGGAAGGTTCATTAAGAAAACATCGGAGATATCGCAATATGTGCAAACCTCAACACCACGAACGCCTTGAGACCTTGTACTCAGTTGTAAATGCGCCCATATTTTATTAGTAGCGATTCTATTCCTACATCGATTTCGTCGGCCATCCAACAACGGAACAAGGCTACAAAGTAACGTCGAACGTGTATGACGATGTTAAGAGAGTTTTAAAACGTTCCTCAAATTTTGCGTTTTTTTCATTTTTTTTATATTTTACCCTCCGCCTGCGAAAAATTTATAGCAAGTAGGCAATCCTAACGAAACTACAAAAACATTAGAAGGTGTAAAAATCTTTAATTCAAGTTTCATCGTGTGAAAATATCTTAATAATTTTTCTATTTTTGTTACGTACTTTTTATATTCAGAAAATTTTTTCGAGTCACTCAATTTTGCACCAAAAATACATCATAAATCGGGGTTTTGTAATTTTAATATACACCGTAGTCACACTCGCGTTATCAAAACAAATCTTACATTTCAAACAGCTCAACCGTTTAGCATTTACAAGGGAACATACGGTTGGAGATATATACATTACAAACATACATACAGGTCAAATATATAACTCCTTTGAGCTTCGCCGTAGTTGGGTAAAATCATTCAACTGTACCATTTCGAACTTTATCTATACAATATAACTATACTTTTTAAAACAATTCATATGAATCCATCTTGTGTGCGTATGCTGTTATTTCAATGCAAAACTAATTTTATTTTCAACTGTAAAATAATTATCTATTTATTTTGCAATAACCTAAGGTGTAATTCGATTAATGGAAGAACGCATATAATTACTTATCCACAAAAACAACTTCTCGTGACCTTAATAGGTAATTGGACCCATAGGCTGTCGTGACCCTAAAAACTGCGCAGTTCAAAATTCCTTTCAAATTACCTATAATACTTTAACAAAGCGTGTTTACCGAAATTCCGCTCAGGTATTTCGCATCGAATGATCCTTTTATTATAGACCCATCGGAAAAAAATATGTACAGTCAGAAGAAAAAGCATTTAATTTACCCGTTAAGGGAAATATAAAAGGGAATTTCACATCTTACGCCATATTAGCAAAGCGGAACTTAATATTTTATAGGTGTGGTGCTAACAGTATTGTCATAGACTACAGACTATAATGTGAATAAATACTTGACTATGAGAAAGACCACAGTCACTCTAAAATTATTTGAAATGTAAAACTTAGAAGACGAACGTCGCCAGCGTTCTTCAGTGTGTCAAACGCGAAACAAATTAAATTATTATTTTTTTGCATTTTATTATTGTAAATTAATTTAATAAAATGATGTAAATTCCTACATTTCTTTATTTAAAAACGTAAATTTATACTTGTTTGGCGTAAATAAATAGCATTTTATTTTTTTTATGCATTTTTTTGCATCGATTGGTTATAGAGGTTAGAAAGACAATCTAGTCTTTATGACTGATCGATGCAAAAAAAAATGCATTTTTCGCAATTAATTGTTCCGATCCGATTCGACTAAAAGCCTTCACTTCGGCAGCGGTCCGAGGGCGGGGGTCGCCGAGGTCACGCCGACACTCGTGCCCTCTCGGTCAACCTTTCCCCGAAATCGTGCCCGTTAAATTGACAAACCTCTTAAAAATAGACAATTTTACAAAAATTAAAAAAAAAGAACTTTCATACATAAGCAGGGATATCCAAAATAAGTAAATTGTAAATTACTTTATATTATTATATTCATGGTGAGGGCATCCGTGCTCATAATCAACGTCGATTGCGTCATCGGCCGGAAGACCCAGTCCAGGAGATGCTTGGCTTGTATCGATCTGAAATATCAGAGTGTAATTACTGTAAAATTGGGTAAGACCGCGATTTATTTGTTACAAACGCAACTTTAACACATGAAAAAACAGTGCCCAATTCCGGCAACAAATTGACATTCATACAATTCAATTGTACTCAAAAAAAAATTAAATTGGACGTATTAATATTGGCTAAACGTACACCGTTTAGCCAATATTGAATATTAGTGATGTAGCACGGAATGAATTTTTATGTGAAATTATATTTTAGACAGATGTATTGTGTAGTACCAATCTGTACAAATATACATGAATAAGAAAATAATGAGATGAAAATACTCATAGAAGAAAATTATGATATGTTAAGCTTCTCTCTATCTACATATTTTCAATACATCTTCTCTGAGTCTGTTAATTTTCTTATCTGCAAGTTTCTGGCGTTACCAATATACCTATGGTGAATATGAAATATATGTTATCTATAGGTACATATTTAAGTGAACTACCACCCTCTGACTGACTGACTCATCATGGCATCTCCTAACCTAAGTCCGATTGAACTGAACTTTTGCATAGTTACTTTTTTTCGCGACGTAGACGCTCGCAGAGGACGGGTTTTACGCAAATTCGATCCAAAAAAAGTTTTTCATCATTTTACATGTATGCGAACGGAGCCGCGAGCAAACGTTACTTTTATGTAAAAAAATTGTCCCAAATATTTTCATGAAAATTGTAAAAATGTACAATCATTCAGCTGATTTGTTTTGAATGATAATTTTGATTTGCGAACCAATAAAAAAATTAAACCTTTAAATTTTTTGTTTTTAATGGTAAAAGCGAGCCTTCATGTGTTTGCCCGCAAACGTCAAACACACATTTCACAAGACCAGGGAACCCTGAACACACATAGGAGATTTTCGCGTTCCTTCGGCAACAAACCCGTCATTATACGATTCGAGGGTTATGGAAGACGCGCCATTATCTTTGTCTGTCCGGCTGCGTTGAAAAAAAAGTCTAGATAAACGGTTTTTAATCTGTGCCTTAGTTTTCGCGTGGCGGAATTTCGAACGCCTTCGGCTAAAGATATTATGGAGCACAAAAAAAAAAACCGATTCGTCTCCTTAAAAGCTCGCCAATATAATCGAAAACCACGAAAATAAATAGTTTTTTGGTCAATATTTTGCGCTTGTATGATTTATTTATTCGTTAGAATTTATTTAATCGTAAAAGTGCGTAATATATATGTAAAAAAAAACTGACTTACTGACTAACCAACGAACAGATAAAACGGCTGGATCTAGAAACTTCGTATTTCGTACAAGTCTTAATTTTGTTATTGAGACAAGCAATAAGAAGAGGTTTTGGCCGTCTCATCATTAGAAGGTGAAAACAAATGTGAAAGTCTGTATAGAAATGCCATTACTTTAGAAGTGAGATTAATATAAATTAGAATTTCGCCTCTTCTTTTTCGAATAAAGAAATGCGATTTCGGGATTTTTTAAAATTCATTGAAGAATGTTGGTATTATGGATGTTGAAAGTTTGTTTAAGCGTGTGACATTAATGTTTTTTTACTAAACCTCCGCTGTCCGTCTGTTTGTCTGTCAGGATAGTAAAGGTGTCTCATGAACCGCGACATGTGGACAGTTGCGATTTCTACGAAGTGTGTTCTTAACTTCTATTCTCGCTATTTCTATTCATTTCTATTCTCGCTATAAAAACAAATAATAAAAATATAAAGAAGACATCGTACAAGAAACATGTTTTTTCGGCATTTTTTGTTCAATCTCAATTTTTATTTTTTATTTGCATTAACTGTTTTTAAAAAGAATGTATTTTTCAATACGGTATGGTGGTACCTTTTGCATGCGAATTCAACTCGCACTTGGCCATTTTTTTAGTTATTAGCCTCTCACTCTAATCGACGTTTAAGCTGTCTGCACCTTGACTATTTCTATAGCAATTTAGAAAATAATTACCCTTAATTCTATTCTCAGATACTTAGAAGATATTAAATTAGGTTAATTTAAAAATTATAATAACAATCATCTAATTTGTGGTCGGAAATCGTAAAAAAATATATTGAAACTATATCATGAAATAGGTTTGAAAACGTTCTAATGACCCGTCGTTACCGACGCCGACAAAGCCTGTCGTTTCTTCGGAATTTACATCAAACATTTCATTACTTCTCTTACAACTGTTCATTTCCGCCTTATTCACCATTTCATTTTGTATCGCATCAACAAGGGAGTCGCGGGTGCGTCCGTCTGTGGACGCACGACGTCGGCAAAACTCATGGATGCAGATGTTTTTCCATAAAAAATGGCCATGAGGAAGAAATCAATTATAATTTTGAACCTCCATTTTTCATGAATGTATCGTAGCACACGTACTAGCCAACAGATATTTTCTTTACGGATCACGGACACTCATAAACCAGCACTGCACTAGCGCGGGAAGCTTGCGTTACAAGCATCTCAATATGAAACAGAAAGTCGATGAACAATCTGGCCTTTTGCAGTATTAGGTTAAGACCTGACTTCAAAATAAGTTGTGTTAAGTTGGAGAGCTTAATGGAAAAGTGTTTAAATATTCATTATTAACGAAAGAACAAAGTAATATCGCTACTTTGTACAGCTACATAACGCGTTATGGTTCGATGAGGCTTAACGCGTATAAATGACGTGACGGTTTGTCGCGCGCGTCCGTCTTCAGTGCGCTCGCCGTTCCGAAGCCTGAGTAAAGCAGTCGTTTTAACAACACCTGTACTAAACGAAGAAGACGAAGAAGTTGAGCTATTAGGTTGAACCATGGAAAAAATCGAGTGGCACTTTCGAGTTAAGATCCTCGCATGGTGTTTATTTTGCTCATTGAAAGTTTAAATATTTAGTGTGAGTGTGTGTGCGTGCGTGTGTGTTTATGTGTGTGTGTTGTGTGTGTGTAAAGAAATGAATAATGCCTTTTCTAAAACACTTGTCAATTTGTAGGTCTCTTTGTGTAAGGAGCATTAAATACATGAATATCTGCTAATAAATAATATTTAATAACATTTTTAAAAGCACAAAACAATGTAATTTACCTAAATTATTTTAATGTGATATTTGGACTCTGCTTTTGTCAATATTCCATATTAATCGAATATAATATAAGTCAAAAGTATAATTTTTTTTCAGTGCGGTATGTGCCATTATAAAACTTGTCAATTCGCTGAAATCTGAAACTGTTAAGGCAGTTGGTCTTTATTAATTAAAAGTAGATATTATAAATGTTATTCAAAAGTCACTTACAGTGTTATTTTGTTGTTGTTATCATGTTGACCAATAAATATCGTCCCACGCTTCGCGATTTAAATAAATGCTGACTCTATTAATTTATTACCGAATATTAATTAGATAACTGCTCAAAAATAATTTAATCCTCAAAACAAATCAAATGAATCCATATACAAGGGCTTTACTAGTATCTAGCGGCTGAAGAGTTCCATTATTAACAAGCATTTCAAGATACAAAGGTTTAATTGCTAAAATTTTGATCCATATATACACAATATCTAAATATATTTCTCGAGTTGTAGAATCCGCAGTCAAGTAAAAAGTCAACTTAAATTTCAATTTTTATTTAATTTCAATTGAACATTCTTTTCAAGCAATGAACCCAAACATAAACGGCCATAAGGTAGACAGGCGTGTTACTTGGAAAATTTGCTTACAATTGTGAAAAAAATATAAAGATACAAGCGCCATAATGCTTGTTTTAGATGTTATTGTTATTGTATATTAATTAGTTCGGGGAATTCCAAATAAGACGTCATTATATTTGATTAACTTCGAATTATGGACCCTACTTTGTGAAATTCCAGTTATAGCGTATAACTCGACTATCAAAAAATATCAAATATCAAGACCTCGTAGAGAAATAACATTTAGGTGCGTACAAAGTCAGTACACTTCAATGCACCGCGTATTTAGGGGTTCAGCGGAAGGTTATAGCAATTTTTTGCATCTTACTAAGGATTTCCAGTTAACGCGATTCGAGTTATAGAGATTCTACTAAATTGGTTCGATCAAAACAAATCAAATAAATCCAAACTTGAGGAGTTTCCTACAGTAGCCAATGAAGAGTCCCACTTTCCACCTGCCAGTTCTATGAACAGATCAGCGCGATGATACTAAATCACCATATTGTCACCCGTCATTTCAAGTCCATAAAGTAAAATCAAACTACTTCCTGCATATGTTAAGCTAATATAAGCGTGTTAAAAATACTTATTTCTTCCGGCATTTTTATCAAAATTTATAAATTTGTTATAACAGCTGCTTCACGCCACACACGCAAGAAGGGGGCCGGCTGCCGGAAGTGGAGGACCAGAGCGGGAGGGAAATATCTCGATTCAAAATCAAAAAAAACATAATAAATGTTATACTTTTCTGCGCATGCGACGTTGGAAGTATGGTAACAACGTAATAACGTAACCCTTAATACAAGGGCTGCTATTTCCGTAACTAGCCACATTCAGAACAATATTTATAAAGTAATTGTAACATTTAAAAATGGCACTATGGATGTATAATAAATATATTTTCTTTCATATAACTGTAAATTGTTTTGCCATTGTAGCGTCATTGGTGATAAATACACGAAAATTGCGTGTTTTTATCACCATGGATTTAACTCGTGAAAATTTTCGTGAGATTGATTTATTACGACTTTCGGCGTGGGATAACTCTAAAACAGTGCATTGATCAACTAAATTCGACTTTTAGGGATAAAGCACCGTCGAAAACCACTGTGTATCACTGGTTTAGTGAGCTTAATCGTGGGCGGTCTTTGCGCACGGACAAATTTAAATAAGGTCGTCCTAAATTGGTTTTTGTACCATAAAATATCGATGCTGTGCAGGAACTAATAATGCAAGATCGTCATGGTAGATATTGCGAGATAAAGACGTCCCCTGCCATAAGTATGATGAACATACATAAGATATTACAAGAAACTTTGGCTGTAAAAAAAATTGTTCGCGTTGGATTTCGCACAACTTGTACATTGATCGAAAATAGGCTCGTGATGATTGATGCAAAAAAATGATAAAAAACACAACTATGGTGCGCCAAAAGCTGTTAATAATATCTAAACAGGTGAGGATTCTTGGATCTACGCGTATAATCCCGAAACTAAACAACAGTCAAGGGTGTGGGTATTTCAAGACGAGCCGAACCCAAAAAAAGTAATTCGTGCCAAAAGCACTTTGAAGCAAATGATTCCTTGTTTTTTTGGTATGAATAGACATGTGGTTACAGTGCTACTATAAAATCGTGAAACAGTCAATTCGGAGTGGTGCACGACCATTTGTTTGCCAGAAGTCATGGAAGAAATAAGAAAGAACAACGCAGAATCATTCATCATGACAATGCAAGCTGTAATACGTCAGCTGAAACAACTCGGTTTTTTCTAGGTCAAAAGATTGAACTGACGGGTCGTCCGCCGTACAGCCCCGATTTGGCACCTGACAATTTCTAATTATTCCCAAGCATGAAGAATAAATTACGTGGTCAACGTTTTCGAGTCGCGAAGAGGCCGTTGATGCGTTCAAAATTCACGTTTTGGAGATACCTCAATAAGAATAGAAAAAATGCTACAAAAATTGGTTTCAGCGTATTCAAAACTGTATCGATCATTACAGCAAAATTTGTTTCTTTTTGATATTCCGGACATATAAATAGCAGCCCTCGTAACGTAAATGCAGCAAGTTAGACAGTAGTCAATAGAAATTTAAAATTTAAAATGCTGCAATGTAACTTAACTTATTAATAAAAAATATTGTAGTCTTATAAAAAATAATCCCAAATTTATCAGTAAAGTTTCCATTAATGGGGCTGCCACATTAATGTTATAACAACAAGACTGTAAAAATTGAAAAAATTGTTTTTTTTACATTACATTCTTTAAGTACACATTGTATCTAAAGAATACAAACTATATATTTAGAACACACAATATCCGAACAACTTCATTCTTGTGTACAAGCACTTTAATGCAATTCGCTTTAAATGTTTTAATACGGCGACGACTCTAAAAATATCCATAATACGGTATAATTGCAATGAGGCCATATTCATCCTAAAAATGATTATATATTACCCAGATGTATACATCTTTTGCACACCCAACCCGTCCAACGTAAATGCTGGCTATGACGTCACTCAAGCGATACATTTTATATCGAGCAGCTGGTTTGCCACCGCAACGCACCTACTATCGGAACTCTATTCTAATACGACTTCGAATCGCTCTCGGATGCATTTAACATTTTCGTTTTATTCTAAATATCGGTGTCGTTAAACACAAACAAGCTTAGAATGAATGCTATGAATTATATAAAGACTAATACAGATTGCGTCACAGTTATCTCTGACGTCAGCGGTATGTTACGAGGCAGGGAATGATGTATGTTCCGGACTATCCTTAGGTGTGTTATCATTAAAATATGTATTTAATACGCGTATTAATCAAGCCTTGTTTACTAATGACTTTATATTGTGTATAGAATTGGCTTCTGACGCGAAAAGTAATTTTATATTTTGAATTTTCTCAATATCTTGAAGAAAGCAGGAAATTGCACTTGACTCAATTTTCATGAACCAAGAAAAACAATGAAGCATAATTATTATTCAAAATTATATTATGATTTTGAATAAAAATTATGATGGTGATTATGAATGAATGATAGTTCTAATATAATCTACATTCGTGTAGTACTTCCACGAATGTCAACCACTGTTACATTATAAACTTAACTTTTACATGAACTTATTACATACTTAAACTGCCCCAAGACATGCCCGTATGTTGGACATTAATGGACGCGATAATGGCGTTTGGACTGCGGTTTTCGCCTGTTGCATTTTTTCTTTATGAATTACAACTTCTTATAAATATCTTCATATACATATCAAGGTGAATCTCAGCGCCAAATACGAAGGACAATCGAAATCCGACGCAAAGTGAGATCGAGTATCAGTAGTGAAGCTTTTTTAGCACAGCAGAGGCTATATATTCGTGGCCATGTGTGCGCTTATAATTATATATGTGTGTGCGCCGTTCGGTACGCAAATGCATTCGCCTGATCAACATGATAATGTAAAAACACAACTATACCACGGAGTACGAACTAAAACTGGTTGTACGACGACTGACGCTATTTGATCGATTTAACAATAGGAATTCAAATGAAAGACGTTTAATTGAATTGGGTTTAAATCTATCCGTTTGTTCGGGTTAATATACGGAACAACTAAAAAGATCATGATAATATTATAATATGATTAGCATAAGTTGTATAAGTACCAGAAAAATAGCAGCAATATCCAACAGGAGGAACAAGATGAACATCGAGACAGGTATTGCAATAGACCGCAGAACTGTAATGATCCGAAACACCGTAAAATTTGGTTATACATGTGCATTTTTATGGGAAGGTTTTTATTCAATCTACTTTCGCATTTGTACCCGACTTGGTCCGCATTTTGTACTATGAACCAAACTACTACACTGATTCTAAAAATTATTTGAATATTAGTTTTTAGATTTCTACTAAGAAAAGTACGCTATCTCGGAGTAATATAGCTTATATTTTGTTCTGACTCTAGCATTTGCTCCAGCTTTTTATTAATTGGAACCGTGACCGATAACGGTATCAGAATTGAAACTGGGACGGAGTGCAGAATCGAGAACCTAAATCAGGGCCAAATTGGAGAACATAACCGGAATCGAAACCAGGAATGGTACCGGGATTCAAAAGCATTAACGTATCGGGGTTGACAGCAAGATCGTTTGATATATATACCTTTAAATGAGCAATTCTTGTATGTATATATATTACAATAATCAGTATCTCGGAAACAGCTCCTACAATTTCCATGAAATTTCGTGAGTACGGGGTTTCAGGGGCGAAAAATTGATCTAGCTATGTTTCATTTTAAGAAAACTTCGTTTTATTCGTGTTTTCAGGCAACAAATTAGAATTGTAATACGAAAGTAAATTTAGCTACTATCGAGAAGATTATAATAGTGGAAAATGAAGCGGTTGCCAATCCTTAAGGCCCCGGTTCGATTCCACATGACTATTTTTTCAAGTTTTTTAGTTTATTTTTTCAATTTGCTTTTTTTATGAGAAAACGTGCAGTTTCTTCTTTTGTGAGAAAAAGTTTCTTTTTTTGTAATATTAGAAGCAATTTCCTGCTATACCGACACAGAAACACTCAAGCTACTTGACAGTAGATGGCATTGTTAAGCAACACTAAGCTAAACTGTGATGATCACAACATTCTTATGTCCGTAAGATCTAAACATATTATTCATATTTCATTAATATGTAATTCTTATCTAAATATATTTTCCAAAAAAACACGAAGCGAAGCTCGGTCATCCAGGTACTAAAAGATAAAGCAACAAATTGGGCACGCGGGGAAAGTCGCACGTAGAAAGCCAATTCATATACATAATCCAAACAATTTTTCTTTTTAATCCAGTAAATCATATCGGTATGGCTATTTGAGCAAACAACAAGGAATCCTTTGTAGATCGTTTTTGGATACGTATTTTTTTAATTCTATATACCTTTATCATTTGTTTTTAATTAATTTCATATCCCATAAACGGATAACTGATGGTTAATTTACATAATATATATAACGAAAAAAACTTTTTTTTTCCTTGTCCGAGCATCAATCAAAATCTACTGAACATACCGGTGTGACAATTTGACCAATCGAACGGTATCGTTTGCAGATGGTTATAGGATATTTATTTTTTGAATTCCATACATCCTTCACAATTTTTTTTTCACTTATTTTAATAATACACAACTCCCACCGAAACGGGAGGATTACGGCTGGTAGTTATACGACAAATTTAGACATCTTGACGATCGCAGGGACGGCGTAGACGAGAACAAACGTGGGTTTTAAGACGGGGTCTATAACCATTCGCCTTGAGCTGCGAGCATCGATTGCAACTGTACGGTTGCGATTCAACAGTGAAGCTTAATGGTAAAGGCTCAAGACCTGTCCAGTGGGATACGTACGACACGCACGCGCGGCTGCGTGCCCATATCTAAGGCCGCGTTCATAATATTTACCGTTATTGTTTTTCTTCTTACCCCATTTGATCACTTGATGAATATTCTATTGTGTGAAGTGCTGATCCGCGGAAATAATTATAATTAAATGATTGTCTGCAACATGCAGTAACATGCAGCATACAACAACAAGGGCCAACCCACCGCTGACCCTTGAACCTTTTCTTTCACTACTAATCCATATCCAATTAATTAAATATTGATTCGAGAGGATTGACAGATATGGTATTCTACACCGTACCTTCCTAAAAGGATACCAGATATCCTTCTCTCTCTGTCAAGATATATTATCGGAAATCTAGTTGGAAATATGAAAAAAAATAATGTCATAAAATCAACTTATATAAAAAAAAGTATAAAAATTAATTATAAGTTGCTACTGTGGATTTTTATTTAATAAATGTTGATTTATTAATTAAATGGATTGTTCTTATCACCCTCTTAAGGGTGGGCATCCAAAAATAAACATGTTATATGACATGTTTATTTTTGGATGCTCCTCAAGAGGGCTAGCGATAGGAGCTGACTAGTAGAAATCGTAACATAACGCAAAAAACGTTATGCCTCCTCCATGCGAATTTCTCTCTATATTTGCTTCTCTTGAAATTTGTATAATTATAATATATGACCCATAATTTACTATTTTTTATGTAGCTTTTAAAAAATTGATGCTTTTTCTGAGATATTAAATGAAACTTTTATTCTTTACTTCGCATTACTTATATTGACAAAAAACATTGTTCCTGACGGGGCGCCCCCCAACCTGACAGACATTTTTTTCCAGTTGAAAAATGACTATTGCTGTTGCATATTAATCTAAGAAAACATTTTTATTATCAATACTCATAATAATAAATGTTCAGTTTTATAAGTTTATGTTACGCCTAAATAATACCTAATGGCAATAATTCACTGTATTTATATCCTTATAGGTTTGTAAATACAGTAAATTATTGCCGTCATATTTTTTTGATTAATGAAATAAATAGCGAGCTATTGTAAAATACCATGTCTTGATATACATCTCTGAGATAAGGTCAACCAGCTCGGGGAATTCAATAGTTAACATATAGGTGTTATCTTAAGGTGTTATTAGGCCAGATCTATGACCAGCTGTAGTTATATGTTTTTGAGCTACATATCATTCCCAATATTAGAATAGATATTTTTACCGACCATGATCTGCTTGGTAAAATAATTATAAATCAGATTTAAACTGCCTTCAATAGACAGTCTAAATATGTATCTATTTTGTTTTTAAATGACCAAAATAATTTTTCAGTAATTTTTTGAGACCATAAATATTTAAAGATTACAAGTAAAATAGTATTGGAACATGAATACAGGAAACTCCATAATTTAATATTTGTTTTATCATTTTTCTTTAATCACATTCGAATCATCTGTACACAACACCTCTATGTCTTATATGTCACAGTTTTTTCTTAATTTTTATGCTTGGAATCGTTTCAGTCCAATAATTCACTATGGACTAGCCCTCAGCCGGGACATAGCGGGACAAACTGTCCACCGCACGCAGCATAAATACACGATATATATACCGCTGTACACATTTGCATATTCCACACAGAGACCGTTCGATATATATTTGTACACCAGTATTTACTATATAAGGGCAAAAACTTGACATAGACGATGTGTGTGTATAAGTAAGCCCTATGTACATCACTTTTCAACTTAATCAGAATCCTCTATCATAATCGAAGGATTTGAAGCGATAATTGGACAATCGACTCGTCGTAATAAATGTCACTTCGAAATTGATACACGCATACAGCGTAGACCACACAACATGTATAGCACACAACAAGAGTCACCAAACTGTGCGGTGACTCTTTTCAAGTCAAGATATTTCACTCTGTATTACAGTGTACACCCCCTTTCGCAGGTCAGGCTATGACACCATTCGGTCACAATAGTCGAAGGACTCTTTATGTCGATGATGGGACGATCGCTCGGCGACGCCCGAACTACCTAAATCGCTTCACAATGACAACGGCAGCGCCCTCTACCCCCGACGGGCTACGAGAAAACTACTAGTATGTTAAAAAGTGTAACAGTAAACAATGTGAATAAATGCATACATACAATAAGAAAATACCTACTTGGGCGAAAATAGGTCAGCGACACGCGACGCCGGCTTCCGGTTTCTAGGGAATTTCTCCGGGAATCAACTAAGTGTATACTTGTGTACCTGTACGAAATATCGTAATGACCTGTATGGTCGGAGATAGAATAATTTCGAAAATTTATAACAATAGGAATACTCTTCGTGTCATTTTGCAATTTCTGTAATTATTCTGCCCAAAAGCAAAACATAAAATGAAATATAACACATTTTTTACATAATCAGGTACGTACCTTATTTAGGATGCAATCATAAATTATGTAAGCTCAATACAGGGGTGATTCTTGGAAAAATCTCACCAAATCTCATTTAGTGGGGGAGGGGTCAATGGGGTCAAATCTCACATCGATTTTTTGATTCGGCGAAGTTACATTAGTACCAAAATCTGTACTGAATACACTCATAATACGAACATGTAAGTATGGGGAAAATCTCACATGAGAAAATGGGGGTTCATTCATTTCTTCCGAAATCTCGTCAGAGAAGATATGACATCTTAAAAAAAAACGTGAAATTGATGAACGTTACCCTAATGCTACTTTAATTTTTCATTCCTGTGTAGGTATTGTAATAATATGTCTTTGGCGGGAGAAACCATATCACGTTGAGAGCACAGAACGAGAAAGTTCTGTTGTCCATCTCAGAATTTTTTTTCTGTAGATAATATTCTCTACTAGTAGGTATTTTTGGGTAGGTAAACAGTTTTTCTATGGATATCATACGTAGCAAAGGAGTAGAATAGTAATATATTTAAGTATAAGACACCCACATATGTATTAAAAGTCTGTTACTTAAATTATAGTCACTTACTAATACGCTAATGGTTCATTTGTACGATTCTAGCATAAATATGAACTAACTTTGTTTAACTGATAAATTCCTGGATTAGTTTATTATTAGCATTTGTTGAAAGCAATTGCGATGATTGAATATATAAATTATTCGAGACAAAGTTAAGGAAAACAAAAGCGTATAATAAATAGGATAAACATGTAATAAATAACATATGTAGTCTCTGCTTACCCTTCTAGGCAATAGACGTGATTATTACAAATAAATAGGACATTAACGATCCGTAGGTACTTTACAGCCGATTTTAATAAATATGAATATGGGTATAGCAAGTCTCAAACTAAATAAACGATATTTAAAAAATCGCCCAGCTTAACAAATTCCTTAACTACAGTTTGTAGTCAAAGGACTACCCTATTGTTCTCACTGTACTTGTACCTACTGCACATTTCCATGTTGATTCTACCAGTAAATTCGCATAAAATACGAAGCAAAAAATTTTTGAGGACCTTACAAAGAACCAACCATACCGAATTACAAACGAAACAAAATTATTTATTATTTTATTTAATAATGTCTGACATAAAAATACAGATTTATTCTCATTTACCAAATAAATATTTAACATATGGTTTTTTACACCAATTTACACTATGCACTCGCCATAGACACGTACATACCAACTGTCAATGATATGCCACCAGTCAGGTTAATATGTGAAGTCTGTATGAGCTTAAACGTTTATCGTAGCCCTACACATAGGACAATCTAATATAGACCGCGACCTCACGTGTCCTACGTCTCGACGGTGTCCTAAAAAGCGGACGGCACCATAACCATAGACCTTCTAAGAAAAACCCTAGAACTGAAAAAAAAAACACATCCGTACCTACGCAACGCATATACAGGCCTTACGAAAGTTACTGTTATCTTGGCATATCCTCTCCAGGCGGGGCGTTCATAAAGTGCCGCATTTATTATCTCACTCCTTTCCCACTGAGGAATCTTATACTTCATGCGCGCTCGGCTCCCCCTTCCCAGCTATTGTTGTGAAGGTTCCATAAAGTAGCGTATTAGAGATGCGGAAATATTCCACCTCTGGTCTAAAATTCTAAGCTTCGTTACGCTTAAACGAAACAAAATATCGACAAACCGATTTCACGTATATATAAAACGAAAAATCACAATTTTTTCCATATAAAATATTCTATAAAAAGTACCATGCAAATAGTCAAAATAAGACGAACGAAAGAAATTCCTTATCTCTCTAGCGTCTATTTTAAATGCGATACTTTATGTGCGCGCGCATCTATGAAGTAGAATATTTCTGTATACGCCGGCCGAACGGGAACAACTCGATACTTGGTGTGTCTCGCAGCAACCCTTCGTCTTATTCTCCGTCCTTGTCTTGTGCGACGGACGGCCGCGCTGCTCTGTGTCATTAAACTGAGTCACCAGAGCGAGATATATAAGATATATTTAGAATTTCTTTCAAATCTAACTATATCTGCGGGACAGATCTTTTAAATGTTAGGAATAAACCTTAAATTTACTTTGTGATGTTTTCAAGTATGTACGTTTTATATATATTCATAAAAATTATTTACACAAATATGAAAATCGTATGTAAATTTACAATTATTGGTCATAAATTTAGTAATTACTTTATAAAGTTTAGATGAAACAATATTTAATTCTATAGCGTAGATGTATCTAACCAGAAAATCATAAAATATTTTTACTTTAATTCGCTTAAAAAAAACTATGAACCACAGCGAAAAATTCACATATTATTATGTTCTTAAAGAACGTCTTATGATACACTGTAAAGTACAAACTGGAATATTTAAATAGAAAATATAAAGACACAAATGAACGTAAAATTATGACGATAACTTATGAACTCAGCTTAATTGACAATTTATAATGCGATTTCTCTGTCTACATATAGACATACGACATGGAATTGTCACCGTGACACGCTCTCACAATGAACACCCTTGCATGTGGTCAATCGCCATGTTTTTTGATTTATGTATTGAGGTAATGCTGTAATTGTGTAAATTTAATATTAATCTGTTAGGCTCTTTTATATGAAGCTTCTTCCGCTTACTACTCCATTTATTAACAACATTGTTTCGTATTTACTTAACATCATTACTGGGGCAAGAACAAGTTTGAGGGATAAGAACGGAAATTACCTTTATTACTATTTAACTCACTAGATCAATTATTGAGCTTATCAATATCAATATCGGAAATTTAACACATGGGAATTATGTGTTAAATTTCCGATTTCACTGTTGTGTTAACAAAACGTTCACGAGATTGAATAGTATTTTAGTGAAAACTTTGCTTGGATTTCATTTTTCTGTGTTACTGCTACGGATCGTTATTTATTTATAAAGCCAAACTATGGAAATACAATTTTTAAATTATTGAAACAAGTGTATCCATTTTTTACACCTAAAAACCATACAGGCTAAACTTTAAGCAATTGTTTACAGATATAACGAACAAAAACATGCATAAAGTAAATATAATTTAATTAGAAAAAAAAATAATCTAAAAATTTTAAAGACTTAATTTAATAATGGCTAACAAAAGTTAAGGTTTTACTGGGCTTACAAACGAGGGTATAACGGTAGATATAATGTAAATGTAGTCTGTATAAAAGTAGACGGTAGATATAATACGAACTCTAGCGCAGTACGAAATTTAATATTTTTAATAATCAACATCTTTCAGTAAACAGTATTTGGCAATATTAATTTCATGAATACAATGAAGGTATGTAATATGCAGTAAAAAGAAAGACAATCAATTCAATATGGTATAGTATAATAATTCAGTGTCGTTTACAACTATTACGTATAAGCTGTTTAGAAAAACCAGTTCAAATCATGGATCGATGCTTAAAGTATGCGAAATCAATCCAACTAATACTCAATTCCAATATTGTTAACAACAGTAACAGTAATCGTCACTTTATAAAAACTGTGAACAAATACACTATGACATTTTTCATTTCATTTGACATTTGAATTCATATTAGCTTGATTGATTGATTTGAACCAAATAAGTAACAGAAATTTTATGTAGTAATAACACATAGTCTAGATCAAAAATATTCATGGATACCTGTCTGCATGATTCCATTTTCTTCATGGACATCTATCTATATGATACCAAAAAGTATGAGTGTGTCAATTGCCTCCTGTACACCGACAACCAAGTAAACTTTCCCCGTTATCGTATGAAGTGCATACGATGGTTATTAAAACGAATTTAAAAAGAAATATATGAAAGTAAACTTCAGCAAGAGTAAAGACAGCGACAGTGTGTTTAAAGGAAGCGAGAGCATGACTGAATACGATATATGTATGGGACATAAGAAAGTTGACCAAGTAAAAGACTTTGTATACCTTAAGTTTTTTTTTTCATTAATTAACGATATGCATAATAAAAGCGGTATTGAAAAGATAATAAATTCGGGATATATAGTTATTTGGACCATGCTTGGTTGCTTGCTTTGTATAATAGTAAAAGTGTATTTTCACAAGTGTTTTTAACTATCTATAATGGAATTGTAAGATCTACGCTTATGCGATGGAAGTGAGATAGCGAAATTTAGGTGTGATGGAAGAAACATAGAAATAGAATTAATACGTTAAATATGAAATCTCTGCCCAAAATGTGTGGAGTGGTTTTGAAAGATAAATATAGGAATAGTGATATCATAGAACGATATGGTTTAAAAGAACATGTACTGACAAAAAAAAGAGTTATGTTGTGGTTGTTTGCCCAACTACAAAGAATGAATAATAGTAGACTGACAAAAGAAATCTATAAAGCGAATATGTGTAATGAAAAAGACAGCCAGAAAGAAAGTCGTATACAGACTGAATTAATGACATATCAAAGAAGGAGCGAATTGTAATTATTGTAAACCCACAAGCTTGCACGAAACGATTGATGGATTTCAGTAAATATATCGATGTTGAAACAATACATATTATGCAAAATAGTACAATGTCAAACTAACTAATCTTTGCCTACTCTTGTTAAAAATAAGCGCGAGTGTACAAAATAAAAAAATGTCGAAAATAGTGACTTGAAAATGATCGTTTTTGATAAGAAAAGGTTAATAATAGTTCACGTTCTACAAATCACCACCGAAGCCAAATGTCGTCACACTAAAATAAATCAATTCAATAAATCAATAAAATAAATCAATCAATTAGTTGATTAGTAATTTAAGCGCAAATCATAATAACAAAAAATCATTTTAAGACTTTATTTATATCAATGGAATAGAAAATTGTGAAAAGATATAGTGTTTTATAGCTCACGATATGGACGCGCCTTTAAGCCGAACGCGTCGTTCGTACCTACTCATAGCTGTAGCGCGGTTGTACTTTTTGCCCACTTTGAAATATAGCGCTCTCCGGCCAAAACTATATAACTGAAATATATTTCACAAATTTTTGCTCCACATAATTTTTAATTATATTCAGAGAATAAAGTTGGAATATTAATTTTGAGATTGGAGAACATACTGGCATAATGGCATTAGTTTCGTCACCTGTTTTAAAAAAAAAAATAATAATTTTCATTAACTTAAAATTTCTCATATTTCCTCTACATTTTCAATATGTTTTAATAAAAGCTACATTTCTGGGTTGTGTTAACAATGCAAAATTTGCAGCTACCCATATTTAATCTTTCATTGTTTTATACTTTCATTTGATGATATCAAACAGTGTTGTTTTGCTGTAGGTACTAATGAATGTATTATCATCTTAATTTTTTGATATAAACAAACATGGTTTAAATAAAGCAACAAAAGAAAATCAAATTTATGAAAAATTCGCAGTAGTTAATGTTAAAAAAATTTGAGACACAAATAAAAGGTTCATTATTTTTATCTATTTTCCAAAAAAATTTTACGACTTCAATACGCACGAGATTTATCATTGAGAAATTACAAAGAGCGTTTTTTTTTCTTTCGAATAAGCTGTTGTTGTGGCAGGTTTTTTACAATCTCACTCCATAAACGTACTCTGCCAAGCTTTTTGTTCAAAGTATAATATCTTAAGGCCTCCAAGGTGGTTGAGTTCGGACTGGGGCGTGCAACCAATGCAATACCAGTGGTTGTTAGTGATGGAAACACAGTCTGGGACGAATGGCTTAGATGTGATGTTGTCTAAAGGCAAGCGAATGGTTTATTTTGATGTTTAACTAGTTATAATTAAAATTCATCGTTCAAGTTGCCTGTAAACAAGATGCCTTCGAACCTTCTAAGTTGAAAGCAATTGGCTAATCGCTCACACACCACTGTACTTTAAGTTGAATTGACACAATCTGAAGAGTGAATTTAATATTGAAACAAATAAATTCAAGACAGTTAATATTAACGGGATCCACCGACTACGTGCTAAAGAAAACCATCAAATAGATAAATAAGAATAGGGACAAGGATTTTTATTCAGACCCCGTTTGTTAAATAAATTCATAATACTGTGATCCGTTTTTTTTATACCACATAAGTATTTTGAAAATGCCCATCTGTCCTTACGTGTGTCTCGTGACCATCTCGCCTATTATATCCTACCCTTTCTGTACCATATTTTCGTAAATAGTAGCAATGATTTTTAGTGTTTCGTACCCAAGCTTACCTGTTGCTTAGGCTTTGCTGTCCGTCCGTCTGTCTGTAACAGAGCTGTATTTCTGGACCATAATAATTAGATACTTAAAATTTACACAAAGTGTGTGTTACTGTGGGCTCTATGACATTTAATAATAAAAAAATTAAAAATTAAAGGGGGTCCTCTTACAAAAAATATGTTTTTTCGGCCTGTTTGTGCGACGTTCATTCTTGTTCTTGTTTTTCGTTAACTATTTTTAAAAAGTATCTAATATAGAATGTTTTATGATGGTGTAGAGCTTTTTGTATGCCAGTCTCAAGCATTTTAACGATTTTTTATATTTGGTAGAAAGAGAAACATAAAGTTATACATGCATTATTACTGTTACAATTATTTTTGTTACAATTTGTACACATGTTATAAACATGTGTAAGCACCTAACGATGATATAAGGTTAGCCATCGCAGCAGCACTTTTTTTATCGCGTGGTACCTATAATTATATATGAAACTCGTCCCTCCTGTCTTACTCTTTCCAGTCGCGAGATATGTTATTGCGAACAGCATGGAATACACTTACACATCTTTTTTTTTATCTTATTAGTAATAAAAAGGCCACAATATAAAATGTTTATTTACAGGCAGACTGCCCATAGTTAAATATGAAATTGAAATTAATACAGAAAAATTAATGGGTAATAATAATCTAAGTACACTCATTTCGTATAATAATTAAACCATTTTCATTAAAATAACTAATTTGCATTATTTTTAAATAACTGGATATTTATCCACAATATTATCAAACAATTGAGGGTTGTTTTGAATATCGATTAGATATATTTTATTATATTTTTACTTAAATCCCTCTAGTTACTATTGAAAATTAATTGAAAGTGTTGAACTTGTCTAGAATAAATTATTATCATGCAGGATTATTGAAATGTTAATAAAGTATTTGAACTTATAATAAATCGTAGGGCATTACCTACAATTTGTTCTACCTAAACGTATATATCCAAAAGTGACTATACACAATTGATATGGCTTAGTACTTTAATTAATTTATGTTATCATGATTGAGATGCAGCTGCAAATTATATTATGTATCAAATACAATTATCGGATCACATCATTACACGTTACCAAAGAAAGTCTCAGTATTTTTATCGAACCTACGAAACTATTTCAATCCGACATATATATAAAATATACATATATAATTTTATATAAATGCTATAAATTTAACTGAGCACATTGCTCGAGAAAAAAAAATAACAGCTAATAAAAATCTCAGCTGCCCGACTCTGCCGATCGTCGCTGACGGCTGTCTAGAAGCGGGCGCTTTTTTTACATCAAGAGCCCATCCGAGGAGCGGAAAACAAAAAGACTGGATTTATATATATTTTTTTTATTATTTTATTTATTCCCTTTTATTCTCGTATTTTATTTTCGTTAAATTTTTGCATATCCCTCTTCTGTTCCCGCCGGCGCGTCATTGTTTTTTATATCGCGGCTTCCGCGCGCCCGCGTTCTTTTTTTACGCTGTCATTTCGTTGATTAGCGGAATTTCGGCCCAGAATCGGATGTGTTCTGGCCATTAGTGGATTGGAAGGTGGGCACGGAGGTCGTGCAGGCGCACAATGGCTGTTTGCTGACCTGAAAAAGCCTTCATGAAAATAACGTCGTGAAAAATCGTTTCCGAGGAACGGAATAAGCTTTATCTATATTGAATGCTCCAACTCTATAAAATTAAATTAAATTTAATTTAATACACTTTAAAAAACAAAATAAACTTAATTTCATTCATTATATACGCAGATTATGCGTAATAATAAATTATAAGGGAACGGTGTAGGCATGCGTATAGGTGTATAGGTGCACCGTCCCCCTACGCATAATTATTTTAATTCAAGGCTAATCGCGTAGACGTGCGACCTGCACGTCTACGGGCACACGGATAGATTCATTTACGAATAACGATGCCTACGCTATATGAGTAATATTATTTGTAAATTAAAATGCAAAATTTTTCACTGTTCAAGGACTTCAAAGGATATAGACAGATAGTTTTTAATGGCAAAATTTTCCTCGGGAAAAGTTGGTTTGATCAATAATGTTATCGGCAGACATTGGGAGTATTTTTTAAGCTCTCTATAAAACTTCTTTTGCCAATGACTCTAGTGGTACACAAACTTGACTACTGACGTCTCTACGATATGAAACATATTAATAAAATCAAGAAGCGATAATTTCTATTGTTCGCTAACCTGATATAAAATAATCATATTATAATCTAATAACAAAAAAATATAACAAGAGTATTTATTTTATTACTTCGCTTCGCTTTACTCACTTATCACTTCGACTTTATACGGACATTCGAATAAGCAGGAACATAACCATGAGCGTAATTGTACTGCAAAATTTTTAACGCAATGGAAAGTTCATGGAACTACTTTGGTGTCCGTCTGAGTTGGCCGATTTTCTCTGGAAGCATTTTTTCTCGAAATTTTGACAAATATTCGAACAAAAATAAATTTATTATATTCTTTAGTGATATCGACCTGCTATACAGTTTAGATTTTGTCCATACAGGAGATTGTTGCGGTCACAGCGGTTTAATTTTTGAAATATAATAATATGAAGTTATTAGTTTTGTCGGGCAAAATGTGAATTAATTGTTTTTTGTTTATCGAAGTGCCGCAATGAAAGTAATTAAAACTATTACCACTGAAACACAAATTACAATAATTTTTATCTTTTTCATGTTCAGTTTTTCAGTTCAGAAGCATTTCTAGAGAAACTTTCTGAGCATAGAATTTAGATCATTCAGCAAGCACGCCACAACGACTGCCAACGACAGCTTTGTAGATAAATCTCACTCGATTTGATATATGTATATTATACAAAACAATGATTAACATTAGAAAAACGATCACAACTCGACTACACTTCGTCAAAGCGTGATTGTGTTCATCAAATGATTTCTAAAAATATACCATGTTATGACAGCCCAACAGCTTATACAAACCACCTGTAATACCTACGAGAAAGACATCGTACGACTTTAACATTCTACACTAACCGGTTGTTATCCTAACTCATTTACGGATTGAAAACGCCGAATTCGACTTCTTTTAACGGTGACGCTGTTTATGATAAACCTTCCATATCGGAGAAGGTCCACCGCCGTCTCGGCAGACTTTTGAAGCGGTCGGTCTCGACACCCGTCGGGGCATCGTGGGTACTGGGACGCAATTCAGAGCACGACACGCTCTATACGGTGTGCCATCGCCGATCACATTCGACCAATCAATTGGAGGTGTTTGTTGAGTCAAACACATAACCCTCCTTCTGGGTTTCGCCGCAGTCACATAAAAATGGAACAAGATTAAAGTCGAGAGTGAAATTTTGTATCGGAATTCCCGATTCAGAATATTTACGTCCGATAACCTCAATGGCGTAATGTTGTGCTAGAGGAGAGAGTCGTGGAGAAGTGATAAGCATTTTAAATATTTTATAAATATCATTTCAAGTATTTGGTGGAGATGCTTTGTAACCAAATGTATGAAAAGGGCATTGAGCTTTGATATAGAAAATAGGGATATACTCGTAGAGACATATTGAAATGTAAAAACTAATGAAAAAAAAAATACAAACGTAATTTGATTTTTTTTTCAAACTGAATTTATCGTGTGCCAGCTACAACCACAACTGCGTGGAAGTTAATTTTTATTTGAGTTTCACATAAACAAGATAATGAAAAAAAATCATTACTGACTGATAATAAAAGACTCCATCTATTCTTTTTCTACATTTTCGAATCCAATATTTGCATTAAAAATTAGTATACTCTTTTATGACACAATTCGGAATTTCCATTTCATCAATCTGATAACTTGCTCTGCATACATTCACTGTACATCAGTTTTTATTTTTGACACCACAGCTCAGGAAACATATCTCGATGCCTCGTGGCCCGTCCTCAACACGTATGTCAATGGCATTGAATTGATTTTATTGCAAACACTTTCCTGACAGTCATACGAAAGTTGAGCTCGCGTATCCGTACAACGTGATATTTAAAGTGGGCATGTCCTTGACTCGATACCCATATACATATTTCGGTTTATTTCTCACAAAATGAAGTCCGACAATAAATTTATTAATCTAGGAACGGAAAAAAGGATTAAAATTTCGGACAATATATTTATTTTCATCTGAAATCATCTGTGTGCAAGATTGCAGCTTTACGGAAGGAAAAGAAACGTATCCTCGATGCAAGATCTTTCAAATGGTAACACACCAGGTGTGAGAAATGGGATGTTCACGATATCAGTGTCACCCAGGTAATCCTCCTTGTATCGCCACCGCGAGGGCAGTGTCGGACTGGTACTGGAGGTGGCGGCCCTGTCATACGCGCTCTCAGACTTACGACCGGAATGTAAAATAGTTCATTCCATACTTAGAGAGAATAGAAACGCAAAAATTCAGAAAAAAAGATTGACCCCGGGTTCATATTCAAAGTTCGAATTTAAAGGGTTTAAATATATTTCTGACCGTGAATAGAGCACAAAAAATATGACTTTTTGTACATTTTAAAATAATAATTGCATATTTTATGATTTGCAACAACAACATCTACCGAGCAATTAATTATCTGAATTGTGGCATTCAATGCCATTATTGTAGTGTAAACTTCTTTGGGCGCGGTGGGCATTTTTTGAAATTTGAAAAAACCATAGAACTCGCGACACTGTTACCGTTACTGTAACCGACGACACCTCTGTATATAAATATCTACATATATTGGCCCCGTTTGCACGAGAGTTGAGTTTGGGTTAAAATACATTGATAATGTAACTATATATAATACAAATATATATTTTGTGTATATACGTACAACATAGATTTATATTAATGTCGGAACTTTTCGTATTGTATTTGTAAATTTACGTTTTAAGCAATAGATTGCAATTTTTCTATGTAAAATAATATGCATTATTTTTAAAGTAACAATAGCACATTAAATAAAATTGTGATATCATTTTTGTAGTAGTACTTTATAATAATGAATAAAACAAACAGTTCATTTTAAAGTATTTCCTGCAAATAAAATATTTCCTAACGATTCAAAAAATACACACGCAATTGTTTAAATTTTCACTTCTGTCGGCACTCCCAAAGTTTAGTACAAGTAACAATGTCTTTTAAAGAATAATTCTCTATTAAGAAATTTGAAAGTTATTTTAAAAAGGCATTTTTTTTTATTCATAAAGCGATATATTTACGCCAAATAATCAATTTCAAACTGCTTCGCGGCATCTGACGCAGTTTTTCCTATGTAAGAAATGACGTCTTGAAAAAAATTGATATATCCAAAAGAAAAAAATTATTAAAAAAAAACGCTTTTTGAAAATTTCTGAATGGCGATAACTCTTGAACGAATAAACTGATTTTGATCCGAGTTCCGACAAGAGACGCAACTTCTTAAACACTAAAAATTATGTATCCCTTTTACTCCTATGCCAGGCTTGTGGGGAGCCCTCACAATTTACGACCAGCCGGGCCCTTCATACGCAATCTGGTGCTGAAAGAGAGTGTAATGTACATTCAGTGTTATACCTATTTCATCGCTGGTGCAATGACTGTACATAATTTCTTCAGCAAAGTTGTTCTGAAAATGACAGAGATTTTGCCCATTTGCAAAAATGTATAAGATCGTGTCCATCTGGTAAAGATACCCTTATTGCAAATAGTTCTGAAATTTCTAGAATTAAAAAGAGAATTTGAATAAATTCTTTAAAAAAATAACAATTTCAGACAAAGTTAAAAATAATTTTACCCTACATAATTTATTGGATCCCATACTTATTTATACTTGACGTGCTTTACGATTTCCTGTTTGGTTCACCCTTTATGACCCTCTTTAACGAACATGACATGCATTATCTCGTTGTACAATTTTTGCGCAATTATTTCCGTTTTATATATAATTACAAAATGTATAGAACTAAATTTGCTTCTATTTTTTTTAATTTGTTTAAAATTTTCCCTTTGTGAGATTTCTGAGAGAATAAAAGCAGACGAATACGCTACAGACAAACAAACAAGATAGATACGAAGGCTAAATCATAGAAGCGTTTATTTTAGTTACAATACGGAGCATTTTATTGTAATTGTGTAAGTGGATAGACAAACATCTCAGTTAATATATCTGTCCATTTACAGGGTATCGGGTTTAAACGTAATATTACAAAAATTAATATCATGTGTATTTATTTAGTTATCTTATCGGACACCTCTATTTCTGATGGCTTTACATATTCTACAGGACGAGTGAAGCCAGTACGAATGCATAGTTGTGCGCGTATGCCGTTTGTTTGCAATGCAAACATTTCGGGGAAAGTCCCTCGCTCGGTTTACACGCTTCAGGCTGTGTTTGCTCAAAACACAACCGGCTACGATCAAATTGACCCACGCTGTATATATGCACGCCGTTTGTATATACAGGTTGATGAAAAGCGATTACATGCACTGAGGTCGGTAACAAAAAACGCCATAACAAAAAACGTGAAAGTGTGTTCGATATTTATAACTAACGACAAATTGCAATTTCAATTTTCATCGTAATACGTGTTCAAATTTATATTTAAGATTATTATACCGCGATAAGGCATTATACAGATGATAGTCTAACTTCTAAAATATTAATTTTAGTCAAACTGATTCAAATGAGAAATATTGACAAAAAGTACAAAAAATATATAATGATACGATATGAAATCTAGCCACGTGAGTGCATACAAAATTAGCTAACGCTCGTGCTTGTCGGACCGGTTCTCCCTTACTTCAAGCTGCAATTAAAAATTGCAATAATTTATATGTGCATACTTGCCGCATACATGGATGTTGTAGTGATGAAAATTCAGTTCAAGACACGGCTTTAAAAATAAAAGTAGGATAGAGTATTGCGTAGTCACACAATCTTAGTGATTTAAAAAGTGTGTATACCTATTTATTTATTATCTGCAAAAAAAGGGTTGATCGAAGATGGAATTTCAGTTCGGGATGCGGAAGATTCAGGTCTAAATATTAATGAGGATCTAGAACGGAATAAAAATTCAATGGAAGATATAAATAAAAATGGGGATCCATAGATCTGAATGTGAATATATCGATGAGGATTTAAATAGGAATAAATTTGAGGATCTACATTGGAATAAAAATGAAGATCTTGGTTAGAATGATAGGGATTTAGTAAAGGATAAAGATAGTTATCTAGATCGAAATCTAGGTGGGAATAAAGGTGAAGATCTAGTACGTATTGTTGTTGGGAATCTATTGAATCGCGATAAAGATAGAGATTTAGACTGAAATAAGAATAGTCTATGACCTCGTAGATGAGCCACAAACAAAATTGATATACTATTCTAAAGATCTAAATCTGAATAAGATGTGGACTATTTTCGTATTATCATATATTTCATCGTCTCCAGCGCTATACCGCATCGGCCATACTTCATGGATCTAGGACGGCCGCACACGTCAAAGTTTTTTTCATCGCGTGCTCCTTGACAGACAGACGGACGGACAGGGTAATTTATACGAGTGTCGCTATCGGCCCATCGCCACGCAACGCCCGATCATTATGCTGATTCTTTGATAAATTGTTATTTTTTTGTTTTCGCTTCGACTGGTTGAATTTTGCTGAAATAGTGCATTTTCTTTTTTTAATAATTGTAGTTTGCGTATTCAATTTAGTATGCATTAGTCAATCGCATTTAATGCTTTTGATTGATTTTTACTAATTTCCATTTCTATAAATCGATTGTATAAAACTCTTAGTATATTTCTATACAAATTTAGCTATTGTACTCGGTCTCGTGGTGGATTTTCTCAAAAATTTTGCTAACGTATATGTATATAAATCGGATACAACGCGACCTATAATAACGATAGATATCTTAATAAACTCGACACACATAACCTTAGGGCGATAACAGTACAACGCACGAAACTTTGTCGCTATGAAGTCAGACACGAAAGCGTCGCAATGGCGTAAAATAGCATATAATAGAACGCGGGAGAGAAAGAGGTACGGTCGGGGAGCGCCGTGACTGCGCAATTGCATTATTTGCAGCAATTCAGAGCGGCAGATTTGATTGTACCTTGGATTAAAAAATTAACAAAATCGGCCGGTCAGATTAGAAATGGTGATCGTTCATAATTGTAGAATGTTATCATTTAAAAGTTAATCGAAATCGAATAATTTTGAAAGGATGGGATTTAAAGGAGAAAATTTCTGCATTCATTCATACAACCCGGTGCTTACTTTGTAAGTAACAGGGAGAAGTTCATTTTCATTTCGAACGCCAAAAGGTATTTTTTTTTATTTTTGAACACAGTTGTACAAAATCGCGATGCTATTTCCACTGTAAACGTGTGATAATTTTACTTTTATTTCATTTGGGAACCGTCTTCCGACATACATCGTGTATATACAGGTGCGACATACGATGCACTAAAATTTCATCAAAGAAGAGTCAATATTTTTAAGCAGTACCTGTTCGGTCCCAAGGTGATTTATAGAACATATAATGTTATATGTCTGATCAAGCAAAGAACAAAACTGGAACTTATGTCAGTCATAGAGATGAGACCATCGAACTTCAATAAACCAAATACGTATATAATTAAACCTCTACAGAATAGTAACTAGAAAGGTCTGTAAGATTTCAAGGCTTCGGTCTTCCGTCCAGAATCTACTTATGTCGAAAGTTCTGTTAGCTTACTCCTATACTGTATTCCTCACAATGCTATCGGCACAAGCGCTGGCTCCGCGCTGGTCGCATTAAATTTTCAGCCGCTCCAGCATTTCACATCGCTTCCCCGCGATATCAAACAAATAGCAATACACTATCCCCTTCGGCGGCCATTTTTCACCGGCCTCATTACTCGCAACCCTTTACGATTAACTGGTGGTAACGTCAGCAAGAGAAATAAGTTATTGAATTTATTTTGCATTTGGTAGTTTTTATAATTATTTTGATTTATTTTTTGCTGTCGGTAATCCGATATTTGTTCATGTGCCCTTTAGCTGTTTGCCGTTTCGAGCTTTGGTCTCGCTATTGCTGAAGCGTGTCCTCGTACAACCTTTTTATTTAAGATTGAGTCACTTAATCAATAAATCCTCCATGTAGGTTGGAAGTCGAAATTAAGATTGCAAGGATAAGAGGTACGTTTTAAACTACCATCATAGACATTTTAATAACGTTAATAATCTTCAATAAAAATCATAATGATCTATATTATTTTGATCTATTTATGTATATATAAATTCACGCCTTTTTTTCAAAAGGGCAGACACAAATGACAGCTCTATATATGGTACGTTAAGTTCATGCCTCTCTTCTATGCGGAGATATAACCTCTAAATTTATAATAACAAGTTGTTTTTACAATTTTATAAATTACCTAATAATTTTGTATTGTTTTGTTTTAGTTGATTTAGTTAATTTTGGCTGTTTCAATAACTTTATATGATATGGCATTTTGTTTTGAGGACATGACGCGGAGTTAAAATTTTCATGCTGTAAAAGCGGACCGTTCGGGAGGATTATAAACTTGGACCTTGAGTATTCCTAAGAATTAACGCCCATATTAATAAATCTCATTCAAATCATTCGCCATCTCAAGAAGTAAACATGGGAGCGAGAACGAGAGCGAAAGTTTCTATAGCAAAATTCTACGACTGTCTCGTTCTTTCGAGTCTTAAGATGGAACGACACACTTAAGTGCGCTTTATTAATACGGGCCTAAGAAATTAAAACGTTAATTTGGCATAAAAATTTATATAACAGAAGAGTAATAATAGACTTATATTTAGTATTAGAAAGAAAAATAAACTGTATTCACATGTCCGTCGACCATATGAACGAAAAAACTCCTTTATGGGTGTACGTGTGTGCCTGTTAATAACGTCTCTGTAGATATATAAAAGTTACTCCTTATATAAATACAAGATTGTTATTAATCTATTGCTTTGGTAGAAAACAGTAGAGGACAAATGTCCATGGATATGACCAAATCGATTCTATAATGAATTATTTCTTTCTGTGATTGTTTTATGTTCCCCTGTCATTGTATGTCACTAAATTTAAAAACAGCTACCTTTAAGTTTCTTGCTCTTTTTCTTGATGGAACCGGTTTTTTAAATAGTGGTAAATCCTTAATATTTTTATGACTTATTAAAAGAGTTGTGTGACCAATGAAATATATATTTTTTAATATGTATTTTTTAAAATAAATTTTAAATATAAACCCTGTTACTCTAATATTACCAACAAATCATGTCTCTGTTGGTATTATCGGAAATGCTTCTTATTTTAACGAATAAAACAGTTTGTCTACATATATGTTTCACTTTTTTTAAATTTCATAAACAGCCCACTTCTAAATCAGAATAATAATAATATAAACCCACGCTTATTTCCCAGAAGAGTAGGCAGAGACTACAGATTTCCACATGGTACGATCTTTGCATATCTCTCTTCCCTCACTGACATCCATCAATCTTTTCATGCAAGCTCGTCGCTCGTCGGTTTCAGGTTCTTAAAATTTGGCCCTTTTCTAATATGCCACCAATATGGTCTGCTAGGGCGACCCTGGCCGACTTTTGCATCACACACATTCGTTCTGTAGATTTGTTTTGTCAGTTCTACTCTGGTCACTACATCTTCCTTTAAACCACACCGCTCTCTAACATCACTGTTTCTATATCTATCTTTTCGAGACATTCCACATATACGCTGAGCAGGCTTATAGGGCAGTAATTGTGCAAAACTGCCGTGAGCCTTTCTTTTTATAGAGGGGTACAATGACTGCTTCTCACCAGTCATTAGGTACCCTATGGCTTTTTCGGCACTTGTTAAAGAACTGGTACAGCAGGCTTGCCACTATACCCCCACCGCCCCTCAGCATCTCTGACGAAACTTTATCACATCCGGCAGCTTTTCCAACTTTCATACGTTTTAGTGCTTTCATAATTTCATCCATCGTAATTTCACTTTCATTTCCATCATCAATCGTACACTCAGTTGTAATAACACTGTCATTTGCAACTGTATCCTCACACGCAAAAACGCTTAAGAAATAATTCTTCCAACTCGGTTTCACATTATTTTCCTCATTCGGTAAATGTCCCTCATCGTCTTTAATCGCGTGTATACACGATGTCAATTATTCGGGGCCTTTCTCACTGTATATCAAAAAAGGTTTTGTTTGTCCGGATATTATCCGAAAATCTCTTATCATAGCGTTGTTTTATTTTATTGTTTCTTCTTTTCACACATTCTTTAGCTACCATTTTGGTGTCTATATACGTACTTTCAGCTTCTTTTAGGTTATCTTTTAAGTTGCCATTTCTTTGCATTCTGTGGTTGACCTTTGCAGACAGTAAACTCAGCCATGCTTTCTTCTTTTTACTGATTAGTTTCCTCACTTCCAAACTCCGCTATTAATTATTTTTCTTACTAACATTTGTTGTCTTATTCACTTCACATATTTTCCTTGCTTTATCCACTAACACAAATTTCGTCCCCTTCCCTAATTCGTCAAGTTCTAAACATGAATACTGTTCGATTTCAGCCAAACTATCTTTCAATCGCTCTACACACTCATCTTTTACATTCTGATCCTTAAGCTTGCCTTTTATTCGTAGTAGCTCCGTATTTACCATTTTCGCATGGTGTCGCCAACGCTGGCATAAAGCGTTAATTCGACAAACCGCTAAGAAGTGGTTTGTACCAAAATTAACTCCACGGCAAACTCTCGTATCTACAACTTTGCTTTTCAACCGATCATCCACAATTATAAAGTCTATCATGCTTTTGTCTTCTCCTCTCCGCCAGGTATACGAGTGTATTCTTCTGTGGCTAAACATAGTATTTGTCACATGCAAGTTAAACTCTTGACACACTAGGATAAGGCAATCACCTTTCTCATTCACTCTGTCATCTCCTAATTTACCTAAGACTTTCTCATATCCGTCCCGTTCTACAATCACCCAGCCATTAAAATCACATAATACATCTATCCTTTCGTTTCTATTACATTTCACTAATATTTTCGTCACATCAGCCCAAAACTCTTACCACTCTTCGAGCGGTTTGAACATATCTGAGGCGCACACGCTTAAAATAAAAGTCAGTCTAATTTTAACTAGGAGCCAGAGGAGCCTTGGACTTACACGTTTGTAACTGTTTAAACATTAAAAATAATTTTTCTGATAAGATGAAGCCAACAGCGGGGCGTTTTCGTTGATTTTAATCAACACCAGACCAATAAGTACTGAAGGATCCGCGTTTGATGACTCTACCACTACCTTTCCTTTGAATCTCATTCACGCATGAAATATCTAGTCTCCTGTTTGTCATCAGTTTGCAGATATCGTCGATTTTATCATCCATACCTCTACACACATTCAAAGTACTGAAACGAACTTCTCCAGCCCCCGTTTCGCCTCTCCGAGGAACTAAGCGTGTTGGGTGGCGAACCTCATCGCCTTAATTGAGCCTAGAGCTTCTGATTCCCCGGTACGAAAATTTGTCCACCCTAGATACGATGCGACTGCCCGGGACTAGCCAGGGGAGAGATTCTCTGGTAATGCCAGTAACCTCCTGAAGTAATAATATTTTAATTTCTGCAAACATTAAATTTTGTGAGTTTTGGTGGGATTAGGAGGAATAGTGAGTAGAAAGGATGGGAGGTCGAAGGGATATTGAGGTATTGGGGTGGGAAGGATAGGGTAGAAAGATACTGCCCTCCCTGGAAGGAGTAGTGACTAATATAATATTACTCTTAAGTAATAATAATTTTTTTGCTGACGCTACCTCATACCTACCGTTTCCCCTACTGTTTGTAGTCCTGCAGGCATTTTTCATTCGAACTTGATTAAAACCTCCCGCGTTGTATTACCTACGGGCGCGCGGGGTCTTGCATGTGTTATTCAAACGCCTGGCCTCACCTGTCCCGTTACTGTTTTTTTTGTAATACCTCACACGATCCAAGTACGACACAGTGTTGCTTGATCAATATATTTGATGAAAAACAGGCTGCAACACTTGCGACATTTTGATAATTCGAAATTTTGTAGAACTACTGTTCGCTGAGAGTAGAAATACCCACGTCAAATATCATATTGATATTTGATGATTAAATATCATAGTGGCAACTTCCTTATTGAAAAAAATATCAATCTTCTGTACAGCAAAACAGATATATAAAATATACGGTCCATTCCATATTAAATTATTGCATGTTTTAGGCAATAATGTGTCGTAACTTTTCAATTGTATGTATATCTAAGCGCAATACAATTTTAGAAGTAGTGTTTAGTGCACACTGTTTACTCTTTAACTAAACTCAAATGGACTCAGTTTTTTTTTCTTCATAACGAATTCTTGTTATATGGACTTTTGGAAAAAATAACAGTAAAATATTATGAATAAATCTTTATTTTTGTAACAATTCGTATGTTGGTGCTAATTACGTTTATAAAAAAATTAAATACTCCTGCTGTTTTATTCTTCAAAGAACAGAATGCTCTGGTCATTCTGTAGTGCGCTTCTGTGTATTGTATAATTAAACATTTACATGTTAATATACATAATTTCTTATATTATATATATATTACTAAAAAAACACTTGTACTTAGGGCCCCGTAATCAAAGGGTGTCAACGGGACCCTATTACTAAAGCTCCGCTGTCCGAATGTCCGTCTATCACGAGGCTGCATCCTTTAAGTTGTATATCCTTTGTATTGTATATAAAAACTTCAAAGTTTCACAGAATGTTTACTACAATGGCTAGGTACTAGAAAAACAAAAATTTGGAAAATCCAAAAGTGCACGCCTCATAGCGGTTACTCCATTTTTATTAAAAAAAAGTGTATATGTCAGCTCCGACGAATGACTGGAGCTCACTCTTTATGAAGGATTACAAATTACTTGGTATGCATTGTTCAATACTCTAAATTCTATATATTAACAAAAATTTATACCGTAATCTTCATTTTTTTTTTCAATTGAAATAGATTAAAAAAAAAAACTTACCGTGGTGTCAAAATTTTTACTTAAACATTGAGAATAAAAAAGACATTCACGCTTCGCGTTTCTTATGTTCTCTAGATTAAGATTTAATAAAAAAAATTTTTTTTTACTAAAAGACTCGTCAAAATTTTGTTTATTAAATACGAGTATCAATTAAACTACACCGAATTAGACAGTGAAATTCAATAGGCTTCTATTCAGATGCATACTAAAGCGAATGAAAAAAAAAACACTCGATTAGTGAAGTATTTCATTCGTTATCGTGACCACATACGGGATCCGCACATACAGACACACGGACGTCCACAAAAAAAATTTTTAAAACAGTTTTTAAAATATGTTCTATAACAAAATGTGTTTTGAAGATATTACAGATATTAAAATCAGTGATTATTCTTGCCGTTTGAGTGCATACATTATTTTACAAGTGCAACATGTAATAAATAAAGACATTTAAAGTTCAAAAAATCACTCGCTTTTCGTAAGGCGAGAGTAGAGCACTACCTCATGCGTTCCGCTTATGAGGCGTGCAATAATAAAAACAAACAAATTCATAAAATAAAGAGGGTCTCTATACAAGAAAGGTGTTTTTTGTCACAGATTTTGCGATCTTAATTTTGTTCTTATTTTTCATTCAATATTTAAAAAGAAACATATAGTGTAAAATATTGCTGTGTGGTCATTGTATTATATTTCAATTGCTGTAGTACGGAACCCACCTTGTGTAAATTCGCCTCGTGCTTTCCCGGTGTTTTTTAATCGTCCAACTCCGATAGTGTTAAGTCATAACTATATTAACTAGGTATAGAACGTGCTTGATATTTTCAAAAAAACTTTTTGCTCTCATATACATATTTTTGTTTTTAAATATTATAACAATGGTAAACTAAAAATCGACAAGAAAGGCGTAAGAAGCCTTTCCCAGAAATGTACCAATCGAAAATAATTTTAAAGCTTTTAAAAATAATTAACTGATAAACTGATAAAAATCAGAAGCCAACGAAATATATTTCTCAAATGTTTTTATTTTATTTTAGAATACAGTTCAATTCGATGACCTATTATAAAAAAAATTGGCTTTAAAATAGTTTTATCACTTAAGAATTTTTACCTTGTATACGCTTTTATTTATATTTATACATAAGTCGAAAACATTTTTTTTTATATTTGTTTTCGCGCTGAGGCAGTCGGTGCGTACATCGAGCTGACCTATTCTGCTTCCTAACCTATAATGTTATTTTTTTGCACACTTTTCTAGCTACTCGGACTTTAAAACAATCAAGGCACTGTGTATGCACCTTTCGATTTTTAATTCGGAGATGAATTAGCGCTTATCCATCTCGGAATTAAAAATTGTATTTACATTAATCTTATTATAATATACATTTGTAAGATTATACTTCGTTTTACAAATGTTAAAATTGCCAATAGACGATGAACTAAGGCCTTGAGCATGAACTGTTTTAATAAATAAAAACTCGTTTTAACAATGAAATAATATAATTACCGATGGAAAATGCCAGACTATAGCCAGAAACGCACAACATATAATGTTTACTTAATATTCTTTATTTATTTTTTGTAAAATTTAAGCGATATTGGTTTAATATTAATAGTTAGGCTTATTTTGCAACAAATAAATAGTGCTTAGACTAACAATTATCTTTCGATGATAGCAGTAGTGTTACCATTTATTACCAGGAAATAAATCGAAAAGGAATCCGTAATAAATTCAGGAGTAATAGGTGATTATTATCAATTTTCAAGTTCTTAATCTAGGCAGAAACTATTAAAAATGATAAAGGAATTATTACAAATGATATATCTCTCGTTTCTTTAATACGTGTTTAAAATAAATTATTGAATGACTTCTTGTAATAATAATATCGGATAACCGTCCAGATAAATTTTGATATCGATTTATCGAGTTTGCATGGGAAATGGACACAGATCTGCGGTGTTATTTATTGACAACTATATATTTGCTTATTGCTTTGTTGCAATTTTAATGTACTAGTGATATCGTATAAACCGACCAATTTTAAGTGACTAGAGTTTTACGTTGTACATATACAGGCATAAAAAATAAAACTTAAATTTATTTATTGTATAGAATTACAGACATATGATAAAACTTCGACAATGTATTTAAGAAAACAGCTCGTTTCATTATAAAATCTATATTTAGCTCACAAGCTAATGATGAACGCGCATTCCTGATGCGTTACAAATGGTATAGAGTTTCATTGTCGTCAATTGAAACGGCAAACAGTAGGACAGAATTTCCTCGCTGCTCTGACTCACGGGAGGCGTGCCATCGTGCTGGAGTGGTCAAACGCGTCCGTCTCTCGGTCGAAATTGGAATGTGCCAATCCCGAAGACATCGAACCATTCCCTCCTCGCGGCCGATGCCAGACGTCGTCGCCTCGGACGGCGGCAGCTAGCGGCGCCCGACCCTCGCTTTGCCGGTGGTAAGTTCATAATCCTCTTGTAGGTCCGAGTCCGATGATTATCTTAAATAAGAAGACATTTAGAAGACACGTGTCTGCAGCGGCTCGATAAACACCTAATACTTATCACGGAGATCATATAATGGAAATCCTGAATGGAAAACGCTCGACCCGCGACAGCTCCAAGGTGAAACCTATGAGAGACGGTCGTGAGCATATTTTTAGAAGGTCTTCATTCCCTAAAACATTTCGAATCTCTTAGACAATATTCTCCGACGTATAAATTCGTCAGCAGCGGCCCTCGCTGCTTCCTACGCGGACTGACGGCGAAATAAATCAGACTGTATTAGAATAGAAAACAATCTGCGAGAGAGGAGAAAAAAATTGTGTGAATTGTATTTTCTAAGAAAATTTAACAAAAGAAAAACAGGTCAAGTGCGAGTCGCGCTCGTGCACTGAGAGTTGTGTAGCACCGCAAATATATTTGTGTTATGTATGTGTATAGAATAAAAATGTGTTATCTTTCTTTCAATTCGAGTTTCGAGATCTTTAGCGTGGATCGACTCACGCTTGACCGGTTTTTAATTTTTGTTGTTTTCTTATTATTATTGTATTATTAATTACAGCGCGTAGCATTTAAATCACCCACTTTCATTAATTACACCAAATTTACCGATTTTTACGATAAAACAACAAGAAAAAAAGTTAAAAAGATCACACTTTTTGTATGAGGACGCCTATTATTATGTATTTTGTGTTTTATTATATATTTGTTTGGATATTCACCATAATAACGAGATACGAGATACGTTATACGAGAATTTCAAGGAACTACCTAATACTGTTCAAAAAACTTGGCCCTTCCTCGTAAGGCTGAACAGGCATACGAACTGCTTAGAAATAGAAACCCTAAATGAAAAGGTGTTCGCTTTTTGCGACGGCCAATACGAAATAGTCTATGATCTGGTTGCGAGATTTTCACGCATATTTATGAATGGGGAAGATGTTTTTGACGAGTTGTCTGTAAAATGTAGGCGCTAGTGCTTTTGAGTAAAATAATATTAATTGATTTTTCGGAAATAGTATTATTCCCTTTTTTTTTTAATAAAATATAATCCACTTCACAACAGTATATATTAAGAACTTGAAGAGTTATGGCTGCTGTTGCGCATTTGGTCGCAATTTCTTCGCAATCAGGTGTAAACAGGTACTACTTGTTACATTTATACGTTCATGAAGTATACTCATCATTTAAATATCAAACTGATACTGTTTACGATTGCGTTTCGTAGGAAAGGACCCAAGAACAGATGAAATGTTGAACAAACGATATCGACACTGACGAAGTACGAAAAAGGTTTTTTTCTGTTATCGAGGGACAGAATAGTACTACGTTTCACGTCACAGTGTTAATACAGAATTTCCTAAAAAATACCTAATACTAGAAAGATTATTTACGAAATCTCTAGATTTATAAAGAATGGCCCTAACGTTTAGGGCGTGTTCGTATACTTAATGGAAGGGTTAGGACTAAGCTATCCGTCCGTACCTATCGCTTTAATTCACCCGCCTAATATTTCTGTTATAGTTTCAGCGTCTTTTACTGTTCGCAGTAAAAAGTTTTCTTCAAACACTATGCGGTATGGTTGTACTGAACACTTGACGCGAATGTATCTATGGTACAATAGACGGACATTAGATTAGAAGGTTAGTTTTGGGGGATTAAATTAGAATTACTAAACAATGATTCGTCGTTCTTTATGTATAAGGTGTCAAGTAGTCGGCTTTTC
The DNA here is from genome assembly GCA_005406025.1 of Eumeta japonica. Lineage (NCBI taxonomy): Eukaryota > Metazoa > Arthropoda > Insecta > Lepidoptera > Psychidae > Eumeta > Eumeta japonica. The sequence continues at coordinate 851,509 of BGZK01000044.1, forward strand.
GAAATGTTGTGTTTTGATATACTTTGCATTTATTAAAAAAAAAGATCAAAATGGCTTCACGCTTTTCTCTCCGAATGCGTCGCTCAGAAAAAAACACGAAGAAAGTGTAGATTGAAAAATGTCCGGATACTTTCACGTTTAAGAAAAGTATTTATTTGTTAACGATAATTAGAATTATACAACATGAATATAGCCACTTTTGAGCTGCATCCCGATGTAAAGTAATTATGTCTAAATTTAATAAATTTAATGAATATTGAAGTGCATTTATCTAATAGCGAAGTTATATAAAAAATGTATAAAATTTATAGTAATCGTAAAACGTAAAGTCTACCCGCACGTATCCAACTCGTACAGACCTTCATAATCAGCTCACGCACTCGGAGCCATCTATAAATATTAGAGAAAAAAGTATAAAACTCAATATATTAACGAGAATGGAAAACATTATATATAAAATATGAAGGCATTTATTATATGCCTACGCGGTCGAACAACTAGTATATAAATAAAAAGAATGGACGACAAAGAAAACACATTTATATTTATACAATACTGGCCAAAAAGCATTAAATTTTAAATAAAGAATTATACGTATATAACATAAATCAATTGGCATACTGTTTATAATATTTCTTTTGTTTATCAAGACGATGCGACAGGAACAAAATCTGTTGGCAGACCGCGTATTTCAGTTTTATATAACGAACTTAACTTCATCGTTATCCATATCTATCAAGAAAATGTTTAATAATTTATCTTTATTAAGATTAAGATCATATTTAATAACGCAGATGCCGGGGTAGCGTAATTCCAATCTACATCGTCCGCCGGTTGATTAGGCCACCTAAGAAATATTAAACGGAGAGATAAATGAAGCATCTCTACTAAGTACGTATTGACAACTTGCAGTATAGACCTACGCCGATCCCAACACAAAAATTAAATGAAAAAAATTAACCCTTTACAAATAAAGGAGATGTACTGTTAATGCAAAGAATAAGGATATGTGTAAATAAATAGATATTCTTAAAATGTCTTACTTGTCGGTAAAGAAGATAAGTCTATTTATTATGGTTCTTATTACTTATCAGATTTTAATTTATTAAGTATCTGGGCAAACCGAGCTTCGCTTGGTCTTTCTAGTTAGCCGTCGGAATATGATAAAGTCCTATGGGAAAAGTTGTGTGTGTACATTTTCAATAATAAATATTTAGATATTTAGGCAAATTTTGCATATTTTATAGTATACGTAACACTACATGCAAAATTTGCTTGCTACCTGTTCTTCGTTAATAATGTCAAGTAGTGTCATCTGTCCAATTTATGTCATGTATTGCCATTTTTGCTGAAAACTATTAATATATTATAATATATATATGTACATTAACATAATAACCCCAAAATTCTACGAAATGCCGTTACAAAGCATCTTTTAGGAAAAAAAAAATGTGTCATTTATACGGGGAAACGGGAAGACATTTATATAGATAAACTTCAAAAGCAAAACAGTATCAAAGCATACATTTATTTCGAAATTCTAAATTACTTTTTCATATGACGGATCAAATCGAAAGCAGGTTGCCATATTTTTTACTCATATACGTCTTCGATGCAATACTTATAGTTCTCACGGCACAGTCATTGTTTACCCGGGTATGGTAACTCCGACATTCGGAAATGCTAAACGCATCTGGATACTTCTATATATGTCTCAAGCCTGAGGTATGGAGGCATATTGATCATTTTATATAAAAAGCAAAGTCCAAACATTTCAGTTTCTTTAAATCGCTGGAACAGAGTTTAAACTTTTGTAGTGAAACTATCTGAAAATTTTTAGTAAATAGATGAAAGGATCGAGAGGGTGACTGCTGAATAAAATCACTAAATTAGTTTATTTAATGGATCTAAACGACGAACCAAAGGAACCCAAATAATTGAAGTTATAAAACATTTTCCATTATAGTTCGTTTCTTCACTCCTTCATCCGTAATAAAGTTTTGCGCATCAAACGCGTCATATGGCACGAAAATGAGCGTATTATATAAGAGGCTAGGAAGGGGGTTGGGTTGGTCACCGTAAAAACGCCATTTTTGTCGAACTCTCGCTGCTCGGGTGACGCGTAACAAACCGACGCGAAAGCCGCGTGGAAAAGCATAAAATAAAAATGCGTTATAACACATAGCCGAATAATAAATGGCCTATACTCGACCCTTATAAAATTTCGGTAATGCTGACAAATACTTTGAACATCTTTGTATACAAGCTATACATTCTGTTTAATTATATGTGGTATATAATAAAGTGGTATATATATATATATATAGTTTCTTATTAATGTTATAGCATATTGAAAGTATAGACCAACTATTTTTTTCAATAATTTCAATTCTGTGAGTATCCAGGTGGAGCACGTACGTTATATTTAAATTTCTCGCTTTTATATTACGGTCGTTACTGTCTAACGTATTTCATGTAATACAATTGAACGTAGTTAAGCTATAAGGATCCAATCCACAACATTGTCAAATATGAGTTATATATACCATAATGATCCTTAAGTTCGATATTTTATATCAGTAAAAAGATATGTTTTTCCACTAAAATGAGGTTAAATTCTTGATAATTTTGATAAATCTCAAGTGAGATTAAAGGAGGGAACGCGAGCCAAATCTTACCAAGGGGGGGGTCAAAAAATCACCTAAATCGCCTCACGTAATTAATTATAGGATGTCCCCACACGAATCCACATATTAGGGGGTCATTATTTTTTAATCCTTTATAATCCCTTGAGAAATATATAACTACGCACCACCATAAACACAGGAATCAGTAATCATTAATCTTATATGTGTTTTAGTATAAATCTATTAGAAATTCAAAGCAGGGCGTGCGTGAAGAAGCACCGCTCAAACTTTAAACGACAATATCTCGAAAGTGACTTTTTGTGGTTTAGATCCTTATTGCTTGACTACATCGAATTATAATACTTATAATTACATAGAGTAAGTAGTTCTATTATTTTCGTACAGTGTTAATTACATTGCGAATGTCGAGTATAGGCCGGACAGTAAACCTGTAACAGTGGGCCCGTAAAATTATTTACGAAGTTACCTGCGCGTTTAACGAGCCGCCCTAAAGTGAAAAGTATTTTTTACGACAAGTTTACGACTTTCGGGCGGTTAGAGGACGACGGCGCCCGCCCCCCGCCCCCCTCCGCGCCCGCCCGCCGGCGTTAATGACTCTGATATACTCAAAATCTGATGGCGGAGTTTTTGATGTCCGCTTCGACGGCGGACAGAAGCGCGGCATAGAGCCGATCGTAACGTGCTTCAAGTGCCGCTCCGCCCACGCCGCGGTCCCGTTGAGTTCGAAGCGTGATTTCTTTTTATCGCACTTCGGGACGTGCCAATATTAACGGGGCTTGGATATTTCACAACAAGCTTTCGAAATTATATTTCCATCTGACATAGTAGTTACTAATCGCCACAGACATGAAAATCAGATTAGACGATTTTAATGCACGTACCAGCGAATGTATTATTTATTTGTCGAAGCGTGAGACTCCCCAACTACATTCGAAGCGCCAGGGATCGTCTCCATGTTTGTGGGCGGACAATAGTGGATAATCACACACGCGAGTATAGTCTTAAGTTGTATAATCAATAAAAAGTAAAACAATAATAAACCACTAATAAATTGTCAATAAACTATGATTAAAGTCACAATATAAAATGAGGTAACAACACACTAAAATCACTAACTAATTGAGTCCTCTCTCTAATAAAACAACTTATCGCGAAACGGAAACGAGTCCGTGGGTCAAGTGGTATAAGCACACACGACTCGCTTAGTTAAGCCGCGGGAGAGCGCGCGTCCCGTCTCGACCACAAGCCGAATAGTAATCCCCGCTCGGCACCTCAGCCAAAACATAGAACAAAGAACTAATCATAAGATTACATTATATACCAAGACCCACGGCCACGTTCGACAGTGATTTCTAAGAATGCTTCACTGCCCCGTTCCACCGAACAAAGACTTCCTTTTTGTCAAACCAAATGCGCGTCACCTACGCGCCCGGCCAATACAAGCTTATCAGTATCCCGCACCGACATATTTATATTTGAACTAGCTTCCGCCCGCGATCCTGCCCGTGCGGAAATCGAATGTATTCTTTCATGTAACATCGACCCATCACGCTGTCATCCGCGACCGCGATGTTGTTTCGTCTTTCGATTTCGATCCTGGCTCCGCATTCGATTCCTAATCCAGTACCCATTTTGATTTTGGTTCTGTTCAATACGTACATAATACACCCGCGATCCGCCTGCGTGGATACACAACCGAAATCTTTCATCTTTTATGTCGATCGATGACGTAATCGACCGCGATCTCGATTTCGGTCCCGTTCTTCATTCTGAACTAGAAGAACAATTCCCACACCGAAAACACACGTAACACCGTTAATATTTTTATTATGAAACGACGTCACTTACGCTATTGATCTTGATCCGGGCCCTACTAGCGGTTGCGATCCCGTGCCGATGTTGAACTTTGAACCTCTGTTAAAAATTGTTGTCACCAATAATAACCAATCGGCATAAGCAAAGGATTCGTTCTACGATCACGCAAGCAAAGCCGCGAGCAAAACTTGTTATCTTTATAAATTATAACCTACATATTTTTCTTATATTTAAGCTACGTTACTGTAAATTTCCAGCTAATTATGTTCTAATGTTAAAGCGTGATTGAGCAACAAACGTACTAATGTACAAACTTTCACATTTATAATATTACTAAGATTTATCCATTTTATTTATATCCTTATTTAGTTAGTTTATCATTACTATGTAAAAAAAAAGCTTATGTGCTAACAGATTTTGAATTTATCTAGTATGATTCAATAAATCTAAACATAAATAATTTTTAAGAATGATTTTTTTTATAGCCACTGCGGATATATAATGAGTTTTGTCCGCAACTTTTTTACTCGTGGAATTTATTATTTAAGATTAATTAATTTTCCAGGAGTCAATTTTGATCCAAGCTACGTTTAAGTTACCTGTGAAATTCCCATGAAAGTTCATAGTGTTTTGGAGATTAGCTTCTTTATACAGACAGACAGATAGACTAAGATTTTATAGATATTCGTATTGTATTCAATTATAATCTTTACGTAACAAACATTTTACCTAACAATAGTCTTTAGCAAATGTTCGCAAGACAAGATGGTTTTACATTATATTATACATAGATATCGGTCTCTCCGGCTGACTGACTATTGACTGTCATACAACAAAATTAAGCTCAAGAGGAGTCATTTTATGACTAGCTATTAAAGGGTTCCTATCCGGCTATCCTAGGTGTAGCACTAAATTAAGATCATGGTTCTAATATATTCTTCAGCATTAAAGTAGAATCAAAATACGTCCATACAAATAACGTTATTTACTTAAAAACGTCAATACAAACCTACGTGAAGACCATAGATTAGTGATTGGTTTACACTCGCTTACTCATACCGAGCGAAAACCAATTATTAATCTATGGTAGGGGCATACAACACGTCGTATCAAATTAGCAGGCAATGGTCTGACCAGGCAGACCACGGTAAATGACATAGAGAAGTCTTGCCAAATTGTTGTCAACCCCGGTAATACGGATGATGTCGATACATTCCAATACATTAACAATGCTGCTTAAGTTATTAAGCTCGTAATTAACATGTGTTAATTTGTGATTAGCTGCAGCAAGTGATAAAGGTACATAGTTCAATTCTCGAAAATACAACACATGCGTGCGTTTTCATATGCGGTTCGTTCGAATAAAAGGGAACAATTAATTTGTCTATCCTTTTTTAGATTTTTGTACCAAAAGGTGCCAACGGGATCCTATTACTAAACCTAAACCATGTATCCGACCATCTGCATGTCTGTCTTATATTTAAGCGGCTGTATTGTTAAAATCGTTACTTATTGCAACTGACTGTCTATAGGCAGTTGAAATTTTCATTGTATACAAATACTTAAATCGGATATCCTATAAAATAATAAGAAAAGGTCAAAATCAATACAAAATGAAACTATACAAGAAACTTGTTTTAATAACGTTTTTTGTATCGTAAGAACGGTAATACATAAAAGTTTCAAAGTTTGTGTGATTTTAGTACAAAATCTATATAAAACAATAAACACCGGCCAGGTGAAAGGCTCGCTAAGGCTAAGGATCCCTAACTGATGATGGTGATAAAAAAAAATAGAGAGTTTCGGTAAAAAAAACGCAAATATATTGTGTAACGTTATGGCCACTTCGGTGCGCGAGTTCGACCTTTAACCTTTGTTGTTTCAGCTGTCAGTGATCTATTCTCCGAAAATGTTGCAATATCAAATGTAGATTTAACTCGTCCAAATGAAATGCATTTTGCATTATAAAACGCTGCTCCAGGTTAATGGAAATGACGTCAATTTTACGAGAGGGGGAATGAACGTTAGATAATATATGAATTTCTTCACTTTGACATTCAGAGCACTGGGCAGAAATCACGCCGCGTCAACACCCGCGAGGGCCATCGCAATGCTTTGTTTTAATTAGACAGTCGGATTGCCCTTGTCCGTGCCAGTTCTGAGCTGACCGTCGAACGGCGGTCGTAAAGGTACCGCACCGACCGAACGCGCGCGCTCCGTTTTACCGAAACGTCGACATCGCCCGGCCAGTGGCGGCCAGACACGCGGCCTCGCGGCTGGGAAGATCCGCGGAAGGCCGGAGCGCGGGTCCGGATTCCGCCCGCGCGCACGCGAGCATCGACCATGCCCCTATGAAAAGATTATTTTTTAAAGGAGAAGGTGAAAAAATTCTGATGTGTGCACGGACGGCCCCCCAGACTTCAAGAAGTACAAAAATACAAATACGACGTTGTAACAGTTTCGTATATACTTGCTGCAGTATAGCAGAACGGTCGTCTAACTAGTTCAGCTCTACATCATAAGAATGAGTTTCTCAATCCAATCGCTTTCAAGAATTCTGTGTTTTTAATGAATTTTACCAATTTAGAAGCAATAGCTTGAGAAAATGCATACTTTGACGCCTATTCTGAATGGAAGGTCAGATAAAAATAATGTATGTACATTACAACGTACGAAACTCTACCGCTGTGAAGTTAGTCACGAAAGCGTCGCAATGGCGTAAAATTGGCACTGTCGGGGAGTCGGGAAGAAGAAAGGGTCGGGGAGAGTTATACCTGCGCATCACATCATATGGTTGATGTGATGCGCAGATATAACTCAGAGAGGCAAAGTTTCGTGCATTGTACTATAATGTGGTTATATCTGCGTCATATGTCCATACTTTCATAGCTGAAAGAAATAGGTTACAATTTACTTATAAACTCAAATTAAAAATTCGATATTCATTGTAAGAAATATATTATTAGTCTGTATATGCGGACACAGCTTTGCTAAGCAATGCCCGCAGCATTTCATGAGATCGGTTTGAATGTTTTAGAGTAGATGAAAGACAGCTGTATAAAGAAAATTTAACCGAAGTGTTTATTTAAATAAAATCCAGATATCACAATAGAATACTGGATAGCTACCACTGTTTATGCAAATTGGATCCATGAACACAATATCAACAACTCTAGCCTGGCGAAATTGTTAGCATAATAACAGCCGGTAGACTTACTACATGCAAATGTGTGTTTATAGCACGTATGTTTAATAGGGTGGTCGTTAAAAAATTAAATTTTTTGCTACGCCCCCTAAAAAACTTCTTTTATTCAAAAAACACTGGGATTTTTTTTATTCAAAACGGCACATGCCTCTAGAAGTCTAGACAATCTAAGTTAATTTTTGGCTATAATAATTTTTTTCTACTTTTTTAAAATTAAAATTTTTGTTTATCGTTATTTTGATCAATTATTGTTTTTTTTTCGAGACACATGTTGTTTTGAATTAAAAAAAAAGAAAATTCACCCAGTGTTTTTCATCAAAAAGAAGCTTATTAAGGGGCGTCGCAAAAAAAATCTTTTTAACGACCACCTTAATTTTTAAATCTCAGATTAAAGAAAGCATAGAGGGAGCGATAAAATAGCAACAAACTCCTTCCTACTTGGACTTGTTTTTGTTGTAAAGTCTGTAATGAAAAAAAAAGGGATAGTAATACAGTTGATGAGCACACCCCAGACAAAGGTTGTACACTTTTTCCATGTTTAAAAAAAAGTCTAACGATATGCCTTATCAAAACTATTATAGACATTTTTTGCGCTTTGTTTTCGTCATGAATTCATACGAAAATTCTTAAACGTTTTAGAATGTGCTTCTGTATCAGTAAACGATCCAACATTAATGCCAAAAAAAGTTTATGTAAATTAAACGTCTGTCTGCTTGTTCGGGTTAATCTTAGAAACAGCGAATGCATTGAGATCAAAGAGCGTTGCTCTACCCCGTGTATTTTTCGTCTAAACACCAAAAGTGATGAAAATTTTTTTCCTACATTCCAAATAATTATTATAATAGATACCCTAAAATCCAGTTACAGTAACGGGTATTTCTGATTTTAAAAAAATATTTATTTTGATTTGTTACCAAAAGAATTTTGCGATTATAATAAATATTAAATCCATTTTACAAAAACACCACTGAAAAATCATAAAAATAAATGTAGATCTATTTTTATGATTAGTTGTAGATCTAATTAATCATGATATTTACAACATTTAATATTCGCTACGCCAAGTCAGACCTTAGACTTCAATATATTATCCTAAGTTATAAGAAGAAATGATATTTTAAGTTGTTATAAAATATTTTATGCTGTTATACGTATATTTCAGGACTGACCATTGAACTTGGCACCCATTTCGATCTCACTTCTTTTGTCGTTGAAGTCAACAACTAAGGCATACATCAAAATATCGAACTTGGCTCTCATTTCACATTTTATATTTTTGATGGGATCTTGATGTACTTTGAAATCTGATAGTGTATATCGTAAACACCATGGAAAACACGAGAAATTAATAAAAACCACAAGCGCCACCGTACAGAAAACATTCTTAATTTACATATTTTCACATACGTCTAAATTAAATATAACAGTAACACAAACTGTGTGTGTACTACAACATAAACTTTTTATTTAACTGCATACTAAATAAGTTCTAGAGAATCACTTGACGTTTCAAGTGGGTATGCTGATTTTTGAAGAAAGAATAAACTATATTTGTCTGTTTTTATCCAATACGATATGTGCTAATAAGAAACACATGGATGGCAGTTTCGAAAATTTTAGACAGGCTTTATACTATGTTTCTTATTGCAAGTCGTTTGAAAATTGTTGCTTCTATTTATATTTATATTTTTTAATGTGTCCTACTATGAATGAACATACATAAGCTTATTGACACTGACCGTAGTTTACTTATGACATGAACTAAGGCACGGCGTAAGTAGAACCACGAGGGCGTTCAATCACGCTATGTCATAACTATAGCAGCGGTGTACTTCAAACTTCCATGTGAAATAATTAACTGTTATCTCTTAAAACTAAAAAATAGATATGTCAAAATACGTTGTTTTAACTTTATAATTGGCAGTTAACTAAGGTAATCTTAAAAATATTTGCATTTGTGACATTAAATCAATGTCGCTAATGCCAATATCTCCAAGATTATTTATATTTTGACATGTTTAGTTTTTAACTTTGACAATTAACAATTAACTATTGCAAATGAGAGTTTTAAGCATATCGCTGTAGGTGTTCCGGCAGCCTGTATTCAATGGGCGGTAGTACAGGAGTCGTGGAAGGGAGGTGATCTTGAAGTACTGAAAATGTTACCTTGGTGCGCTTGCCCATAAGGCAGCTATACGCCACAATAGCATCCAATGTATAGGCTACTCCATTAGCGCTATTCATTAGTAGGTACGTGTATTATTAATGAGTCCAATTTAATCTTATCTCTCAACAAGTAATTGTTAAGCTCTTTAATCAGAGGAATATCTTCCTCAATTTTGTTATTAATCTCAACAGTATGGATGCCTAGTCAACGTACACGTTATCCGTGATAGGAACTTGCTCGTTTCAATTGGGTTTCAAGAGCAATTATCGATTTGTTTGATCAGTAATGAAAGTAATACAGAAATATGAAAGGAAATGTTTACTTTCCATAAATCAATTGTATGGCTCGACAGATAATACATCTACCATTATTTGTTCAATCAATTTGCAATAATAATAGGTAATAAGACGAAAGTTGGAGGAAATGTGTACTTTCTATGAATCAACTATAAAGATTGACAAATAATACATGTACCATTGTTTGTTTATTCGATTTGTAACGAAAATAAGACAGAAGTTCAAAGGAAATTTATATTTTCCTTGAATGAGCTATAAACGTTGATAAACAATACATTTACGATTGTTTATTTAATTTATAATGAAAATAATACAGAAGTTAAAAATTAATGTACACTTTCAACGAATCAAGTACATATTAAATAATAATGCTTCTTTCAATTCTTCATTTAATGAATTAATCCATTTGCTGAACATGCTGTTATAGAGAAAGCGGCCTGGGAATACTTAGACCATCATTTGATTCTGCATCGAGCGGAGCAGAGCAAGTTGTCATGCCGCTGTTGGCGTTGCACTTCTCTTGTCGTTGGCCTCGTTGATCTCTAACACGCTGGACAAAGTCTTTTCACTCTTGAAGCCTAAAAAAATGCACGTAGTAACTCATACGCGGTAAGACGCGAGCAGTTACGGAAAACTTTTTACTGAGAGCCTTGTGTAATGAGTCTTGAAATTGATTTCATATTTTTAACTCTCACTAAGCCTTCCATAGACTATCTAATGAGAAACCTATTTATAATACAGAAATAATAACTTCATAATTGTGGTTACATGTACGCATACTGAGAAATTGCTGGGACAAAGGTTTTTTTTTTATATTTTTTTTTTATTTAATACCAACATTTCTCAAGGTTCTGATAAGCTCAAAGCTAACTAGGTGAATAATATCCAGACTAAACTATGAGAGAAACGTAGTGAAAACATTAGTAATTACTGCGAGTGATTCCCACAACAAAAGTTTTATGAAAACTATAACTTTGTTTTAATAATTCCTGAACGTGATTTTGGTAGAGAGTTTTGTAATTGCCAATACGATGGCGTCATGAAATTTTCTTGTTATTATAGAACCTTTTGTAATTTCAAGTATAAAGTCAGTAAGATTGAGTACTACATTTTATAAATTCTGTTATGCATTTTACAATACTTAATATGATGTTTTGTGTTCCTGTTTGCTAGACCTGTGTTACCAATGTTAAATATTACATTTTTTAATGCCTACAATGTAATTTCTACTATTCAATATTAAATTTTGCAATTTTTCATATGTAGTTGTAATACTTAATAGGCACCAAGTTTTATTTATTGTTTGGCTGGGATCATCAGCACTTTAAAATACATACAATGATGTTTCAGTAACTGAAAACATGCTTTATTGAAATAATTTACTACAACAAAAGTTAAAATATATTTCACTATAAAAAAAATACATAATTTTGTATTCTATGTAATAATATAAAATGCAGAGTATTATTCTAAAATATTTTTGTATACTATGTTGTAAGTTTTTCCGTCCGATCCAATAATGTGTAAATTTCGGGTATTAGACACACGTGAACCGGCTACATACAGTTGACCGTGAGAGAAGCATGGCTTTTCTAAATGCACCCCTGTTACCTGTAATGTCTGCCCTTGTGCTTTGTTTATAGTAACAGCAAAGCTGAGCTTGACGGCAAACTGAACCCTTTTGAAGTGGAATGGAAGGTCAGTGGGAATAATTGGAATCCGAGGTATGATAACACTTTCTCCCTTAAAGACACCTTTTAAAATAGTGGCAGCAAGTTGTATTATGTTATAACGTAATACACCTTACAATACGAGTTTAAGAATTTTTTGTAAACCACAAATATTAAATATCAATAACAAAAAAGCAAATATGAAATTGCGGGAAAAATATTAAATACTAGTTAAATAGCTAGTATTTAATATTCTATCAAATAACACGAGTCATCAAAGAGTTTTTGTCATGGAAAATTTAAAAAAATAATAAAGTCCGCTTGTATTTTAACCGGTTTATGGATACTGGGGTTTTTAATTTTTTAACTAGTCATTACAAGAACGGGATAAATGTTTACTTTGGTAGCTCCAGTGTGTAAAATTTAAAACCGCTTTTTACGTATGAAGCTAGTGCTTCTTTTTCTGAATGATTAATATGTCATCGATATACAGTATTTTACAGACTTCGTATATGATTCTTGGCGTATATTATCCTTATAATAAGCTTTATAAAGAGCTCCTACTCTTCGATATACACCCGATGTTGCTTGGCGTCTATAATGGTAATATCAAAAATAAAAGATCGAACTGTCCAGCTAGTCGTTCCGTGGCTGTAAAGAAAATAGTTACTTGTATCATTTGAAAAACACAATCCGTATACATCTCGCAAACTTCCTCCAAAACTAAGTAAGCCCAGAAGGTCCACGCCATACAAAGCGCGCCAAACGATGACGCACGTGCGCCGCCGACCGAACAAAGGATTACCAAACCATCTTAAACACTGCGATTGGCGCGCGCAAGAAATAGTAGTGATACAATAATAAAACGAAAATAACAAAAAAACTGATCCTAAACGTTTATTATCAATGTACAATATTAAAGGAATCGTAAGGGTTTTTAAACAGAGTATTTTGATGGGTAATTTAAAGTAATTTCATTTTAATTTAAGTGAAATTAATAGAGCGCAGATTCTGCAGTTCTCTAAAGTAAACTATATAAATTGTCAAATTTCAAAAGATTTCTTAAAATAATATAAAACTTGTCCTTTACTATGCCTTGTACCTGTTCTCCAGTGGCCTATTGTAAGAAGCTTTATTAAAAAATGAGAATTTATTATGTCAATATAACAAAAACAATATAAAACAAAATACAATTACCGTTGCATTCGAGGAAAGTTCTTTCCTATTACGAATGTGTAGTGTAATTAAAAATAGATAGGTACTTCAGCCACGTTGATTTATATTTTTGTCAAAAACATTTTTATCTTTCTGGAAATATCTCAGAACCACTATTTTTTACTAATGAAGTTATTTATCTTCTAATGAAGTAAAATAATGTTAGAATAAAATAAAAACAAATATAATTCCACTACTACATAAGTCAGAATCATCAGCCCTATACGCTCGGCCGAGAGTAGGTAATTAAAATCGGGTATATGCAGGTGCGGACCTTCTGGGTATATTTATTTTGTCCTTCCTTCGTGTTGAGAGCGGTATACAGGTACAGTTAGTTTATCGTGCAGCTCGGCCGCGGACGGCGCGACAGATCCGACAGATGAAAAGCGCCGACGCCCTTTGAGCACGCCGCGCGAGTGCGTCCGTCACGGCCGCACGGTAGGAACCGCGCTTTCGAAAATCAGAGGTTCCGTAGACGTGATAAATAATAATAAAAAAATTGAAAAACAAATTAAAATTTATTGAAAATTCACAAATTTATATTGTACGTGGACAACGTACATAGGGTGTAAACGGCAAAACGGTAGAGAGATCGTTTTTGATAAATTTGATTGCATACTCCATTACATGAAAACCGATTTGCAAAACGATTAGAACTTGTGAAAATAACAGACGAGCCAATGAAAATCTTAAATAGCATAAATATACACACATTTTACATAATATTGTGTAAATTATAAACAAATAACATGCTCGAACGCAGAGCCCCATTTTATCTTTGGATTTATAGGCTTTGACTATGCACTAAGTCATATATTTCACAAAAAAAAACTAAAGTACCGACGTCATCACAAATTTAAGATAAAGTTTGAAAAACTTTAACTTTAAGCTTATGTTAAGAAGTAAGTTTTTACTTTAGAGTTTAAAAACCCGTCTGATGGAACACGCACATGTGCGGTTTGGTATTTCAAACCGCCTACATTTTTTTTCTATCTAAAGAAATATATTTCTTTACTATTTAATATCACAGTCAAAGAGGAGTTCAAACCAATAAAAGTCGACAATCTTCAGGATGAACGAAATTATCCGTAAAATCGTATTTCATGAGTAATTAATGACAACGGATTTATGAGAATCATAAAATATGAGTCAATAGATTAGGCAAAAGGTTAGTAAATAATGTAACAAATATTAGTAAAAACGACAACGCTTGGTGGGATCACGAACTCGGAGAAACTGGAAGTTAGAATAAAGAAGCACATTTGGATTTGCTGACCGGACACTACAAAAAAAAGAAAGTAAAGGAATAGAGATCGAACCAGCCATAGATTTATTATTGGTCGGCGGCGGCGCGCCTTGACTAGATGGGGTCGTCCCTTCAAAACAATGCTTCACAAGCTTGCCAATTGTTCAGATCCGTATGCGGAAGGGACGTGTCTTCACTTGGTCGCGTTACTGTGCGTAGCCGTATTTAATATTACCATATAAATCTAATTTGCCCAGAAATGGGCTATGGGATGGAATGGGTATATATAATGGGTTCTTGTAAAATCAAGTAATGTTTATAAAATTATATTTTAATAACATTTTTTTTATTTATTTGCAAATATCAAAATTATAAACAATTAAATGTATAGCGGAAAAATTACTAATCTGTAAATCCTTTTGATAAATTTATATTTTAGTATTAATACTTTGTCGCAAGTTTTTGCGTTTTGAAATATGATGTAGTCTAATCTGCAAATATTTTTCGACTACTCTACGGATTAAATTTATTTGATGGTTTAATCCATTGACATGGCTTAAGTCATAAGAGAGAAATAAAAATATTTTTTTAAACGTAATTCAAAGTGTGATAAATAACAACGTAACTATTTATATGAATTTTACTTTGGTCGGAACAGCTCCTTCACGTATCCTCCGTAAACCACGATTTGTATTATATAAATCGTCATTATCAAAATGTACGGAATATAAAACTGTATATTCTCTGGCTTTCCAATATGACTACTTCGGATAGCATCAGTCCAGCATTCTAAAATTACTGGATCCGTAGGAAACCTAACAAATATTTATAGAACAAAAAAAATTCAAAAATTATTTAAAATGCAAATACAAACACTTGTCAGTTCTTCTATTAAAAGTTTAATTTGAATAAAACCATCCCTATAGATTTTTGATACTTATTTATTATATAGGAAAAAGTTTTTAATAAGTTTCATCACAAAATTATAAATGATTGAAGAACTTTTAAACAAAGGAAGGTGGAAAAACAATAATGCATAATATATATCCATTTTTGTAGCGCGCACTTGTCATTTATTTTAAATACAAATATTCATCGGTATACGCTCGGTAAACTTCGGCACAATTCGAGTCGGGAGCCGTTAAAAGCCGAACGCATGCACCGGCCAGTCGGTTATTGCAAAACTCAATGTAATTATATAATTTTAAGGTATTTCCTCTAAATAATATGTTTGCGTGTACACTGGTGGACATTAAAGTGATTTGTTTAATCTTTGTGAGTAATTCTTTAAATGATGAACCCAACGTCGCACGCTACATTTTTTTATTAGTAATGGGGAATATTGACGTGACAACGTCTTAAATTAGGTTGCGGCTGGGAGTCACTTATGAAAAAGTGTAACGCTCGGTAACGTTACGATGAGTCACCGAACGAGAGAGAGGCCCGCCGAATGCCTTGCGTCTCTCTCCCACTCAACTATGATCGGTCTGCCGCGCGCGCAGCACTAGAGAATTAGTGCATAGCTTGCAAATGTATTGCAAGTTATTGTATGTATATTTGTATATAAATACGTATGTATGTGTAGGTAAAAATAAAATTTTGTTAATATGAAATTCAGTGCGAGATTCTTTGTATAAATTAATGTTTTAAATATAATTCTTTGTATAAATAAATGTTTTAAATTGTTACTATTATTTCATCCTTCTTCCTACTATACGAATGAATATTCACATTAAAATGATTTTACCACTCAAAGTCGTTGTCACGTAAAACTTTCGCCCGTATACCGACTTTACAGGCAACCAATTTTTTTTTTCACTTTAGGGTAACACTTAACTCGCATCTTGTTGTTATTTAATAATTAATTATTTATTGATTTGGTTAGCTTAAAATGAAATATGGTTCCAGATTCTTTTTTATTCTTACAGAAATTACTTTTACATAATTTTACAGCACAAGCCGGCATTATAAAGGAAAAAAATTAACAACTCTTTCTCCGACAGCTTCGAAAACGTGACTAACGTTGATTTCTTGAAGCGTGCCTGTTTAGGCTCGGTATGAGTTGCCGCACCTTCGCCCACCGCGCTCCGACTAGTCGGGGCGCGCCGCCGCCGACCAATAGTAAATCTGTGGTATCAGCGTACAACGCCGCAAGGACATGAGTTGGAAAATGTGTGAGGGCCAAAAATTAGACCATGACAGACAGGAGACTCTCGAACAACTTCTGAACAATCCAGAAACTATTTTATCCAAAAATCATGAAAAATTGTTTACATATTGAAATATCAAACCTAATGATAGTTGGATGCAGATGTCCAATTGCAACTAAAAGAAACTGATTAAAAAAAATGAAAAAAAATATTAATCATTTAATCCTGTTTATGATATTTAACTATTATGCACTTGGTTATTGTATTAATTTCATAATACAATAGAACATGAAACAAAACTTTGCTTGTGAAATTCTGAAATTATTTTTAACTTTATATGATATTAAATTCCATCATACTATTAGTACACCTTTAAAGATCAAGACGAGAGCAAGACCGAGAGCGAGAGTACATCATATCAAAAATATATTAATTTCGTAAGTAATAGAATTGTACTTGAAGTAGGTCATTAATGACTCTTTTAACATCGACATTACCACTCATTTCAAATGCTGTTCCACATTGAAAATAATGGGTAAGAAACTCAAGGATCATGTTGGACACAGCTTCATCACTCGATATAAAAGATGTAGAAATTCATTCTTTGTAAACGCGGGCGGAGCTGCGTGCGAAAGCAAAGTATGTGGATCGACATGAATGATGTGCCGTGTTTATTGCGTTTATTAAACGTCAAGCAAGTGTTTGGTAAGAAGTACCTACACATGCTTCCGAATTGCTACCAAACTCCTTCACAATAAACAACAATGTGGAAGGTAGACGCCATAACTTTCTAATTAAGCCATGTAACCTAGCCTTTTTTGTGGCTATAAAGTGATTTTTAACCAATTTAAAAAAAAAAGCTGAGTTTCTATTTTCATTTGTATGTGGTAACACTGCGAGTTGTCGACAGAAACTACTCTGGCTATTAGTAAATTGGCTAATAAAAGTGGCTATTAGTAAAACCTAGTATACACAGAATTAAAGTTACCTATTAATCTACTTACATATGTTTATTTATTTACATAATTCGAATGGAACAATCTTGAACCAACTCTCCAAAAACAACTAATTAGTTGTTTTTGAAGTCTATTTGCTGTTATTGTGATTTTTTCGTAACAGGTATATTTTCTGGTCACATTTCGATATTTATTTTATAACTGCATCACCAATGAATCCAGTCAATAATATGAACGCCAGCGCGCTCTTTTTTAACACTGTTTAATTTGACCGATATAATTTAGCTCCGTGATACTATATCTTTAAGTGTCAAATATAACGCGACATATAGGTAAGCCTCAATAATTGTGTATATATCTATTATATAACATTATATGTCAACACATTACATATTTTTTAACGTCTAAAAAACAATATTTTCTTTGTAGCAACGAAGTAATTTATGAAACGGTAATTGAAACGCGAACCGAAACCGAGACGGCCAGATATCACAGGCGACTGATCTTGGCAATGTACTGATGCGAACGGGAAACAATGTGCTAAATGGAACCAAGTAGTGGGCGGCTGGTACCAGACGGCCTGGGGCGGTCAAAACTGCTACTACGCCTCTGGTAACAGCACCTAGGATATCTGTAAGAGATGCAGGGATATTCTAGAAGATAGGCGTGTGTGAAGTCGCAAGCTGCGAAACGTTTTCATGCCGCAGAAACGCATTCAGTAAAAAAAAAACCCTTTTGACGTATCTATTTCGTATGTATCTATTTCGGTTCATAACACTAAAATTTAGGGACGTGCAATAGATCGGATATAATGAGCCCTCTTAGGAAGGTTCTACGGAATAATTTATTTTTATCTCAGAACGAGGCACTTGGATTTTGAGCGGTCCATGCCAGCCTAACGTCGGTCAGCCGCTGCTGAAGACTTGTCCCCAATGCGACATACCTCGAGACCTACGACGTAATGCATTCCCCGAGGCATGGAACGAGTTGTCCGACTCGATAAGAGCTCGTTGGTCATTCCGCCCGTGATCAGGAATCAAACTTGATACCATGCAACGCGAAAGCAACGCTCTATCTCTCGGCCGCCACTTCTCGGACTAATGTGTAGGGCAAAAAGGATGACGTAGGTAAGATATAAAAGAGATAGAGGTGTTATATGGGAAAAGGAGATGGGAGGATTGAAATGTAGAAGCAAATGAAAACGAGAATGGAATGTAATAAGCTGAGTGCGGGAATGGGTGGGTTAGATTTAGAAGTGAAAGTTCCATAATTTAATCCCATAATTTTTTTCTTAAACTAGGACGAAGCTGTGGGCGATTTCTAGATTGTTATATTTTTATTGCAATGAAGCTTCTATGAAAATTAAAGCCAGAAAGAACAAAAACACAGTATCAGGTTTCAATTCATTTATATACATTTTTATACATTGGATTACTTAAAAAATAATTAACAGGAAATTACCAAATATAATTTATCAACATTTAGTATAAGTAGGTATTAGAAAACTGAAAAATACAAATTACTACGATGACATTTTATTAATTTATCTAAAACACTAAATATCGAAGAGTAAATAAATTAAAATATTAAGTTAACGAATTGATTATTATTATTACATAAATCAGCATTTTGTTCAATTTAACAAGTAAATCTCGGTAAATTAATCATGTTTTACATTTTCTTTATTTGATAGATCCTTATATTATATACATAAATTAAAATAAATACTTAAAATATGGAACACATTAAAAGGTCGCTTATTTGGTAACTTAAAACTAGTAAACTATGTTTCACAACTGCTAGACAGTAACATTTAGTTGTTCGGTCCGCATATAGTTCAAATTACAAACAATAGAAAGATCTAGGGTACAATTGACGACATTCATGCCACTGGCCTCGCACTGACGACCCATGACGGCGCACGCGTGACTTGTCAACACTTCACCACTGCAGTCAAGGGTGGGTATCACCAAAAACCGTCATATGTGCCAATCGCAATAATCGACCGTTAGCTAATATCTATATATTATTGTGCATGCGAGTTGGCAGTCGATTAACAGTTAACGGGCTGTTAAAAAAAATGATAGTATATGGTATAAACCGGTCCTAATAAAAAATGACAGTTTAAAATGTAAATCGGCATTAATACTAATATATTTGGATAGCAGAACTCAGTTGTTTAATTGTTTAAACAGTTAATCCCCTTTTGCACTTTTACATAATCCTTCCCTAAAGGTGATGGTAGGCACTGTTTTGTGCAAACGTTAATTAGATAATTAAATGTCAATTTATATTACTGAATGGCACAATTGAGGTTTCCAAAAAAATCCATATCTCAGTAAAAGTCTCAAGATGCACTTTTAAAACATTTTATCTGTCATACACTGCTCCCATTGTATAATTGACTCATGACAGAGATATTATATTTTCTGATGAAATGTGCAAAATGTATTAATAAAAAATGAAATAAAATTAAATCCGTTGAAAAAAAAAAAGCAACGGACCGTAAGCCATCAAAGATTCTTTGCCATAAAAACACAACTCGACAGCTATCTTAATGGCGCCATCCAAGTAGTGGAGCGATGGAGCGCTAACATCGCAGGTTCTTTCTGTCCGATTGGCAATTTAAAACATTAATTAGTTAGTTTATTTTTTAAAGTCGTCTAAAAATTAATATCGCCTCACTGCTTCATAAACAAAATTAATATTTGAATATTATTAATAAAATAAATAGTCAACCCCAAGGCCGCCCGCCCCAACCTCCTCCCGTTACGACTGTATATACAACTTCAGTCTCATCTCGTCGTCTCGAAGGCGCCAACCTATAACCTATCTAAACTGACCTGTCTCCGTCTGTCCATCTGATTCGAGTTTTACTCGTAGTTTTAGCATATGCTTCATATATTAAACGAAAATATAAAACTATGAGCCCAAATTCCTTCGCCTGTAATGTTTCCACGTGTAGTCTGACGTCACAGATCCGCATCCCCTTCTAAGGGGAACGACGTTTATGGTCATCGAGCTATTCTCATTTCGCTTTGGAATTTGACGTCGCACAGTCGCACATTTTTGTCCTTCTGGGCGCGACTCGCGTCACACTACAGGCTTAGTCCTCAAACAGGAATCATTATTAAATACACCGGCGTTTAATTGTGATTTCAGTTTCAGGACGATCGAGATTCCAGTTTAAAGAACTGGCGTTTCTTATAAACCTGTAGTCACGTTACATAATAAATACACTATCATACTTGGCCATATTAAATGCCTCACACGCTACGGTTTTCAACCGTTTTCCCAATAAGATTTATTACAAGAATATGATTCTGACGGATATCGGTCAGAGAACGTCATAGACTTCAACTAACTGCCACTTACATACGTACACACACGCACATCAAACACGCACACGCACACTCCACACACGCCCGTATTTTAATCGGATTAATCCAGTATTCCATACAAAATTCTAAAGCATAAATGACATTTCAATGCAACCCGCGCCAAATTTAAATGTGGCCCTTAACATGTAAAATCAAAATTGGATAAAACTCAAAGCGAGAAACTCGCAGGTTTAGCAAAAATTACACCAAACGACTAACTTCGATAGCACCGATGTTAAGTCGATCGTATGATGGGCGTAATATTGATATATATATATATATATATATATATATATATATATATATATATATATATATATATATTTAGCGACAACACTTTAATGAGATATGTGAAAAAAACGCTTAAAAAACTGTGCTCATTGTAATATGTAAATTTTCTTCTCTCAACTCTAATTCCATTGTAATTCCATGATTTTAAGTTGTAAAGGATTTAAATTTGGGAACGGACTTTATGAGGCAAAATGCAGTTGTACTAGATTATAATAAAAATAAACTTGGTTACAGTAAGCAAGGATTGCATGCATCGCTCGTGTCCCACATGCCGGCGCGCACCGAACAGAATTTGGCGTCCGCGGTGATGAAGTATTTTGAGGACTGAGACAATAAAAATCAAGGACAATGGTCGGTATGCAACCTAGCCCTGATTCTCATGCCAGAGAAGCAATGGGAGGTAAGTGATTTGAATCTAAATAAGGAGTTGTCTATCTGTCAGCGAAATGAACTACAAGGAGGGTTGTCGAAATATTTGGATCGTTTTTTGCGTTTGAAAATTCCCAAATAGGCAAATATCAGGTTTCGTAGTAGAAATCAAAACGCAAGATGAATTACCGGTCTATAAATCGTTATATAGAGTGTCTATGGGACAACGCAAGATTATTGAAAGACGAGTACAACAAATGCTAGATAATGGAGTTATTAGACATTCGAAAAGTCCTCATGCATCTCCTGCGGTATTAGTAAAAAAGCCAGACAACACATGGAGGTTTTGCGTAGTCTTCAGAAATTTCACATTAATAATGAAAATCATCACTTTGTCACGCTCGAAGATATTTGATTACTAAAGCACCTCAAAAGTTTTTTTTTTTAACTCAAAATATCATGTGGGATGAAGAACAGCACGAAGACCAATAAAGTTACAAAGAAAAATATTGCATTCTACCTTCACTTTCTTGCGTGGGCTTCAGTCGTGTCTAGAGATTCCCTAGACACGACTGAAGCCCAGGCAAAGACATTGGCGTTGAATTACTTTCACCTAATGTTTGTGTTTTACTAATGGGCACGCGATCGTTATGGTAATTTACCGCTTTAACTGGGAAAAGCTAATTTAGACGAATTTATTATGACGAATGATGCATACAGCTTACTTAGAGTTAATCACCAGCAGTGGCATTATGACGTTTACTCGCTATCACAACCTATCGTTTTCAATTCGT
This sequence comes from Eumeta japonica, assembly GCA_005406025.1. Taxonomy (NCBI): domain Eukaryota; kingdom Metazoa; phylum Arthropoda; class Insecta; order Lepidoptera; family Psychidae; genus Eumeta; species Eumeta japonica. The sequence continues at coordinate 873,711 of BGZK01000044.1, forward strand.
TCACATAAAACTACTACAAATAGGGGTCGAAAACTATTCCGAGAATTAATATGAGTAATGGTAAATGGTATACATTCTGTAATTTCTAGTACGTACTCATATAGTGCCAGGGAATAATTAAACCGTTAAAAGAGCACGTAAAATACTTTTGATGCTTAAAAAGTTAGGACACCTGGCGAGGAACTATTTGTGTGTTTATGTAATATTTTAAAGTGCAATTAAAATTATAAATTTTCCTAACATGTAGTACTCTATTTGTGACTATGTTTTTATATACGAGAAATATTTATAAACATTGAGAGCGCGACTGGGATCGGAACCGAGAGTAAATGAAGAAATTTATTCTATTATTATTTTACGTAAATCTGTCAATTTCAATTAGAATATACAGATAGGTATAATTAATAATACGATACATAATATTTGATATTTCATTAGATAGGGGCCAATTTCATATTGAGGTACAAGTCTCTCAATTCGCCATCAATCACAATCATGGGAGAGGAGGAAGCCAAGTGCGGATGATAGTCGTGAAGGTGATTAAAATGACTTTCTAAAATTAGCGATAGTTCTGATTCCGAGCGAAGTGTTAATGGCGTGTCTCAATAACGATATGATTTGTCTTCTTCGAAGCACGTCTTTTTACGGTCAAACAGGCAAAATGTGGACAAAACGCTTGATCTGTTATATATGCGCACGAATCCATGAACAATTTACAAAGGCAAATTTTTGTCATTGATTATATTACTGACGCTTCATTCTGTTGTGGTTCATTTTTGTGCAGTGTATTTAATGAATCGTCAAAGGGCTATGGTGATATTTTAGACCACCTTCGAGGATAATTAAAAAAAAAGATTAAAATTATCATACTACTAAATGTGAATAAATAAATTAATGTTCCTTTAATGTATAAACGTTACTGATGTTGAATTTTCTTAAAAATATTTATTAAAAAAATGAATAAATTTATTAGAGACTATGTTACTATAATACTCTCCTTTAAATGGCTCTACTGTGTAGAATACATTCAAAAAAATGTTTATATAATACAAAAATAAACTGGAATATAATGCCCACAATAATAGTATAAAACTATTAAGTATATACAAAATTTTATAAGATCTTGACATAGATGTATAAAAAGATGCACAGTTGCGTATTATTTGGATGGCGAAAAATGGCTCAAAGTGTAGGTACATTTTGTCTCTGTCTCACATTTTACGATACCTACTGTATTTCAGTCTCAAAGAAAAGGAAGGGAATGAATATTATTTATCATCTAACATTTCAACTGAAATGTCATAACATAAGGTTCATTTTTAAATGCAAAGGGAACAAGTAACGATCATTTTGTTATTGTAAGACAATAGGTCATATTTTTTACAATTTACACGTACTGTTGTAAAACAAGATATCAGTGAAGTGGTTTAATAATATGTATTTTAAATTTTATTATTGTTTTCTGGTTGAATGTATGAAAAGAATGATAGTATATTTTTCTTTATAATAAAACTTAATTCTCACCTACGATTAAAGTTGAATGAATCTTTAATTTCATAATATCGGTGAAAATATATATGAAAGAACTTAATAATTTTAAAGTGTATAAAGTGTAGTAATATAAGTTTTTTTTTTATTTGCATAATAAAATAAGATGACGACTAATTAAACATTAACAGATTTTTGATGAGATTAAATATAATAAACATAATTATTTTTGAAATAGGTTTAATCTATTGTATAGTTTCCTTTTAGAAGTAATTTTAAAATTTCTATAAATATTAAACAAATAATAATAAAAAAGGGGCTCCATTAGTATAAGAACAGAGTCTCTATTGTTAAGCGACCGAATAATGTGACAACGCAAAAATACGAGACCGGTGTTGCTTAGGGCTATTTCTTTTAAGTCGATTTATATTTCGGCTTTTGATGCTATTTTAAATTAATAAATACAAAATATTCGTCGCATACTCATTATAACTGAGAACCTATTGAAGCAAACTATATTTTGCTTATCGAAAATAAGAAATACCATCCTTTTTCATAGCTTTTTACGTATTATTTTTGCATTTTTTAACAAAACACTTTAATGTTGTAACAGAAGGTGCGACAAAACTACACTGTGTGCAATGAGTGCTAAACTGTTTTAGCACTCATTTACTGCGGCCATTTTTGAGCGCGGGAGTGTGAATCTTCTCTTTTTTATAGATCAATGGATCTTGGTTGTCCACGAAATGAATGCCACATAAATTCATCGCATGCAGTGGTCATCAAACTTAAAATGCGAGTTTTAATCAATATTAAACTTTTGGCTCATCTAAATGACACGATTCGTGTAGGTAACACATAAATGCAATTTATTCTCAGATGAGAATCAAACAATATTTGCATATTTATGAAAATAAATAACTTCAATAAGTAAACGACGTTGAAGTAAATCGTATCTACTACATATTTACAATAAAACAATAACAGAATACAGCATGTATTGAGGTACCGCATACCACGATACCACGTGATTGTTATTGAAAACCTTAATTAATACCTTGATCCGTGTTTTTCGCCTTTCTGGTTGTAACATTAAAACCGGTCAAAGTGCGAGCTATACTCTCGCATCGACGATTTCGTCCCATAAAATATTTGAAAATAAATAAACGTGGTCGGACGGTCAGTTAGTAGTTTGCATGCCAGTAAGGATGAAATATTAAAAGAATCGTTTTTTCCACTCGAAACTGTACGCGAAGATTTATTATCCTGTCGTATAGACTATTTACTTTGTTAATATCCTTCCGTTTTTTATAGCTATTAACAAGTGAGATATTTATATCACTCACTAATGTTAATAAATAAAAAATAAAATGGTGTACTTTATAAAATAACGATGTCACTGGGCTAAGAAGAAACCAACAGCTGAAAATTTGGTTATTTTTCATAAGCAGTTTAGTCTTCAGCTGTGACGGAAGTATTAAAAGATAATTGTGACTTGTTAATTAAAGACGTATTTCTTGATTATAGAACTGATTTTCGATTGACTGTACAAATTACATATAATCAGTTATACAGCGGCATGGGTTACAAATAAATTAATCAAAAATAAATGTCTATAATTTCAAAACCTACAATAAAATATATAATAATATTTATTGAATATATTGTGAGACGAAAACTTCGAAAAATATTACATAATAGATTTTTTTTGTAAAAAATAGCAAAATCCTTTAATGCCTTTTTTTATTATCCTTCACAGTTCTTACTACATCGTTAGCAAGGGTTTTATTGTTATAAGACATGTTATTTAAGCAACAGTAAAGGGAAAACTAAATAGCAAAACGTATTAAATTATATATTAATTATTACATATTAAATCAAACTTTTCGCGGACGATCGTAAAGCATCTCAACTCGATCGACGCGCAAACTTCGAGATACGGCGGAGGCGTTATTTCTTTGGTTTTTCGAATACAAGTCGGAAACTGATGCGGTTAAAAATGAAAAACACATACATTTTGAATAATCCGCGTTCTTTCATGTAATATTAAAATATATATATATATATATATATATATATATATATATATATATATATATATATATACATACATATATTTTTTGTTTTCTTTACGTGCTTAATTAATTAATTTTCAAAACGATATGAATTTTTTTTAGAACATAGAGATGCATTTCTAATGCAATTAATTATCTTCCAATTATGCAGCAATAACTGAGAAAAATAAACGTGACATAGAGAAATACGAAGGTACAGGTAGGCATTGAAGTGTCATTACAAAATTTCCGTTTTGACCTTAACTATGTCGTGCAGTTTACACTGCTGCACGTAAAAACGTTAACTTTTTTGTTTATTTGTAAAGGTATCAATTAAAAACTATACAACGTTTCGGTGTGGGACTATGGCCATCTGTCGCGAAAACGTTTGTGAATGGTTTTAAGCTATTTTTTTTTGAATCCTTACATAAATTTATTTTATTCTTTATCTTCGTGATGGATAACGCCCAGCGACACCGCCAGAGACTGTATAAAAATAGAAACACATTACGTCTTCGGATTCTAGTAGTTTTATATGAACATAAATTCTAACGGTTTATTTTATTACGATGCTATCAATTATACGTACATATTTGTGCCAATATTTGCCGGACTCCTATGAATGTAAAATATTACCACAAGCCAACTCCAATTTGTTGTTTCTAATCGGTTACCATGTATTTTTTTTTTTGTTCTTAAGGCAAAATGCGAGTCAAAAACATACGGATGGCGTAGCCTACTGTAAGCTGCGGGACGCACCGCCATCGAAATTAACAAACAGCGTTTTAATTGTCCTCGTGTGCGATGTGAGGAGAGACACACTTTGACCGTACGGCGCCTGCTTGCTATGAAATAAAGTACAAAATGGAAAAATGTCTGTGCGTCGAATACTCAAACAGTAATGAAAGCGTCTCTTTACAATCAACATTGCAAACACACGCATATACTTCCAGATAAAAATTAAGATTTAATTCAGTAAAACATGGAAATTTTTCAAAATTTTTCCTTATAATAGGCGTTAATTCATTTATTTTTGTATAAAAAATAATCATCTTAGTGTGTATTCCACACTCTTAATTCTTCATAAACTTTGAAGGAACTTCCTTTTAATGTCAACCTTGTAGTTATTTTATTTAAAGAGAAATATATTTTCTCACATGGTAGTTTTTTCGCTAACAGTCCCTTAATAACCGATTGGACATGAGCACATTTCTCTGTACTGACGTTGGATAAAAAAAAGGGTAACTAAAAACAGCTTTCGGGAAATAGACCAACTACCTACTATCGAAATAACGTATGCGAGCATACTGATAAATTTCGTCAAAATAACTCATAAAATGTACTGCCCAATTTTTCCAGACAGGTTCAGTTTAATTAAAACTTAGATTTAACTGTCTTGAACCACATTTTAAATGTGGAATAAATAACTTTAAGATAAATTACAAGTCATGTAATTTTAAACGAATAAAACAAAGAAAATGGTTTACTAAACGTACCACTGACACAGTCGCCGCTAGTAAATTGCTGAACATTTTTATAAAGAACAGAAAATACAGAAAAAATATATTTATGGCAAAAAGCCATTCATCTACACATGTCAGTCACCTAATGAATATATTAGAAAGAGATAGAGAAAACAACATTTTTGGCTTATCGATCAATTAAATTGTTGAGACTTTCACAATGAGTAGTGGTTTTTTTAATGAAAACTTTCGCAATTACTCATATCTAGACTTTTAAGCTGAACGAATATTAAGATATTGTGTTGATAATTTTATCTGGGTGAAATCTGATAATTCAATTTTAATTAATAAACATTTAATACATTTTGGGCCATCAAATAGTCTCGATAATGGCTCCAATAGAAATGCAGAGGTGACACGCGTAGCACAGAGATAACCAAAATCATACTTTAAAATGCGCATATTACAATAGACGCGTTCATTTCGGTCGTGTGAAATGAATTACTTAAAGGGGTTTGCAGGGCAGATGTAACAAAATGATTGTACATATTTATACGCACTTTTAACTATACTGGTCCCTTAAAAAAAATTTGAAATGTTATCACGCAAAAAAATCTTTTAAAGGCAAACATTTTCTGCACCGCCTGATGTCTTTTTGGTTATCGTTTTTGACATTTTTATAAAATATTTATTATGTTTAATAAAACTGTACGAACTGATCATAGAAGCAAAGTAAATAAATTAAACATCACATTAATTGTTCTGAGGAGCATCCATTAATTACGTAATAGTAAAATGGCGGGGTACGGCCAAACCTCTTTTTCAATGAAACGTCACACGTCGACTTTTAAAATAAGAGAACACAAACTTTTCGAACACTGTTTGTGCTATTGCCCATACTATCGAGTATAGATTTGAAAACATGAAAAAATTGAACAAATCAAATTAGTTAAAAATTATGAACGGAATCCCACGTGAAAAAGGAAGTCCATGCATAACCTTACCAAATCTCATCTAGGGGATGAGAATTAAAAAAAAAACACCACTTAATTCATTCAAGGGCACGTCTTAAAATACTAGCGAGTAAATTTAATTTTTTTTATTTTTTAAAATATAGAAAAATGGAAAGAAATAATTCGCAGCGACTAAAATAAAGACGTCACAAACAACTGATTTTATTCAGAGTATCCCAAGAGAGCTACATGATCTTACACTGTTAAAATGAGTTGCTCTCAAACTAATTATTATAAAGACGAAATTACCTCCCACACGTCAGCCCAAAGGAGTGTTTGAACACGTTTCGATTCGAATCACCATCTCGATCATTACCGTCACCATTATTTGTTTAAATTCTTTTCCAGCCAAGTTCATAGTGATAGACACGGTTATCGATTCAATAAACTAGACCCGATTAGTTAATTGTTAAGCAACAAATGTTATATCAACATAAATATTACAAACCTAATCAGTAACGGTAAAGATGAGAATGGTAAAAAGAACTGCTAAAAAATACAACCCGTTCAGTATTTTTTACATCTCTCAATATTGTATCGATTGTAGCGATCGGCCCCCGGCCTACCCCAGCGCTGGGGAGCCCAGCGCTGGGGAGCCCGGCGCTGGCGAGCTGCGTCATGGCCTGGCGTCGTTGGACGACTCCACGTCGCTCGAACTGCTCGACACTGACTTCTTAGGCTTGTATTCGGTTATGACTACGGTGACGCTGTTGACGGTCACCTGACGGGAGAGATATGGAATATTATATTCCTATATAAGAGATAGATAGGTGGATTTTTGAAGTGGAACTTCTTAGGCGGCGACTCGATAATCGACAATTGGACAAGAATTGAGTGAAATTACAAGGATGTGTCACGTTTAGACACATTTCGTTACATTGAGAGAAAAAAAAAAGATTTAATATGATATAAAAAAGTGCTATACATTCTGATGCCACGGGGATGGAGTAAAAGAGAGCGACGTACTCACGAGGATACAAAACGATAGCATAACATAGTGTAGCGCATGCGCGCGTTGTACATGTACGCCTCAGACGCTATATACGAGCAGCTGAGGTACTAGGCGTTGTATAATTAATGATTATCATCGTGTTTCATTACATCCGTGTAGAGTGCGTATTTAATAAGTTTCACTTCACTGCTATTATGTGTACGGTGCGGCACGCGCAATATTTTTTTCATATTCTCTATAAGTTTACTTTACTTGGGTTATTTTATTTTACTATCCTGAAGACGGTTTGAAATTGGATGCGAAAATTTTGTATATCTACAAAGTACTATCTCAACTTACTCAAATACATAGTTAAGTTTTGAAACAAACAGTAATTATACCGGATGTATTATAATATGATATAATTATCACTATATCACTAATTATGATATATTATAATTATCCTGGAGTAATATAACCTAAATTGTACTTTGATACTACTATCATTTGCTGTCTTCATCCGAATCAGTACAGTGACTAGTAGCAGAATCAAAGTCGCACACAGGATGAGAATTAAAAGTCGAAAAAGGGACTTAAATCCAGAATAAGAACATGGTCAAAATCGAGTGTGGGGTCAAAATAAGAATCAAGAGCGGAACTGCAAAATAGAAATAAATAAAAAGACCCACCTCTCTGGTCTGCGCGGAGCTCCTGTCGACGTTGTTGAGCCTCGGCGGCCGTCGCCGTTTCTTCGCGAGGCTGGACGACGGCTGACGCTTGCTGCCGCCGGCGGCTGTGCCGGCCGCCTGCGCCGCCACCAGCGCCGGGTTGAGCCGGGGCTTGCGCGTCGATGTACCTGGACGGACGAGGATAGAATATGCATTAAGAGATGAAAGGACAACAGCCCGCGGTAAGGGGGAGGCGTGTTGTCGTCATACAATGCATATGTTTGTAATGAGGTGCCGATATTAGGTTGATATTAAGAGGAGCGATCCCGAAATGAAGAGCAACGCCAAAGGAGCTTTTTCACGACGAATCAGTAATTTCAGTACTCTACATTGCTGACATTCAGATGCATTAAGTTAAAACAAGGCCGTTTTAAGATTCATTTCAGACGTGACTCAATTTTAGGCCCGATTCAGTATCGCGACGTAGATCGCTGTACTCCTGAGAGAAATTAGCTCCGAAACAAGGGTTGTCCTCAGTGCTGTCACTCGCATAGCAATGGATGTTACAGAATCGCAACATAACTGGCATAGAAAATAAACAAGGAAGGACACGATGTATAGTCTTGTCGGACACTGTTGGACACACAGTCGGCAACGACATTGATACTACACTAAGATAGGTCCTTGCGTAAGAAAAGTCAAAGTAGCTTTGCGAAAGTTCTTTATTTTGTAGCCAAGCCTATGCACGCTTATTTCAAGTGGCTCTTGTTAAGTCACTCTGCTCGCTACTCGTCGTCCATTTCTTTACTTATACTACCTGCTCATCGGTGGGCTAGTTACATTTTTTGATAACTTGCAGTTATTTATTGAAATTGTAAATATTTGATGGTCACTTATTATTAGCCTAAAAATTGGCAAATGATAGTATTTTCCAAAAATTTTATATATGAGGAGGGATAACTAGAAATGAAACTAGGATCAACGTGATGAAGATGCGACCTCTGTGTAGTATGTGTTTGAGTGTCTCTGAAAGATAGATGTAGGAACAGTGATGTCAGAGAGCGGTGTGGTTTGAAGAAAGATGAAGTGACTAGAGTAGAATCAGGTATGTTGCGGTGGTTTGGCCATCTGGAAAGGATGTATGAAAGTAGACAGACAAAACAAATGTATAGAGCGAATGTGTGTGATGGAAAGATCAACAAAGGCGACCCTAGAAAATCCGATGCAGACCATATTTGTGGCATATTAAAAAAGGGTCAAATGTTAAGCACCCGAAACCGACGAGCTTGCATGAACAGATCAATGGAATTAGTGTAGCAAGAGAGATATACAAAGATCGTACCATTAGAAAATCTATAGTCTATGCTTATCCTTCTAGGAAATAAGCATGAGTATATTATTATTATTACTAAACCTGAGTCAAACGATCACCTTTTTGGAAGTCAGGCGCATTAATAGTGTCTCCGTGACATAAAAATCACACTGGCAGAATACACGGTGCAGAACAAACGCAAAGGATCAATGCTAACTCATGGCGAGGGGATACCGTCGGGCCGACTCAACTTATGGGCGTCCAATAAAAAGATTACTCTGCGCGATCTTATGAATGGATCACATATCCGACGTAGAGACGCTATATAGGATGAAGGGCAGTACACTACAATTCCCTTACATGGGAATATAATTTCGACATTTTCTTTCAAGTAATGTAATGAAAATAAAATTCCATTAATCAAATAGAATTCATGGCGTAAAAGAATATGTTTCTTTTACAGTATGTTCCATAGGGTGGTCATAAAAAAATATTTTTTTTACGACGCCCCTTAAAAGCTTCCTTTTGATGAAAAAATACTGGGATTTTTTTTCAGTTCAAAACAACACGTGCCTCTAGACGATCTAAGTAAATTTTTGAGTATAATCATTTTTTTTCTGAAAGTATCTTATTAAATATGAAATAATATTTTTTTTGAGATTTGAAAATAGTTAACATTGAAACACCTTCACTGTTATCATTTTAAGTGATGAATTTTAATTTAAAGCTTTATAACAACCTTTATATATTTCGTCAATCAAGCTCATGCTTTAATTTTTCTTTTATTTTTGGGCTTTTTATACGTCTGTGAGCAGTTACGTATGAGTTTTCATGAAAATGCCTTAAAAAATACCGGATGCGCATGCGCTGAACGTCTCGTTTGAAGGCCCAAAATAATTCTCTGTCGATAAGTTGCCAACAAGGTTCATGGAGTTCCATCATTTACTATCAATTCTCATGCTTTTTTCATACGTCAATAGTTTCTACAGAATTTACTTTGCAAAATTCATCTCAGTTACTCTGTATAACTTATTAACTATTATAAATAATGTAATAATAAAATAAAATTGTATGAAAGAATCCCAAAAAAGATGATTATACCCAAAAATTTACTTGGATCGTCTAGAGGCACATGTTTTGAATTGAAAAAAAAAAAGAAAATTTTCCTAGTGTTTTTTCATCAAAAGGAAGCTTTTTAAGGGGGCATCGCAAAAAAAATAATTTTTAACGTTGTTCAATGAATTGTCATCTATAAATATATGAGAACTAGGGCTGATTCTCCGGAAAGATAAGCAAAAAGTAGATTATGTCAAAGGTGACAATAAGACAAAATAGAGAAAGACATTTTCAATTTTTTTTAATTAAAACCAAGCATATTTTTCTTTTATTTGTAAAGTACGATATTTATTTATGTTTCCCGAAATACAATAAAAACATTATGAAAACGCGTTTACGAGCAATTTATCAACTATTTTTCTTTTGTTAGAAAGCTGCATTTAACACAAAAATTTCTTTTTAATATTTCATTTTTACTTTTAACATTACAAAAATCATCGATACACCGATTTCCACTTTTAAGCTAGAATATTTCATAGCTATAATTATTATAGAGTGAAAAAGAACTGATTTATTAATAATTAGACGCTTTGCGCCTTATACGCTATATAAAGAATACCTATAAACAAAAAAGATATATTCAATAACGTCAGTTCATAACATCGATCATTGCGACGAGAAAAATTAGGCTACAAACTGACGTAAATTACCAATAATATAGTGGAACTTTACCAGCTACACGCTTTCTATACACTATAGAATCCTAGCAGACCTTTTAAAACCGAGGAAAAAGCTTATTTTCCAAAGAGTAGCGACGACGCCCCGGGGAAAATGGAAAATCGTAGTATACGCGCCCCTCCCAGTAGTTGGGCCGTGAAAATTTATGGAAATTGCACTCAGCAGCCTTCCCGAGGACCCGTCTGAGTGCCGACTAATGTTTTCCCAGCTTTCGCAACCCCACAGAGTATTGACGTTCCTCTATCGATAGTGTCGATATACGAATTTAGCGAAACGTATTTATAATAAGTGCACCGCAAATGCGTTCATTTTATAGCTTTAAGTAGTTAACAGTATGTGGAAATTTTATGCTACACAAGTTATAAAAAAATTCCCAAAGGATTCGACTTTTTAATTAACTGGCAATGTACAATGTATAAAGAATTTGTCAGGAATGAAATGCTTATACCTATTTTAATGTCATTGTTATTGTTACGTAATAGGTAAATAAATTAAATTGCATGCCTAATAACGCGAAGCATTTGAGGTAATGTATTATAGTTAACTTGCCACAGACAAGTACTGTCTCGAGCTTTGATTCGCTCTTTTATATACATATCGCACTTGTACACTCACAAACTACAACGACATGTAAAAAACTATGCTTTTAAATTAACATTTACTGCGTATTATATAAAAGAAAAACTGATTGAGAAAAATTTATGGACGACCGGATATGTCTGTACGTCTGTACGGACTCTCGTCCAAATTGAAAACGCCGCGAAATTGAAAATTAAAATTGAATTATTCATTTTATTACAATCCTTGTTTTTGAATGAGCATTATGAGGGGCGCACTTTTGCTTCTCCCAAATATTTTTACTATATAAATAATGCCGAGTACAACGAGAGATAATGATGATATCAAAAATACTAGGGACACTGACAAAAGTGACAATATTCTTTATGGTTTTAAAAATATGGTATTTTATATACAAACATACATATATATATATATATATATATATATATATATATATATATATATATATATATATATATATGAACATTAATAAATATTTATTCCGATGATATTTATCTAATAAATTTAATCACCATAAAAATATAAGCTTGTCATGTGGAACGATTATCGTACTTCATGGAAACTTATCACTTGATGCTGCCTCATTCGCTCTCATAGTCAACCTTCTGCGATATTAATCCCTTCTTATATATAATAACATATTTAGCTATTTGCGGCGAACGTAGTCGTCCGTAGACCAACGTCGCCGATGGAAGAATAGCCACGTACTCTGAACTTCCTTATGTAATTATTGAAGATTTAACAGCTCTCACATGTCCTGCGCTTCCGCAAACAACCCTGTTTCTTCACAGCTGCGTCCGTTTCGGTGACAACTCATGCCATTTTTTAACGAATATTTTATGTTTTTGGCGTTTACTCCTTAAGAATCGATTTTCATATATAAACCCGAGGCATGTAAAATGATGGAGAATAAAATCAAAGTTGGCGTTACGTTACGTTACGTTCAGGTCAGTCTCGTGTGTATGGAGACTATACACGTGTATAGTCTCCATATTCGTGCGCAACTTATCTTGCGCATCCCCTAGCAGTATATGTAAAGTATAGCGCCGACATAACTATATCAATATATACTTTATTCATTTAATGTTAATAAATAACAACTGTCAACGTGCGGAGTTTCGATTCCAAATTACATTTTTCTCTGGTAGAACACTGGGAACAACTAGATATGGTACCACCGTTGATGCGATGATTTCGCGATTTATCACACATGTATCTTCCGACGTCCGTGTATCATATTTTAGTTACCACAAACCAATCGTCTCAGTATTCAATGATGTCGATATCGTTCCTGGAATAAATACAACGCAAGATGACGTAAATGGTGAATAGAATAAATCTTGCTTAAAACTTTATTACATAAAATGATCATTGTTTATGTTTTCATGGTTTTGTTAGGTATTTTAACGAATTCATTGTATAATTAATATAAATAAATGTGTCATGCACACTTTAAGTAATACGAAAAATGCATTCATTTACCCTCGTTCGCTAATCTATTTATTTTATAATCGTTCGTAAGGAGTAAACTCCAGTCGTGCGTCGGAGCGGACACAAACACACACCCACACACACACACACACACACCCACACTCACATACCCACACACACACACACTTTTTAATAATATTTTACTCTGGTACTATATATATTTTTTGTAACCGAAAATCCAGCTTTCGTCACCTGTAACTGTATCGAATACAGCGTTTGAGTCACCACCGGTAAATCTTTGGATCGTTTCGCTGCATCAATTAACACGACGGAGTTTTTTGAACTTCGGTCGAATTTTATGGTATCCACCGAGTACAAAACTTCCCGGCTGCTAATGTTCATGAAGGATCTTGTGCACTCGAGTCATACCGATGCCAAGTTTGTCCGAATCTGCTGGTAGATCAAGGTTCTGTCGGTCTCTATCGTGAGCCGCACAGCACTGATGTTGCCTTCGGTCGTCGCCGTAGAAGGACGTCCCTCGCGCAGATCGTCAGTCAGATTAGTGCGGCCACGTTTGAACTAGTTAAAATCAGTTATAACAGTGCCACGGGACGGAGCTTAATCATGAAAGGCCAACCGAAGTCCGATGTAATTTTCTTCTTGGCTTAAATGGCAACGAAAGTCATAGACAATGTATTCAATGAAAATTTTCTCGCGTTAAATTCATATTGACGTTAGACAAACAACTTTCCTTTTGCCGCCGATTTGTTAAAACAAACGACAGATGAGTGCAATATACACAATAAGGTCGGCATTTTTTTTTATTTTACAGTTTGTAAGTGGTCAGTAGTAAAAATTTTAAGTATGCCGAGGTGTTTTTTTTTTTTTTATTTGCGCCAATTTTCAAAGTGATATTGGTCGAAGTCACTGTTACCTAAAATTCGTGTCTTTATAAATAAATAAACATTATCATTACTTATACTGCAGTGTGAACGTACATACACGGCTGCAGCCGGCGTCGCCGAAGACGACACTGTCACCTCTTTGGTGACAACGGTAGTTAACGGCCCACACATTAACTATGTAATTAAGAGCATATGGATTTTGTTTTCAGTCCATCTATATGATAATATGGGTTTTTGGAGTTAAACGAGGTATCATTTTTTTTTTCGGGGATAGTTTATTTGTTATATTAAAATTTCGCAGTTGTTCTACATAACGCTAAAGCTCATTCGCTTATTTTTATTTATTTATTCATGCATGTGGTTGAAAGTCAAATATCATTTCGTATTAAGTTTTATTCATGCATGTATTTGAAAGTCAAAAACCGATTTACATTAAGTTAAAAAACATATATTATGTCAGGGAAAATGTTTTTTCTTTTTGTATTTTATGAGTAAAGAAATTGCAGTAAAATCTCTTTGGTTGTGCTGTTCCTGTCTGACTAGTTTTGACACCATTAAATATGTGATATTTAAAAAGAAAGAATAAAAAAAAAAGGCGGTGTTCTACCATTTTTTAATTGTTTTGCTGACCATCATAATTAGTGAACCTAATGTAGGAATTCGATATATTTTGAAGTTTTATAACAAAAGAGAGATAAATGCAGAGTTGCAAAAAATGCATTACTTTTTCTAATGCATTACATTTTCATTACTTATTAATTGTTTAATGAGTAATGAATGAATACGTAATTATCATTAAAAAATGTAATGAGTATTGCATTACATTTTACATTTAAATTTTTGCAACTCTGGATAAATGCGATACAAGATGCAAAAAAAATTATGACGTGTATGGACACAATGCACTATCGGTAGGAATAACATAAAACTGGTTCAATCGTTTTCAGTCAAATTTTGATATCAAAGATGAATCTCACTCTGGTCGATCTATTACAGATAAAGTATATGTCATTTTGAAATGAGTAGAGCAAGTTCGCATATTAACTCTTACGACATAGCTGGAGAGCTGAAGATAGACCACAAAACAGTTTAGATCTATATAAAAAAGCTGGATATATGAAAAAGCTCGATACTTGGGTCCCACACGAGCTCCCTGAAAGAAATCTTGAGTCGTGTACATATTTACGATTCTTCATCGAAACGTAATGAAACTCAACTGTTTTTTTTTTTTTGAAAAGATTAATTACTGGTAATGAAAAATGGATTACCTACGACGAAAACGTCTAAAAAAGATCACGGTCAAAAAACGAGCAACTCCTACAGACTATAGCGAAACCCGGATTAACTCGCAATAAGTTGATGCTGTGTATGGTGGGATTGGCAGGGAATCACATTACTCATTATGAACTTTCACCACCGGACAAAACCATCAATTCCGATTTCTACTGACAAATCTGATGAGACTCAAGCAAGAAGTGGAAAAAACAGCCGGAACAGATAGGGTGTGGTTTTTCACCATGGTAACACCGGACCACATACATCCTTAGTAACTCAGTAAATATTGAAAGAGTTTTGTAGGGAAGTGTTAATGCATCCACCATATAGCCCTGTTCTTGCATCCTCAGAATTTTACTGTTACGGTCTCTTCAAAATTATTTAGGTAGTGTTAAGTTAACATCAAGAGAGGACTGTCTAAACTATTTGTCGCAGTTTTTTGATCAGAAGTCCCAAAATTTTTATAATAATGGGATTATGTTATTACTTACAAAATAGCAACGAGTTAATGTACAAAATGGCATATTATAATTAAATGTAAACAAAATATGATGAAAAATTATCTTCAATTTGTGTTTAAAATACGAACTTTTTATCCTAACCTACATATAAACAAATAAAATCTTTAACAAAAAAAAAATGCAAATTACACAAAGGACCATAGTTTTTTTTTTTAATTCCATTTTAATATTCGATGGTCACAAGGTGACTTACCGGTTGATAGCGTATGACATGTATGTAACATGCATACTTCACCGGCTACGGACTAATACAGCCCATGAACGCTGAGGTGACGACATTCACACACACAAACCGGTGCACGAGCCGCGTCCGTGTGCGGCGGACGCGTCACCTATTCGGTTAATTTCGGCGCTGTGCGTTGACCTCACAGGCGCGTCGATGTTCAGAAACAGCAGGCGCACTCCTGGCTTTAGGTAATGCGATACTGTCGGGCCGTCTTCACCTCTAGGAACTTTCATTTCTCACTCACGTTTGATAACGTTATTCGTTGGCGATCAGTGTTAAAAATATGTAAAGGGATTGATGAAGTAAATTGATAATTGACTATAACTATTATTTTTATGGCAAAAAGGTGTAGTGTGTTTTGATGAACTAAGTGAGTGAAGAGATTTTTTATGCATTAGTTTCTCTTAAAATTACATATTTTAAAACACAAAGACTCTCAGTCTGTCTTGTTGTCTTAAAGCTCGAGTAGCACTGGTCCGATTTACATGATTCTTTGTTTAATACAGAAATATGCTGTTCGTTCAGATATAGAATACACTATAGACTTTGCCCGCGGCTTTGCGCAGTTGAATGTAAAACGAATTCCTTAATTTTTCAAAGAAGGATCAAAATCAACACCAGACCTGAATTGGAATCGTGAACAGAATCAGCATCGAGGCGAAGAGCGGGAGCTACCTCAATTAACAAACTAAAAATTCAACGGTATTGAGTGTGTTTCCGATGTTAAGTATGCGTTTCTGGGCATACTTGACGTTGGAATACCATTTTTTGGGCTAATTGAGAGATGTCATTAATGTAGACGATATGGGACCTAATATGCTCCCTTGAAAAACACAGTAGATTATGAGAAATTCATCACTTTGCCAATTATTGATTTTGACACATTGAGTACATTGACTTAGGTAGTCTTTAAATAATTTTAACTGATGTCCCCTAATACTAATGTACGATATTTCAGTTTTTTAAGGAGTAAGGGAATCTTACTTTTTTTAAATCTAGAAAGATAGCCAAAGTTTCATTTTTGTCACCGAAACTTTTTACTATAATGTCTGTGAGTTTGCGAATAGTATCAGATGTAGATCTGCCATTTCAGAAACCATATTGTGAATGAGAGAGATGATTTATTTTTTTCTAAATAATTAATTAATTTTTTAATATAATTTAAATTAATAATAATAACAATGCGTTCCAAGATTTTAGAAAGTACAGATAATACGGAAATAGGCTTGCATTTATTAACAGAACTTTTGTCTACACTTTTACAAATAGGATGAATTACAGATTTTTCAAGGCATCAGGAAAGACTCCATTTGAAAGGGACATGTTAAATAAATTATATGTGGGACAAGGATATTATTATGTTCTATCAAAAAGTTTGATATGTTTTCCCAACCGACAGCACAATCACGTTTAAGGCTGTATAAATGCTTCAATCTCTTCCATATTTGTGGAAAGCATGGCCATAGATTTCGGTGGAGAGCTGAATAAATCCAGGGCCTTCCCCACCGTATCCCTCGAACAAAATCCATCTTAGGATGCTAAAGAGTTACCAACATTTGTAAAATACTCATTAATGTCATTTATTGTTTGATTGGGAGAGACTAGTTCAAGTGCCGAGTTTTTGGGCTTACATCGATTTGTTATAACATTGATATTCTGCCATAAGGCTTTATCCTTACCCGCTTTCTTTATTTCATTTGATTCATACGCTTGTTTTACGTTTTTGAGACTTAAATTGTAAAGTTTCTGCAGTAAATACATTTTCAATTCTCATTATGAGGCGACCGCTTAGATTTTTTGTGTAAATTATCCCTATTCCTCATACAGCGAAGGAGGCCCGGAGTTATCCATGGTTTGAAAATTAGTTTTCGTTTGGTGGAGGGATAAAAATAGAGGTCGCAACATTGACGTCCGATTCATTGTGAATTATACTAAAATCGGTATTGTTGAGGTCAGATGTCAGTCTCTCTGAATTCATTCTATATATTGTTCGATTTATTGATTCATTAAATTTTGTACATGGGAAACTAAGCATCACCGGATAATAATCAGTAACAGTGAATTCAGCGACTAAGGCTTTTGTCAAAAATTTTGATTTCATCATGAAGTGGTCCAGACATGTTCTCCCATGAGTAGGTGAAGTATCTGTCGGAAGAAGCCCATGACAAGCTAGTAGATCTAGATACAACGAAGAATTTCGATCGGCATTGTCAGAATGTATGTCGATACTGATATATATACAAATTATTGCATTAATAAAAGACGATGACTTTTAAGAATCATTTAGCGGGTTTAAAAAAAAATTTATATTTCTCTGTACAGGTGGTCGATATATCGATACAATCAATGTGCAATCATTGATATTAATTGCGAGACAATTTGCATCAGATATTGTTGGTTCTAGGATTTGTGCTTGTAACGTCTTTTTGATGTACCTTCGTTTTGGGTGAGATTGTTAGTAGAAGAGAATATTATATTCATTTAAGGTTCGGAATATTGGGTGAATGAAGAAGCCAATATTCCATAAAAGCGAGAACATCTCAATGGACCCCAATTCGTAATAAGTTTGTCATAATACTCGGAAAATTGCATTTTTTACTTCAAATATTTTGATGTACGATTTTTAAATGTTTTTGTGAATTCGGTATAATAGATGACACATCTTCCAGGTTGCATAATGGTGATTCGGCTACTGAGAATTTATCTATGTTCTTAAATAATACATCCTTATGTTAATGTTATGTTCATAAATAACTATAATTGTATACAATATAAGAAGCTTCTGACATATTAATGTAATACGATGTAGAGAGAGACAACTGTCCAAAAAGGCATTCTATTTGTCATTAGTGGTATAAAAATTGCAAGTTTGTTATATCATCTTAAATACCTTAATGTTATTATCTTCACAAGTGCTCCTATCTAGTGATAGTAATATTAGTACATATAAGTTGCATTTACATAACACAGTGTTTGTGCATATGGTCAATAACGTGGATTTAGAGAATGGGAAAGTAGGCTGCTTTAATCTACAAGTGTTTTTTGGCTGATGAGCAGTTAATTTTATGTACAATGATGTACGTATGATACGTTTTTTATTTTGAGTCTGAATCAGAACGGTGTGTTTGGTGATTGATGTAATAGAAATTCTTGAAAATACAATGTTTATAAATAGTAAAAATTCTTGCCAAAATAATTTTTTAGCGCGAACCTTTTTTAGCGCGGATGGTAAAGTTTGCGTATGCTGTGGTATTACGTAGGAAATTGCATTACTAATTCGGAGAAACTATTTCCTCGCGAGGAAGGTGGTGTTCTTTTCATCGTGGTAATTGGGTACAAATAGCTAGACCTGGGTTATACTATACTGATGTGTTACAAACTCAGGTGTGTAGACAATTATTTTTTCACGATGCCAATCGCAATTATTATCCTCTGTAGCAATTTTAGATATTACGTAACAGCGCATACACAATAGATGGGTATATTAATATGTTATATGTGAGTAGGTACTTTCTAAATAAACAAAAATCCAGACTATAATTGCCGAAATTCACAAATGACATTAACTATATCACTTAAATCGATATTGCAACTTTACTACTAAAAAATTGTGTTTACTTTTATAAAATTAAATTTTAATTACGGAGCTAGTGCAAAAACGTGTTTATAATCTGAACATGAATCACATTTTGATCTTTAAAACCCTGTTTGGAGATATCAGAGTGAAATTTCTCATTCCAATATTTGGGGGATTTTTAAGACCATACAAAGATTTATTAAATTTTACAATGATTTATTAATATTTACCGCCAAAAAACGAAAACAGGGTTGCCGACATTTTATACAATTTTTGTTACAACAGTAAGTTATGTCCGCAACTTTTGTCAGCGACACATGTTGAAAACACCAAAGTTGGCAATTTTCGCTAGATGGAGACTCGACTTAACGTTCGTGTTCTATTTGGGGGTTAAATTAGTAAATTAAAAAAAAATAAAACCTCGCTAACTTTACCATGTGATATATCAAATGAAAACGCTTATTGTGGGGGTCTCGGACATACATTTTCTAACAATTTGAAGGTAACATTTTTAAAGTGATTTAAGGACATATAAATAAATTAACTATTCCCTCCTTGTCTCCAAAACTACTGCACTCCCAAAAAATAGTTGTTCACTTATAGATTCCGGAACTTATAAGAAGTTGACAGTTTGCTCCGATTTGGTTCATTTCAAGTTCCAGTATAAACTGACACTCGCTAAGTGCGTGAGCGCATATTTAACGCGTATCAGTTTATTTTTATTTCTTATTTTTACTCTATACTAAAAGCAGTAATAATATATACAAGCGTCAAACTTGACGTGATCATAGCGCAAAATTAAAGAACACAATGATTAAAAACCGGCCAAGAGCATATCGGACCATGCTCGATGTAGGGTTCCAAAGCCATGTTTACAAATAAATGCACTGCAGATGAAAAACTACGTTTTTACACTTTTTTTCATGTTTCGCGTACATAAGTGTTAAGCTCTTTAATCACCTATAACTAGAAAAACAAGTAGTTATGTGGACTATTACTATTAAAATACTATAAACTAAGGTACTACAACAAAAGAGCGTATGATCATAGCACTTACGTCCTTTTGTTGAGAAGTGCAGTTTTTTCGGCAGTAACTCAAAAACCGTATATCCAATCATGTTTAAAATAATTTTCGTTGAAAGTATTTTTTAATCGTTACCTTTGTTATTTTTTTCATATTTTTTGGATGTATTTGGGGGAACAATTTTTGCTATTTTCGGAGCGATTATTTCCGAAATTATTCACGTAATCATGAAAATTACTTAGAAACCTTAGTGTTTTTAAAATAACAGTCGAAATATGTGCACACGTCGATGTCTGCTTAAAAAAATATTTCAGCTTCTGTTACATGTACGAAGTGCCCCCCTAGATATATTTATTTTTGTTATTTAACTACCAAACTAAGTAGCAGCTTATACAAGACACCTATACTATAAATTTCATCGTCTTGTAGTTTTTAAATAAAATACCGTGACATACGAATAGACGGCCGGACGGACGGACGGACAAGACAGAACTATTAAGGTTCCGTTTTTGCCATTCTGGCTCGAAACCCTAAAAATCGACCAAGTGTGTGTGACTCCTACTAAGAATCCGCAAATGAATGAATAAATATAATGCTTTTTAAGTATTTAACACAAACATGTTGTGTTGTAGTAAGGAATCCTCGGTGCGCGAGTCTGACTCGAACTTGGCCATTTTTTCATATAAACCTTGACGAAAATGCACGGTATTTGGACGGTTCACATACCTAGTGACTCACACTTGACTAATCACAAGCCCCGTTCTAGTCCAACAATAGCTTTGTCATCATGACGAAAATAAAGTTCCTATAATTTTCAATTCTTTCCACACTGAATAATATCGCAATAGATATTGGCGCCAAGTTACTGGTACTCAACTTGCCCAAGAAGAAATAGACAAATCGATCCAATCCAATGTCTTTTATCTATCATGACTCGCGATTGATACAAAATTTTGTATAATACTTAATACATGTTAGGCAAAAATTTAAAAAGCACAAAATTATTTACACTATTGGAAAGTTTAAAAATAATAGGCACTATAAATTAATTTGAATTTTACAAAATTACCATCAATAATTATGTAGTTATATATTTTGTTCACGTAAAAAGGTATATGTATATAATAATCAGATTGCAGCGCTCTGGGAAGTAGTGGCAGACATGCGAACTAGTTTAACGAGTTAATGTTTACAATTTCATAAAATTAAAATATACCTAAGATAAGAAGGTTTAAATGTGGATTCATCATGAAAATTGCGTCACGTATGGATAAATAAATAAACGGAAATTCCGAATTATTTAATAATTTTCATATTTTTCTTATTAGAAGTATTGTAAAGTATCTATGCCTGTTTCACATTCTAAAAAACCCACGATAGATTATAAATTTAGAAATGATCATTTAAAAACTTATTAACAAATAACTAAATTAGATAGAGGTACATACATAGTACTTACAAAACGACATACATTACATTGTGTATGTGCTATGTAAATTTAACGCAAATCAATATGAATGCATTGAATTTAAATGGAACGTTGGTAACAAAGGAGCCCCTTCCGTTGTATGTAAATTTTATTATTTAACGGAGTCTAGAACAAATTAACATTTTACTGCAATAAAGAATGAAGTCGAAATTCGAGATGTTAAAATAACGATGAAGTTCTAATGTTGTCGTATAAATACTTAACCCACCTTTTCTAACGTCGCACATGGAGCATTTGAAAGCTTCTGCGTTATTTCTGTAGGTGCAAACACTGCAATCCCAATAATTTTCTTCGAGCACTTTGGATGGCCTTTTGGCTCTTCGAATGGCATTTTTCTTGTCCATTTTTGGCTGTTATTGAAACTTTTTCAATTTTTCAAACGTTAATCATGATATTTTACAATTGGAACTATATGTCCAGTCCTTTTCAATTAAACTATTAGGTCTAAGCATTATTTATATTTTAGTGAGAACGAAAACTCCACTTTACACGCCATGACACTTGTCAATGGTGCATCGGTAAAACAGCGCCAATGATATCGAAACATGTGCTGTTTTATCGACAATTTTAGTTTTACCATCTGCCGCTAGATGGCGCTAACCACCGTTACAACGATCAGCTGAGCATAAATTCTTAATTATAAATTCCTCTTCGTGCATTTATGTACCTACTTTACTTACGTCAATGGCAAAATACTTGTTAATTTTTGTGCATAAGGATATCTTGCTTTCGTTAAGATATCCACGAAAAAGAAAAATAAAAGAATAACATTTATCATTAAAAATTGAGCCAAATATAAATAAAAATATCGCACTTTAGAATCTAATTAAATACATATATTGACTTCCAATATCTATACTAATAAGTAAAGCTGTAATTTTGTCTACATACACATTTTTTTTATCAAATTCTGTGATAAATATTCGTTTTACGAGTCACTTACCCATATTGTATCATTTTTAAAATTTTATATGTCTGTCTGTATGTCCTTTTGTAACTCAAAACGGTTTGACGGATCAAGATGATTAGAATACACATACGATTTCGATACACCGTATGATAATCGTAAACAAATTTCAATCTTTATTTCTTTGATAGTCATATTTATTTATTTCTACATAGTTTCTCTGTGGGGGGGGGGGGTCTTCGTTTGTGTGAACAAATTCGCGGCCATACTTGGATCACTATAAAAATCATCATTCCTAAATTTTAATTTAAGCCCAGCGAAGGGATCAGATAATGGCTAGTGCATGTATAATAATACATCACTTTTTTTTAACTTATCTCATTATCTTGAGAACCTGACCAGGTGTGATTCTAAATAATAAAACACTGTACTGTTGGCAAAAAGCGCTAAAGAACTTTAACTGAGAAGGGTTTAGGTTTTTGCCATTAGTTGTTTAGTATTACTATTTTATTCATTACTGTTAATTATTCTTCTACTTTTTTTTTTATTATTATTTATTTTGTTTATTGTTTCATTATTTTTTTTATTAAGTGTTTTATTAATATAAGTATTCTAATCTATATAATATATACGCACATTAAAAAAACAACTTCGTGATGTTCCGTATAACAAATTGCAAAAACGAAACACTTCTAGGATTGCTTCAATATCTGTCTGCCTTTCACAGATTCTTATGAAATACTTCTTCATGCACACGATAAAAATATTGATATCGTAATAGCAATCACTGAAGCCTTACCGAAACGTGAAATGGACGTGAGTGTATAAAGACCTTTCTAGCATGTTAAACGTAAACTTCTTGAGAAACTTGTACATGAATATTTATAATATCTATCTATACCTCGCCTTTAACCGTTCTATGACAATTATTTTGAAACTATTTTATATATGAGGACTTCACGGATACCCGGCTCCTAGAGCCACCTATCGGGTTGTGTCCATGTTTTGTGGGACTCGTCTCAACCAATAACGCCAGGGTGTCTTCATCATGTGCTCGTGCACCATCTCGAGAGGCAGAGCATGGAAATAATTGACGTCAATTATCTTTTTCTTCGGCTTATGTAAACTTATTCCATAACTATTGAAGCCAGGTAATAGATACGTAATTGATTTCTAGTTTTATTTTCAAACAAATATTAAACTATTTAACTATGCGCCCACTTAAAGTTTAACTAAAAAAACAAAGAATTTGATATTATTGATATGGGTGGTACAAAGATTTAGATTGTCAAATACCTCTTCAAGTCCTCACAATACCTAACCAATTTTTTCCCTTTCGTTGTGAAGTTAACAAAAAAAAAAATGGATTTTCTTATAATAATATTTCAAATACTCAACGATGACTTTTTGAATACTAACCAAAATGATATAGCAGTTGAATTCATTGATGATTTTAAGCATAAATACAAAAGTATTATATGATAAGGAAAATTAAACCCTAGATTTTTTTTGTACTATCGTGCGTACATGTGTGTGTATGTGCAGTTTGCGACATTCGAAAGGGGTCCTCTCAACTTAAACTTCCTGAAACATTCAATAATGCCTCCCGGTAGATTTTGAGGAATCTCAAAAATGTTTATTTTAGAGTATATGTTTTTTTGAATAATTTTTGGACTACTCTACCGATCGATACCAAAATGCAATCATAATGTTAATCGTATTTTTCCCCAAGCAGGTGCATCGCTGCCATAAATTGGATAAAAATCGGTTGATTTATTCAAGAGATATTGTTAGAGAAGTGTATTTCGAAAAGTGTTTTTTTATACTACTTTTTATATTGCTCTACCGATAATCCAAATCCATTTGATTCCAAAATATGTTCAGTTATTTTCCTTAAGAAGCAACGTTGACCAAATGCATTAAGATAAATTGATTTGTTCAAGGAATATAGTTGAAAAAAATTTTTCAAAATGTGTCTTTTTATAATATTTTATGAACTGTTTTATCAATAAATTCGAAAATCTAACCATCATCAAAATTGGTTGGTTCGTTCAAGAGATATTGTTAATGGAAAATTCGGAAAATAAGGAGTTATTTCAAAATAACTTCTAAGGTTCTTATTATATTGATATTTGATATCAATCAACTTTCTTTGCTTAAAAAACTGCATTGAGCGCCGCAACGCAGATCAAAATCGTTCTATAGTTAAAAAACAGTGTTTTATTTAAACAAATCTCGATATTTGAACTCGAAGAGTTAAAAACTTATTACAACTACGGTTTTGAGTGCGATGAGCACAAAAATTTATCCTTTGAACTCAAACTCAATACTGCTATTGCAATTACTAGGCATGTTTTTGAAGACTTTGAAAATAGCAAAGTTTCAGGAATGGCCTATAAGATCAACGCTTTTTTAAATTTTTGAGCTCGAAAAGTTTACACATAAGTTTTTGAACTCTGAGGCAAATTTGTTTTTGAAATCAAGGAACTCAAAAATACATTGATAATCGTCATTGAGGGAAATTTTAGGGATGAACTACAACATAAACAGTTTTACAGATTTATTTCTTTATAGAAACGTCCGTAAAAGATGGTAAGAAGTCAGGAAATTGTGAGGATCGGTAGTCGTTCCATGGTTGAGAGTGTCGCCTTCCAACCAAAACTTACCAGGCTTGAACCTGATCACGAGCAAATGACCTATCAGTTTTTAACTTCAGATTAAGCTACTCACTCGTCACCTCGTAGACATCGTCACACGTTCAGCACGTCCCGGCCATTGTCGCCACATTGGTCAGCACCTTCGTTAGTACCCTCAACCCGCACTGGGCCTGTTGAATGTCAGGAAAAAGACTTCAATCAATTATTTGGAATATTGAAAAAGTTATGTATCCCAATTTCATTAGCACTCGACCACTTCCAACACAATGTCTCTAATGTGAGTTATTTGAAAAGGGACAACCTGACAAAGATACTTTATATTTACACTCTTTATATTTCGTATAACGTCGATACACAGGCCCCCTAAAGCTATTTGAGATTTATAATACACAAAAAATCGTTCTTTGTTCTGGGATTAATTTTTGTATTTACCGTTGTGGACAAGCGCTCTCGATGGATGTAACGAAATCGACGGGGCCAGTGTGGCTGCCCGATACAACCCTCTCAATCTTAAATGAAAAGTTTATGGAAGGGTGTGATTATTCTTTAACAGTAGGATGTTTAAAATTTTACACAAATCAGTTGACGCTGTGTCTGGTCGTTAGTAAAGGTGGATACGAATTTTCAACCCCTCTTATGTTTAGTTCTACAATGGCCGTAAGGATCTCTCCCACGATTTAATTAGAAGCTCGCATTTAACAAAAAGTCACCTTAAAGATAATTTCGGCTTTGTAACTAACCTGTAAAAGTGTCTTTCTATTAAAAGTGAGCTGAAAAAGATGTAGTGAAAAATGCTTTTAGTAGTCTTAGTGTCTTCTTAAAAGTCCTAAAAAGATTGCGGTGTGGTACATATGCCCCAGCAACAGGATGTTTAAAACTTGACACAATAAGTGAGTCAATTCTTAATATAGTGAGTACTGACAGTGAATGCGGACTTTTAGCCCTTCTTATACCTTAGCCCTATAATGGCTCTAGAGGCTTCTTCTACGACCTCCCTTTCAACATATTATTAACATGAAGTCACTTTTAAAATAATTTTAATTTTAAAACTGGGTTAGTTTTAGCAAAAGTGAATTTTCGTTATTAAAATTGAATTTAAATTAGGTCTTCTAAAAGGCTCGTACTAGTAATACTTACAGTGATATTCTAAAATAAATTTGAAGTTGAACAGTGAAACCTAATCACCATATTAATATTATGATTACATAATGTGATTTATTTGTATTCCAAAGCCTTCACTTTGGAATATCACCATCATGTTATAAAATGTCATTCGACTGGCTAGTACTTAGGTGAAACGTCACTGCCATCCATACATTAGCTAATAATGGTGCTTACGAGCAATCATACATACAGCATTGTAATTAATAATCGAAAAAAAACTACTACGTATCCGAACGGTAAATAGCTCAATAAAACAAAAAAAAAATCCACATATACATTTCGTCAAATCGTATTACAACCCAACCGACGACTCTCACAACGACCGTAAATACGTCTTTTGTGTGAAATTCCGAGAAAGGTGTCCGTTGCTTTTGCCGTCGGGGCTGCGTTGTCTAGTCATTTAATTTTTTTTTTTGAGGGCTCCATCGACAACCTCTCCGCTCAGGTAGTTTCGGAACGTTTTCTCGATGTAATTTCCGATAATTCTAGGTTGCATTACTTTAAAACACCCTACGGCCAGGATGAGCGGTTGTTATTCTATCAATCAATCATTGGGTGATTTGATTGTTACGGTCGGGTATAAATTTTTGAGAGTTTGTCTGAAAGGCTGCAGTATGTTATTAGTGTATATAATATATAGAAAATTATAGAGAAAATAAACCTTATACAGTTTTGGGAGAATGACGAAGGAAAAGTATAAAAAATGCTCACTTATTCCGAGTATCTGAAAATTAGGATGAGTATATAGGGATTGCTCAATTACGCATATTTTAGTGATGGGCTATCGATAGAATTCTTTTTAGTTGTGGTCAAAGACGAAAAAGATGTTAATAAACATATTGTAATACATGCCGAATATAAGCTTATAGAACATGAATAAGATTGGTTAATAGGGGGCCATCCAAAAATTACGTCACCCGTTTGGGGAGGGTCAACAAAATGTGACAATACGCGACAAGGAGCAAGTCAAAAGCTTTGTGGCGTCAAATCCGAAATATGAAAACGAAAAAAGGTTTATGTTTTTGTTATAGTATTTAAAGTATTTTGAGCAAAAAAAAATTGTTAAAACTGCTGTTTTCATTTACGTGTGACCATGTGACCATCTGTGACTAGGACGGGGGGGTTGTCAAAAACCTTGCAATTTATGTGACGTAATTTATGGATGGCCCTTAGCTGTAATTAGCCAGTCTATACTTTTGTAATCAGAACAAACATGTGCCAATTTGGAGAAAACAAAGATTTTTCTAGTATTTACGTTCAGACATGGCTATGGACGATTTTTAATAAAACTTATATTTATTACAACTTCAATACTTAAAACTGCATTACTAGCGGATTGGGAGAATAATTTACACCTTTTGAAGCTCCAAACTGATGAAAGATCATCTCATTATAGTTTTAAATTTACAAATGTTTCATCTTGCAAAATTTGTATATACATATATAAATTTATACATCTCAAAAATGGTCGTAACGATTTTAATGTAAATTTTTAGTTTGATAAAGTTCGGGTTCCGTAGTCAACAGAGAACCCTTATAATTTTGTAATGTTCGTCCATCCATCTGTTTGTCTGCGGATTAGTTTAGGGACTCTTAGTTGTAGAGAGGTGTAATTACGCATATACGTATATTAATCACGTCGACAAAGTGGTAAAATAAAATCTCGAAAGAAAATTTATTTTTAAGGTTCCTCCGCTATCCCTAGTGGGTATGATTTTTTCCTCGTCTATCTCATGGTGTGGGGTATCTTTGGATAACTCATTCAAAAACATTGACGGTTTGAGGAAATCATTTTTTGGTTTAGAAAACCGTTTGCGAAATATTTAACTTTACTTGTTAATTCATTATTAGTATATATAACGAGGTCAAACGAAAATTATTACAGCTAAGTAGGCTTCACTAGTCAACGAGTTTGGCCAATTTACAATATGTACTTTTGGTAGAAAAAACAAAATTTCATACAAATTCCACTAAAAATTGCTTAGGTAATGTTGTCGGTTATGTAAAATAGGTAGTAAAAATAAGTTTATGGACCATGAAAAATTATGGAAATAATAAAATCATAACATCCTTAACACCCCTGCTAGGTGGGCCCGTTTTAGACGCTATATTAGCCGTTAAACCATGAACTCAATTAATAGGTTCATAGTATCAAACAAAAGGCCTCTTTCTAAGTTCGCATATTGTGACTACAACTACGGAATCTTAGATTTCGCATAGTTCGACGTGCACATAGCCGATTTCTAACTTTATGTAATACAAATGTCTTGCATGGAAACCGAGATAAGAAAACAATCTGAACATTGGTTTATTTAGTAGAATTTCGAGATAATTACATTTGCTGTGTAATAATAAATGGCACTGTATGGCATATATAAGCAACTTTTGCCATGGAAAATTATTCCACGGCAAAACCTAAATACAGCGATCAAAGCTCGGTTGCCCATGTACTGATATTAACCCTTAAACCCTACCCGTGGGTAGCGTTGCCAGATGTCCGGATAAAGCCGGACATAGGCTTTTTGATTGCGTGTCCGGCCAAAATAAGCGATATCTTTACAACGGTCTTTTTACATTTCTCAAACGAGAGAAATGTAAAAAACTGGACAATAAAACTGAGACAAATCCTTAGTAATGTAGGGTGTCCGGTCTTTTTACCCAAATGTCCGGCCAAACTGGCTGATCTGCTCGGCTATTAGGTTTGGCGACCTTGCAACCCTACCCGGGGGCCTAGCAAACCTCATGACTTAATCTTATGTCAAACTCTTTTTTACTATGAAACGAACGATTTTGGTATTTTAGTATATATTCTCAAATGACGTGTCAGCTATGTTTACGCCAGTCGCCATCAGGCGTTAGAGGTGTGTGAGTTTGTCAGACCCCAGGGTAGCAAATGCGTAATATTGACTTCGAATTTTTCGTGTTTCATATAGTAAGTTCTTAGGTGATATAACATTATTTTATTGGTTTATTGTATAACTAAATAATTATAAAGCAATTGTAATATTTATGTAAAAAAAAGAGTAATTGTTTTACATGTATTAGTTGTTTTATTAATTTATGTTTTGTAATTTATTTTATATCTTTACTGTTTAGGTTAGACCTGAGTATTAAGACCTGTGTTTCTATCTTTATTTTTTTAGGTTAAAGCTGAGTATTCCGAAAATGGAGAAGCAGATCACTAGTTAGTTATACGAAGAAGATCCTAAAGATAAAATTCCTCAGGATACAATTGTTCCGGATCGCGGGAGTGACGCTGAAGATAATGGTGTAATCGATGATTTCCGCGCAGAATCTGGACTGCATTGATGAATTTTTCTCAGAAGATGAAATACCACTTTCTAATTTGACCTCAGGTAATTTTCTTCGTATTTTGAGTGTTGTTAAGAAGTCTGAGGGGTAAAGAAAGTTACAAGTGGACCGGTATAAAACCACCAAGATCTAGAACAACACAACAAAATATAAATCTTCATCCCCCAGGCCCTATAGGAGCAGTGCACCAAATAACTACAGAAAACTAAACTTGGAGTCATTTTTTCTCACAGAAGAGGTTAGAGAAAATAGTAGGGTATACCAATACCGAAATTAACAGACAGAGCGAAAAGTATAAACGGGATCAAGTTATATCTAATGAAGAAACTGAATATCAGAAAGCTCCGCATTTATCTAATGTGCTCCCATCATTTGCCAAGGCCACGAATATGGTCGAAAGAAAGTATCATTTGGTCTATATTACTTAGCAGGAGTGTCAAATATGAATTATGTAACCACAAAGGAGTTATTTGATAAAAACTCAAGTATTTGTTATTTTTGTGGAACTATGACACAAGTAAGGTTCAAATTTCTGACGAACTGTGTACGCTTCGACGATTGCTCCACAAGAGAAGAACGATTGAAAATAGATAGGCTGGCATCAATCTGAGATCTTTTTGATCACATTGTTAAAACATCTACAGAAATGTATACCCCTTCTGATTACTGCATTTTAGATGAAATGTTATTATAATTTTGAGGCAGATACTTATTTAAAATGTATGTCCCTAGTAAACCTAACAAATACGTAATTAAAATTTCAATGCTATGTGGCTCCAAGACTGTTTACATGCTTCAAGCATTCGTATATTTGGGCAAGGATTTATCTTCTAGAAGCATTCCATCTGCTTAATATTTTGCTATGACGTTGACTGAACCAATTCATGGTACTAATCGCAATTTGACTTGTGATAATTGGTTCACCTCGATATCGGTAGCAAAAGAACTGTTGGAAAAGAAAGTGACGATCGTAGGTGCATTGAGAAAAAATAAAAAGGAAATTCCACCTCCGTTTCTGGAAGTAAAAGATTGCAATAACAATACTGCTAAATTTGCCTTTTCAAATGAGTTGACTCTGTTATTTTACTGTCCACCGAAATCAGAACACAAGAAAGTGGTCGTGATGCCATCAACTTTGCATCTTACAGCTGATCTTGATCCAAAAAATTAACTACCGGAAATGGTAGAGTATTATAACAAGACAAAATGTGGTGTTGATTTAATGGACCAATTATGTCGTAGATAGAGTACATTTGGAAGAACTAGAACATGGCCAATGGCAATTTTTTATTTCCTTTTGGATATAGTGGGCGTTAATTCTTATGTTCTCCTGAAAATGGCAACTAATACCAAACGCCGTCATTATTTGAAAAAACTTGCCCAATCCTTCATTACACCGCAAATGGAAGTACGCTGGTCATGGTCAACTTTACCTTCAAATCTCCGAATCCTCTTGGAAATTGGAAAGTATACTACAAAAAAAAGCACCCAGTGCTTAAACATGATCCTAATCTTGTCACAAAAAAAAACATATGCTCTATGCCTTAGAAGTAAGGATCGGATGACCAAAGTTTTCGGCAACTTATGCCAAAATCCCGTATGTGGCGAAAATATCAAGGCAATATTCCAAGAATGTCTCGACACAGTTGTTTAAGATTAATTTTTAATTCTTATTTAATTTCTTATTCTAATATAAAAACCTGATTATTTAAATTTTGTTTCATTTCAAAATTACAGATCAAAACCTTTAGGGGTTCTAAAATTCCCAGGGTAGCGTAAGCGTTTTCCCAGGATGGGTACGGATTGAGGGTTATATAAACTACAATCGATATCCTAAGCACGCGCATATAGAGCAACGTCTCATTGCAAAACCGATTTAAAGTGAGCGAATATAAAATTGTATTATGACTTTGATGTAATCTGTTTGCGTACGACAATCGTGAAGAACACGTATCTATAGAGGAACAATACATTTCTTACTTAGGTGTTAAGGCTCATCAATTAATGCCTCGAAGCGAAAAATATACTGAAAATAGACTCACAGTGACTATCTGACAGTTCTACATATAGGTGCTATTCATTATACCTTTTTTGGAAATGACAGTTCGACAGCAATTGCGGATGTGTGATGAAATACTGTTCAATATTGGCAGAGTTATCCATCCCACTCAATCACAATCAAACATCGCGGGCTCGTCAATAGACCTTTACCCACTAACGCACGACAGCGCTAGACCACACGCTGGTCAAAAAAACAGCTTTAAAACCATATGAATAAAATAAAAACCTCTTCCGTCACCCAGCTTAATATTCGTCAGCCCGAGCTGCTGGCGTGTGATAGGCGCCTAAAACCCATGCATCACTCGTGGAGCGACCATAAAGTACATCGCAAACGGGCGATCAACGCGGGCTACACGCGAAATGGAGCGAAAACTGAAAACTGGTGTTTTTCCGACCTGCCTCCATGTATCTTGCTCCGGATGGGACGTGCAATTTGTGCTCGGCACTTTGCGATCTCGTTTTGTAACATTTATTTCTGTTAATAGTGATATTATTGATATGTCTAACTCTACATGTAAATGTTGGATTGTTTGTTTGTGATGCATGAGAGAAAATGAATTCATTGATTCCTAAACGTGGTTGTAAGTGAAGGAAGGACGCGTGCGAGCGAAAATAGAATCGAGCATAAAATAGGGACGTGTCAAAAAAAGGAGGTCCCGTTCGGAATTTTGAAGGTGAGAAAGTTAATGGAATAAAAACAATGCGATTGAAGGACGATCTTATATTTATCTACTACCCCACACATATATATTCAAGATGATGAAGTAGCCTGTCATCAGCAATGGACAATCCCGCATGAGTAAAAAGTAAGGAAAATGCTAACTAACAAAGAGGGTGCTAATCCAGAATCAAATTCCTGCCGCAACGTTCAGGTTCGTAATCAGCATGTTATGCGTTAGATTTTGAACCTCATGGCGTTTCATTTGTATAACAACAAATCGTTGTTATCTGTGAAATATTTAAATAAATTTATTTGTACATAAAATAAATAAATTTCAAATTATCATGTTGCACTAATCAAGAATTGTATCTAAGACATCTAGGAAAAGCGTATTCACTACATGTATTACCATTAACCATATTACATTTATTTTTTTAATAGACGACAATTATCAGGAGGTAAAATTAGATCCAAAGAACAGTTATGTATTATTTATACAGCATGTGTTATTCAAAAAGTTGTAAATTTTAAAATGTACAAGTAACGCATGTCACTAATGATCGCCCGTGATTCATAAATCGTACAGTAAATTATTAAATTTTAAATTATATTTAATTCCAGGTTCTAATTCTGGTTCCGTTCTCAGTATCACCCAAAAATCACATTGATATCCATTTGACATCAAAATTCTCAGAATTACTTTTATTCTTAGTTTATTCGATTAATGTTGAAATTTATACATTCAAAGCACTATTTTAAATGTCAACCTTAGAGACCAAAGAATAAAGTTGTTATTTTTTAATTTTTTTTTGTACATTAGTCTATAATTTTCTTATTTTCCTTGATGTTTGTTGAATTATTTCTACAAGGTAAACATAAAACTGCTCCAAACAAAGTTATCTTATGTTTATACCGCCAATGAGGTTCATGCAGTCCTGGATTTGTCAATAGGCCGTGTAGGCCGCGGCCTAGGGGCGGCAGCGTCCTAGGGGCGGCACATTTCGGGAAATTATTATTTTAGAATAGTACATGGGGCGGCGGAAATAAAGTGGCCTACACTCATAAAAAAATATAAATCCGCCACTGGGTTCATGTAAATAACTATGACACAACGACCTAAAACTAATGTATGTAAATCAAATGACGGTTCTCAAACATATTTCGACAATCAGACGCAATATCCGGCTTTAATATGTAATATAAATATGTCATATTAATAAAACAGTTTCTCAAAGTAGGTACATACGCAGAAATTTCGCTATAAATAATGGTCTATTTTGTACATGCTTAAGTTGTTTCATAATATCAATCAGTTCTCGTCATCTCGATCATAATATGCAGCAGCTTCATTCTTAAGTAACTTTGATCACAAGAAAATTTCCTATCCTAACTTTATGCCCACGAGTCCACAAGTTGAGCTTAACAAAATGCGAGGGTAAAAATTAGTAAAAGAATATTATTTATTTTTAGTAATTTAGAATTAGTAAAATCTTACGTTTATTTAATAAAATATGAGTTATTTATTTTTTTTTCTCATGAGTAAAAAGTATTTTCTAATTAAAAAACCAAAGCAAAATGGAGACTTCTTTCGTAATTCCTCCGGGCACCGATTGAACCTCCCTCGTACCCCCGCCCCGCTGCGGTACAACTTGTTGCGCGAGGCAAAATTCTGCAACTGGAAATATTTATTTACGGGCGTTAGAAGTTACTTCTTCGGCGTAGTTACAGGAAGTAATTTGTATATAAACAATTTATTGAAATAAAAGTTACAGCGTTAACGATTAATTGTTTTTGTGTATAGAATATATTCTATACACAAAAATTCTGCAACTGGAAATATTTATTTACGAGCGTTAGAAGTTACTTCTTCGGCGTAGTTACAGGAAGTAATTTGTATATAAAAAATTTATTGAAATAAAAGTTACAGCGTTAACGATTAATTGCTTTTGTGTATAGAATATATTCTTTCTATACACAAAAATTCTGCAACTGGAAATATTTATTTACGAGCGTTAGAAGTTACTTCTTCGGCGTAGTTACAGGAAGTAATTTGTATATAAACAATTTATTGAAATAAAAGTTACAGCGTTAACGATTAATCGCTTTTGTGTATAGAATATATTATTTACATGTTTAATAATAAAACACCTGTTAAGACAGTTGGAAATCAGTCTCCTATGTAGAGCAGTGCGCATGCGAATCTGGCTCTATCCCTACCAATATTCAGTCTAGGACTTACGAGTGAAATTATCTGAAATATTATCTAGATATATCTTTCTCAAATCATTCAGTGACCAACTTTATGATACTAAAATTTTGCTGAAAGTGAGAACGCATTTCATGATATTCTACAATTTCTCTTTTAATTTTTTTTCTAACGCACCGAAACAAATAAAATTTCAATAATTCACTGCTGATGGTACGTTTTCACGTGGGACAGGTGGTAAGAATTCATGTTTTTATATTTCCATAGTTTTACATGGGTCACAATATATTCACTACCTATTTCAATAACCAACAACGTCATGTAAGTAATTTTCAATGGAATTTTTACGTAATTTGGCTTTTTACTGCTATCTGCTGTGAATTTTTTGACACATCGAAGAATAATCATGCATCCGGTAGGTGGGGAGCGGGGCCACACTTGACTTCAACAAAAATTAGCACTTGAAACTTTAATATTTCACAAACGGATCCCTAAATAGAAAAGTGGTTTTTACAAACCCGCAGTTTTTAAACTTAATATCGACATGTTATCCGCATCGAGTTAAGATAACTTTACATCAGCAGAATAACCCAGGAGTGACGCAAACAAAACGTATCCGAAGCAGGCAACGTAATCCGGCAGTTTAGGCAACCTACAAAACGAAAGCGACGCAGAAATCGCCCGCTGCGTGCACACTCTGACCCTCGTGCCTACGTACGCTCTGCGGTTACCGCGCTTGAACACGAAATCGCGCGAAATTCTACGACGGCCATACGTATCTCGTTATATTTCAATATTCAGTGTACATTAGGTCGGGGAAAAAGTTATTTGGTATTTTATAAGTAAAAAGTTGCAGTAAAGTGTCTTTGGTTGTGCTGTTTGCATCTGGCTGCCTTTGATACAATTAAATAGATGATATTAAAAAAAAAAGAGTGTGTGTACTTATGTACACGCGTTAGAAGTTATACTTCTTTGGCGTATGAATAATATTTAAAATAACTCAAATGCAGTAGTAATCGACAATAAATATTAAAATCAATCAAAACGATTTTGTTTAATTGAAAATGTTTTATTAACGTAACAATATAACAATACAGTACAAATATATAATCATTATTCATTATGTGAATGAGTCAAATACATTTAAAAAAAGAGTGTGTGTACTTATTATTCAATTATTTGTTAGAAAAATAATAAGTTCGTTAGAAATATATCTATATATTATACTTACATGGTTAACCTCTAATATTTAAAAACACTTCAAATTTTCACAATTTTTCACAACACAATGTTAAAAGTTTACAAATAATGTTTATATATATAATAAATTGAACAAAAAATAATAATTATAGAAAATTAATACTCAAAATTGATTATTCATATGAATACTATATTTTGCAAGAACTGGGTTATGAATATAAGTACTATGTAATATATAGCATGAACACTCTGTACTATGTACTATATAGTATGAACACTCAGTATTGTAACTATATTCAGTGTTAAAAATATATTTTTTTATTATTTCTATTCTGTGGCTAACTTCATCATGTCGTTTGTGCGCGCGCAGCTCACAAATTCACTCTCATCCAAACGCGCCAAAAGAAGTATAACTTCAAAAATGAAAAGTGAAAACTGTGTCCCGCTATTTTTCTATTGTTTTTTTGTCCACTAAAATGAGTGAATGTAACATAGAATTTTGATACATTTTGAAGCAATATTATAAAAATGGAAAAATAGCGAAACAAATCACGAAAAAAATGTGTGACATTTATAGATCTATAAATGCAGTGTCGGTAAGAGTAGCACAAAACTGTTTCAAGTGTTTTCGGTCAAATTTTGATGTCAAAGACAAAACCTCGCTCTGGTTAACCTGTCACGGATAAAGTCGATGCCATTTTGGAAACAATAGAGCAAGATCGGCATCTCAGTCATCCAGCTGAAAAGCTGGGATTTGATCACAAAACAGTTTTGACCAATTTCAAAACTGATGGGTATACAAAAAGCTCGATACTAGGATCCCATACGAACTCACTGAAAGAAGTCTAATAAATCGTGTACTCATTTGCAATTCTCTAATGAAACGTAATGAAACCGAACTGTTTTTGGAAAGATTGATTACTGGTGATGGAAAATGGATTACTTATGACAAGAACGTGCGAAAAGATCATGGCTAAAAGGCAAGCAAGTTCCACAGACTACTACTCGAAAGCCGGATTTACCCGCAATAAATTAATGCTATGTGTATAGTGGGATTGGAAAGATATTATTCATTATGAGCTTTTTACCGCCGAGCAAAACCATTAATTCAGATCTCTACTGTCAACAGCTGAAGAAAAACGGCCGTAATTGATCAACAGAAAAGGTGTGGTTTTTTGGCATAATAACGCCAGACCACACGCATTTTTATTGACAAATATTGATAAAGTTTGGTTGAGAACTGTCAATACATCCACCATGTAGCCTTGACTTTACACCCTCAGATTTTCACCTGTTTCGGTCTTTTCAAAATTTTTTGGATAATGTTAGGTTAACATCAAGAGAGAACTGTCAAAACTGCTTGTCGCAGTTTTTTTATCACAAGTCCCAAAATTTCTACAGTAATGCGATAATGTCACTTGCTAGAAAATAGCAACAAGTTGTTGAACAAAATGGCATATATAGGATTATTGTTGTCCCCAACATATTGAATTTAATGCTCTGTGCTATTTTTAAGGAAACTCTTAACCTCCTTGGTATAGACCAAGGAATATTTTGATTAAAAATATATACATCAATGCAGATATCAAAAAGAACGGTAATTAAAAAATTTAAATCTTAAATAAATTATCGCTATTAAATTTTAATCTACTCCCAGTGAAGTTATGAGCGCTGACACAATTATTTTCAGTGGGTACGTATTATAAAAAATACTTACCTTGTTCGGTTTATTTTTGGAGTTTACTCCTTAAGAACCGATTTCATATTTAGGCCCGGGGTATGGAATTTTATGGGAGTAAAATCAAGTGTTAGATAAATGACGTTACGCTATCGTCATGGTTACTGAAATAAATAAATCGTCATGGCTACTGTTTACATTTCAATCAATCAGAATGTGACAAATACCACTTATACTTGGTGGAGATTTTAATATCGATTTTAATAAAGAAGATGGTTTCCGTTTAGTACAATTTCTGAAAGATGAACTGAACTTAGATTTAATTTCTGACAGAACACTAGGGACAATAGATATGGTACAAATATTGATGCGATGTTTTCACGATTTATCACACGTGTATCTTCCGACATTCATGTATCATATTTTAGTTACCATAAACCAATTGTTTCAGTGTTTAATGATACCGCTATTGTTCCTGTGATAAACATTACGCAAGACAACGTCAATGATAGAGAAAATCAATCTTACTAAAAATTTTATTGTATAACATAACTATTTTCAATATTTTCTTAAATGACAAATTAATTGTTTTACTATTAACATAAATAAATGAATTGTGTATTATGCTTTGAATAATATAATAGATGCTTTCATTTACCATTATACTAATCTATATGTACGATATCATCTTAAAGGAGTAAACTCCAGTCATGCGTCGGAGCTGACACACTCACAATTTTTTTTTATTTTTTTCTGGAACAGAAAAAACATGGAGCGAAACCCGCTGCCAGCGCCCATGAGTGAAGCGAACAATAAAAATTAATAAATTCATGTGTTTGTTTACTTTTCTAATAAAAATTTTTACCATACATAATCTTTTTTAGAATTGATAGATAGTTATTACGAGAACACTGTTCTCTACTCTATTATGCACGAGAAATATTAATCTCCCAAAATACGTAAAATCAACTTTGATTTTTATGTTCTATGTCGACAATTTACTAATAACTATCGGGAAACCTGATTATAAATGACACTGTAAGTGACCATAGGAGCCATGTTCATAAACATAAAAAGGTTCTTTTAACATTCTACCAATTTCAAGGTCACAAATGAATTGAAATGAGGCGTACGAAGACTGGCGAAACATTGTCGGGTCATCCACAAAATAAGATTCCGTAGTTACTATTACCACTTACGTATTTATTTTAAATTACATTCAAAAGTATGTCTATTAAGATAATAGCTAATAAAGGGTAGTTATAGTCCGGTTTCACATCGGAAATGTGAATAAAAAAATGCAGGATGGACTGCAGAAATGTCTCGATTGGTCCTTACGTACATTATTAAAGCTATGGTTACTGCGCACGGCAATTCACAAGATACTTTATTGATTGTACAAATACCATTAATGCGAAGATTGGTATATTTGCAGTTCTTTCTCACTCGAGCGACTGAACGGTTTGTTAAAAATTTATATATTAAATCCTGGGTTTATTACATCCTGGAATAGAATACTCGTAAAACACGAAATCGAGAGCAGTACCGTGATCGGAATCGAGGTGGGTGGATTAAGGCCGAGAGCGAGACCGCGGGATCTGAAACGAAATCTGGACTGGTATCGGAATGCACAATGAAATCGCGCTTGAAGTCGAGATAAAATGGCCGAGTCGGTATTAGGATTGTTACCAGAATAGATCGACATAAAATATGAAAGAATAATTTTGTATCAGAAAAGCAATCATAGTATATTTACAATTTTATTTTTTAAGACCTATTAAGAAGTTATATTGTGTAAATAATATATACATCATTTTTATATATAACATACAAATTATTATTTCCATGTGTATTACATTTAAAGTAACTAATTAAAAAATAATTTACCTCTACAATTTCACTTAAAAAAGCGATAAGAACATGATTTTTGTTTGTTATAATGACTGAAACCATACACGACCGTGAACGATTCCATCTCCATCATAACTTAGTTAAGAATCGTACACCAGAAATATTTACTTACTCGAAACGGGTCATGATAATGAGCCTCCTTCGGACGAAGCAAAGGCTCGGCGGTGACTCGGCCGCGTTATCAGCGACTTGCGCAGCGCCGGCGATAACGCGCCGCGCGACCCGCTCTCCTGAATTGGGTTAAGATATCTGTTATCTACAGAAATATATAAAAATAAGTCTGTTCGTGTGTCCGGGCCGATCAAGGTGACGGCTGAACGGATCGTGATACGTCCTAGAATGTTTATGTCCATCTCATACATATCTCTTGTATGAATATACGAAATGAAAGCAATATTTTCTTTGTCCGGGCATCAGTTAAAAACTACTGCACGTATCGTGATGGGATTTCGATCGTTAATGATTTTAGGCTGTTTATTTTTGTACTCCATTTACTCTTCACAATTTTTGTTTTATTTACTATCACGACCCATCACGTTCAGCAAAGTGGGAGCAGATGATGTCTAGTATATGTACATACTAGAAAAATAGCAATAATATCGTGGGGACGGTTAAGATTGATATAGACGCATGGGATAAAGAAAAGGACCAAGGTGTAGAATCGGAAGTGGAAACATTCATTGTTAAAAACTTTCATTTACTAGGGCGAACAGGGCGAAAAACTGCCAGCAATAGAAAAATATCAGAGAACATTCGATAATATAACAACTGACTATGCGATAGCTTCGGCTTTGCTTGAATTAACGCTATCCTTTCGTGACGCGTCTTAGAATTATAGTCTGCAGCTGTAAGATAACGTAACGTAAACAAGATAAAACAGAGAGGTGTGGCCGCGTACGATATATTATATAAACGTGACCAATAATGATATTTAATATTTATGGTTAATATGGAATTCGATATGTAATCGATGAATTTGTGCCCTTTTGCGACGGTCGGAAAAAAGAATATTGTTGAATTTAAAGATATTGACAAGGATATTTAGACGTTATTCTCCTTCTAAGTAATGTACGCTCTTTCGCGCGTCCGTGTCGGTGTAAATTTAAGAGTTGCCTTCGCACATGAACTATACGTATATGAAACTTGAAGCGAAAAGGACAGAAACTATTAATATATTAAGCTGGTTTTTAGTATTTCAAGAAAATTTTTTACTGAACTTTATGAACATGATTTTGTTAGAAGTACAAAATAGTTTCGTTAAAAGTACTAAAATCATTAAATAGCATGTACCAAAGACTAGCGATATATATAATACAAAAAGCATTTAGTTGCAAGTATAGAAATTCCTAGTAAATATTACTGTACTAGTTAAGTAAAAAGAATGCTCCTTTTATAAATTTCACAAATAATTAATGTGAGTCTATTTAAACTTTTACGTTAAATTCACACAAGGGTCTCGTTAAAATTATCAAAGTTATTGCGATGATTACTTTCTATTTGACTTAAACCGTCAATTAACACATTGAAATATAATATTGGAATTAACATAACAAAACTTAATTTAACATTGCATTTAACACAATATGCCATGTTAAATTCACTATAACAAGGATTAAATTTGCATTAACAAATTTTGTCACTGCAACAACATTTATTTAAAAAAAAATACGTTGTACTTATGTAGGTCCTATATTAACGTTAGAAAATAGCTTATTTTGTTATTTTAACCAAATATTTTTTTTTTCTGTGTGCGCCTCGCGGGTTTCGCACATAAACTATATGTATATGAAACTTGAAGCCAAAAGGACAGAGACTGTAAAACTATGATCACTATAGTAGATAACCGTTTTGCTAAAATATTCTAGAGAAAAAGTTGTAATTTTTAACAAACCAAAAAACAGCTGTATGTCGTTCCACCCTGATGATGAGTACTATATATTTCAGATCAGAAGGTATCGTATGCGATTCTGATCAATCAGTAATACAACATCGTTGCGCTCGCGCCTCCTCTAGGGGCATGCTCTGGCATCGCCGTGACACATCGATGTTCGTGACCAATGCAGCTCGACATTCATGTACATGACTCACTCGCCCTCTGCGTCGGAGAACGCGTTAAGGCGTCGGTCCCGGACGTATTCGTTACATTGTGACAGTTACAGTTAGCGGCCCTCCATACTGGACCAGCACATGGGCCAGCGGCTTAATGCATAAGTGTCTAAACCAAGACTGCCCAATCTTTATGACAGCCGGGCCCGATTGGCGATTAAAAAAAGTGATGAGCTACTGACCACTGACCATTCCTATTTTCATTACTTTGAATATTAATACGCTCTAAATTTAATACCCTAAGAAACAAAAAAAATGCGACATTGTAAAATGTAATTATCGTTTATTAAAATAATGAAATAAATAGCTTTATTGAAGAATAAAAAAACGAAATGATATTTAAAAAATTTATAACATAAGCAATTGCAGAGCAATATTTACTTTTTATATTAATTGTGATTTGAAAAACTTTATACTGACAAGCTGATCCGAAAAAATTAAAAAATTTAAAGGCCAAGTCAGTTACTGCAGGTAAGGCTTCTTACGACACGATTCTCGATGTTCTTATTTCAATAAAAAGAACGTGGCAAGGACCTTAGCAGTGGGACGATTTAAACCCGACACAACAATATGTTATCTATGGTACAGACATACGTATACGTGACGAGACGAAATATGCGCTTGTCCGTACATAGTTTTTGTATTTCGCGTCGGTTACGCGAAGTATGGAGTAGGTAGAGAAATTCGAGTACGGCCGGAGGCTCAGGACAAAAAACGGCGGGACGAGGGTCCGACGCGCGGAATGCGGCGGAACACACGGCGCCGCCGGCCGCGTCCCGGGACGTATCTCCGGACGGCGTGGTATTTGAGAATGGCGTTCCTCGTCGTCCATATGCATTTTCAGAATGAAAATGTAATATTTATTTTAAAATACGATGAGAAACTTGTATATTCATGTTTTTAAGTTTACGGTAATTAATATACGTATCAATTAAAGTAACTGTTTTTTAGCTTTCCTCGATACAAATAAAAAAAAGCAGCACGAAGACATCATTGATGATGTCGGTATACCAGATCAAAAATCGACCACGTTTCTGTTCAGAATTCATGACGTTTATGGAATTCAGATCTAACGTTTGGTTGACGTTACGTTATGACCTAGCCATACTATGGGCACAATCACTTTGAGATAATCGCACCACAACTATTCGTGTCCAAATCGCTTTAAAGACGCAGTACAATTTTTTTGCGTTGTATTATTTCTACCTCGTACATGGCTCGACCATATAAAAAGTAAAAACGAATGGGCAGGGTTATTAGTAAAACTGGATAATATATTTTATCTCAGATTTATTATCATAATTTAATCATATCAATCGATCATCCATGTGTCGTCGTCTCGGAGGACCTCTAAAACTTACTTAAG
Organism: Eumeta japonica; assembly: GCA_005406025.1. Classification (NCBI taxonomy): domain Eukaryota; kingdom Metazoa; phylum Arthropoda; class Insecta; order Lepidoptera; family Psychidae; genus Eumeta; species Eumeta japonica. The sequence goes on from BGZK01000044.1 coordinate 916,693, forward strand.
ACTTAGACTCAATAATCAGACACTGATGATTTGATATCTAATTACGGTACTTAGGCAGCTTACCTACCTGTATTTAAAATTTATGCTGTAATGTTTTTAGTTGTATTCTGTTATAATATTTATAAACTTACAGGTCCTTCAACACATTGGCGTTTGGATCAAAGTATTACCTACTATTTATATTAAACTTAAAGGGTCATTAATCACATTTTTTTTTGCTTTTTAGAAGTATTGTTTTTTCGCGTCAATGCATGGTTATTAAAATTTTCAATTGAATTATGATTCCTGCTTTTTAAATTTTATTTATTTCATTTGTTAATAATGCACGTGCTATGATTGACAACTCTCCATAAGTTACAAGGGAACATAGAAAAATCCTTACTAATATTATAAAGGCGAAAGTTTGTTTGGATGGATGTATGGATGGATGTTTGTTGCTCTTTCACGCAAAAACTACTGAATGGATTTCGATGACACTGTACAATAATATATAGCTTACACATCAGAATAACACATAGGCTATAATTTACAAAGATATAGTGTCAATTATTTAAAATATAACGATAAGTGTCAAGTAAGCAGGAAAAAAATCTGTCATCTGCGAGCTATTCTGATGTGCGTCGCAAAAACCAATGGAATTACACGTATATAATGTACAATGGAAATGTTTATCTTAAATAGTCCTACAAAAAAGCCTACGACAGCATATATCTATCTTTTATGTGTACGCCATTATCGCCAAAACAGTGAACCATAAATGCAATAATAATTGATAATTTATTTCTAATGCACATTTGGTAGTAACAAATTGATCCTTATATCAAAATAAATATTTTTATCGCATCTGGTGTTTAAAGTAGATAAACTTTGTCTTTTACACTCTATCATAATCTAATATTTGAATAGTAATAACGAATGACAAGCGAGTGCGCGATATTACGGTGCGGTCCGGCGGCAGGGTCTGACCATCAAGGTAGCAGGCATACATTTGAGCACGCAATGTTTTTCCCACAGCCAGCTCTATGTAGCTTGCTCACGTGTTTCTATATCGCAAAATCTCCATGTTTATACAGACCAAAATAAATCGTTTAACATAGTTTATAGAAGTATATTGCAGTAGCCGCCTATAACTTTTGCACTACCATCAATCGTCATATACGTATTACGTACCTATCTATCCTTACAAACTATAGCGTTTATAATACCTATAATACATATTGGCGAGTTTATCTTAAAAAATACTTAGTTCAAATTTACATACATTACACAATATAATTGTTCGAACACTTATAACTGGAGAATAGCTGGACCGATTTTCATTTTAATTAATAGTGATGTTATGTGTAAACTGAAATGTATAAAAATTCAGTAGGTATGGATTATGTTTATCTTTCAACAATTTTTAAGCTGTTGCTTTATATTGCCAAAAACATCAGCCATGTAAACGAAATAGCTACGAATATATAGGGGCTGTGTTTTATCATCAATGCGTATAAATTGGCCTTATAAAAAAAATCCATATGAACAAGATGAAAGAATACATTTTATGTCTACGCGGGCGAAGCCGCGGGCAAAAGCTAGTCTGATATAAAGCTAAGTATTGAGACCATTGCAATAAGTCCAAGCACAATATCTCTGCTAAACTAGTTAACTGAATTGGTGGAGGAATCTAATGCTGCGGCTGCAGCATTAGATCAGAAATATTATGTTCTAATGTCAATAAAGAAACAAAATATCGAATTTTGACTCGATCATATCAGTGGAAGATGGTTACAGGAGTTTATCAACAAGAAACGGGGTGATAATCGTCAAACGACTGTGATTTTCTTAAACCACAACTAAGAACACTCTCGATGAAGTAATCTTTCAAACGAAAACTAGAAAATCGAAATCGGCTCAGCCGTTTGGTGGCTGCCACAAACAAACTCACAGATACACACATCAAACTTATAACACATCTTTGTTTGCGTCAGGAGTTAAAAAAAATTGCCACTTCATGTATTTCTATTTCTATCCTTGCACCAACTTTGTATAATGGTTTCTGAAAAAAAACCATTTTCAATAAACTCTCTCCTATGCATGTTTCAAATGCTATTTATATCTATTAATCGTATAATGAATTAGATAATCAAATAAAATGACAAAATTGGGTATGTAATTAAACACCGATAAAGTTTTTCATTTTATTTGTAATTGTATAATAGTAGACACACCTATTTATTATTGAGTTCTTTAAAAGTTAATAGCTATCTGTTTCCATGTGTTGATTATATGACAAATATTTGCATTTATTTTAGAATTAAAATAGTTAAACATAATACAATGCAATAAAATTGTTTTTTTTGTATAGTTTCAATTCTTGATTTGGTTTTCACATTAAAAGTATCGATAACGTGCTAGACAAGTTTGTGTTCCTGTACTTTGCCTTATATTTACTCTACATGTACTTGTTAGAACAATTGTTAACATTTATATTTCGAGATCAAATCATATGTTGTTAATTTTGAGTAGTATAATGGGTCTTACATAAAAATAGTGTTTTATCATATAGTTCGGTAACAGTGAAATAAAATATCGTGAGAAAACTCGCATTTCGGGGACATCGATGTAAATAGATGTCATTGTCATAGTAATTCCAATATTTTAAAACCTGTCATTACGATACATGTGTTGTTGGAGTGGACGCCGTGTTTAGTTTTTTGTATAGTATGTCCCGAATCAGTTCTCAAACGAGTGGACAACGCGCTTTCTTATACATACTTTTACAATACGTGATTCCGTTTTTCGCAATCAGACGACACGAGACATTCTAATTTAAAAATTGATACACATACGCTGTTCGAATGAGTTGGGTTTCTACTAAGAGGCTTTTAATAACCAGAATCACATCTGTATATATATATATATATATATATATATATATATATATATATATATACAGATATTCCAGGACAGGTAAGAATTGCTGCTACTTCATATGCAATTGATGAAGAGCAATGTGCTCGTAAATTGTCTTGTTGGATTCAACTATTACTACTATACATATGGAAATACAACAAACGGATCATTTTGAAATATATATAAATATACGAAAATACAAAATATATATTTCAAATTAGAAATAATTTTGGATGCTATAAAGTACCTGTCGCCAACTGTTTCAATATTTACAAAATAATTAAAACGAACATTCAATTTAATCTCAAGATACGCATATCTCGAGGCGGCGACGTCGCGTATACGGTTCGAGCCCAATTCGACGACTTGGGGTCTTTCGTGGCGTGTGTTTTTTTTAGATTTTTTTTTTGTTCAATATTTTTTCCCGCACGAGAGAGAAATCTGTATCGCACGACGCCATGTCGTATCTTTTTACGTTTTTACGTTTTTACCATTCTTCTCGCAGAGCAGAGTCCCCTCCGTTCCGTCGGCTGCTGTTCTGACTATGGGAGTGTTTTTCTTTTATCTACACACCGTCATCGGAACATAGCTTGCCGTCAATTTCATTTGTTTCGAGTAAGACATTAAAGGTTACCGTATTGGAATGAAAGTATGTATGTCTCTTAATATATGGAATTTTGTGTACCTTCTATATAGCTAATATAGGGAAACTTTGATAGCCGATATGGGGAATTTTGAGGATACGTTATATATCAAGTTTGAGGTTTAGTCTTTCGTCTCGCCTTTACCCTTTTGTTTAAGAGGTATTACAATGTATTAGAAATGTTTGTGTGTATCGATTGTTGAATAAGGAATTAAACGCGTTCTTACATTTACTTTCATTCTTATCCGTGTCAGTGATTTTAAAATTACGAAAATACTATATACCAATAGTAAAATATAAAATATTATATAGAAAAACATATAAATATTGAAATTATTAAAACCATAAGAGTAAATGAATAATATTTTTTAACAAAAATATAGTTATTTTATGTCAAATCTATGGATATAATAAAATCGTAAACGAATTGTGTCGTACGCTGTACTTTTATTATCGAAGCCAAAACAATAAATTAAGAATTCTTGTCTGTTTGTCTGTGCGTTTGTGCGCGCTAGTCTCAGAAACTGTTTAACTGATGTGAATGTGGTTTTCATTCATGTATCGAGGCGAGCTTCCCGTAACATTTACTGTTTGTTGCATACCAATTAGTTAACAAACAAAAAAGTTATGTTAATCTTCTAAGTGTATTATATCGATAAAAATTAGACAAACGTATGATTTTTTTTTTTTGATATGTCAATGTTATTTATGGACTAGTTTACATACATTTGTTTTTACGATTTGCCATGTTCAGCACAGACTGGGAAAAATGAAAAGAATCACATTGTCGCCGTCTTGAAATATAATTTTGTACAAGACACAATATATAAAGAACACAAAAAGACAAAATTAATTGATATAAATAGAAAATTTACTTTGATACATATGAAACTCAATGTCTCTGTCTGTCCGTTTATATCCTTTTTTATGTGGGAACGATTCATCCAATTTACATGCCTTTTTTTAAATTCCTAACTATGTTATCTGGCTAAGTTACATGATATATTTTGTTACATAACGTAACGTATAAAATAAGCAGTGACGATAATGTTGAATCAGGTTGAAAAATGACGCTTTTAGGACCCTTTATTAACAAATAAATACCAAATTAATTAGCTACGTAATTGTAGATTTTTAAAAGATCTACAATAATATCGGCGATAGCATATATATATATTATATCTTTTAAATGTGACGAATCGGGGGCAGGCTATCAATACATCAATGGAATAGAAGCGGCCCGGATCTCAAAATCTGTCCTCGATCGGAAGCCGTACCGTCGGAACAGCTATGCTATTTTCTGACATCGATTCCAAGTCGTTCCGTAACTGGCGCCGCTATCTGGCGCCCCTGAACGTCTACCGTCAGCGGTCGACGGCCCTACCATCATGAAAGCCACCGATATTTGTCATGTGATCAGTGCTCTGAAGAACTACCAAGGTACTAAAGTGCATACGTATTTGACGCATTTCAGAAGTAAAACTCATACAAACACATTATTTAAACAAACGTTTTTATTTACAAATAAATCTATATGTACAAAACTATTCTATTATAAACACCACTATAAATTGCATCTAAAAAAGCGGTGTTTTCTATATACGACTTATGAGTTCTAAACTCGTTTGTACAAACTATATAACGAAAAACAAAATAGTGAATATGTTTACGCCGTGTGTACATCGAGGTGCGCAAGAACGTTTTCGTCGCGAACACTAAGGACGATCCACAACAAGCATTATTTGTCTTTCAAAGAACACCCATTTGTCGACGGTGGGACACTGACTTGTATTCGTTAAAAAAAAACGAGGAATATTGTATACAAAGCAGCCTCGATATAAATAAAATATATTTTTTTTTAATTTGGGAAACACAAAATTACACGGAATATCTAAAACATCTAAAAGTATGTTTAAAGTAAAAATATTTTTTTTGTTATTTGTTTTTATCTCATAATTAACAGATCGAATAATATTCTAGATTATAAAAAAAAAATAATGATTTTGCAGTCCATGCGAGCGGAGCCACGGGCATAGCTAGTCAGTAAAATGTATGTTTGCAAAGAAAATGAAGTTGCAAATACATCATTACGCTTATAACAGTAAAGTTAAATAATATGACATATACGCTACAAAGTTTTTCTGTTTGAAAATAAGCATAGTTTGAAATGTAAATGATTTTTTAAGTAATTTTTAAGAGAGTTTGCGTTTAACTTTGTTCCATGATTCTGTGAACACAGATGGGTGGCGTGTCAAAATCACCGAGAAAGTGAAAACACTACCTCCAAAAAGTGGATTTATCCGGTTTATTTCTCCAGCTCCTCGTGTGTGTTTGTACGTATGTGTGCATATTTATATATAGGGGCCAGTGAAACGATACAATATGATATAACATGAAGACAGAGAGAGTTATCATACAAAGTTTCACCAACAGTCAATATTGATGAGATAATACAAATTTGCATTAAGTTTTCTGTCTCCGTTTGAATTTATTGCTAGTTACGTCTTCACTAGGAAGTAATGCATATACAAAGTAGGAAGTATCGGACAAAAAGAAAAGCCGGCAACGCACAAGTGACTCTTCTGGTTTTACGGGTGTCCATGGACGGCGGTGACCGTCTACTTTCCCATGGCTAGCATGCTTGTTTTCACCTTATAAAACCTATAAAAAAAGAGACTTGTATACTGAAAGAATAATGTTTGGAAGAATCGACATGAAAGGGATCCTTGTCGATAGTGAAAATATAGTTGTTGAAATAAAATGGTTTGACGTTCACCTGGAACATGCATTAACATTCAGCATGCAACCCACCGCTGAGCCTGGAATTTGTTCTTCCACTACGAAATAAATACAGACGTAAATCGTGACCTGTAGCTGTATCGAAACTGAAAGCAGGACGTAGAAAAGAATCGAAAGTCAGGATCGGAACCCTAATTGAGGACGAGACCGGGGACGAATGAACGAACAACAACGGGACCAGAATGAAAACGGGAACGAAGCTGGGACTTGCAGCAAAATAATATGTGAAGAAATAGAAAATATATATAAGCGGGTGAAGCCACGGGTGTAAAGCTAGTTCATTCATATCCATAGCTGACATCGTTAAATAAGTAAAATTTATGTAGAATCTTCCGGTTAAATTATAAAGTCTGTCTTTTTCAGGTTCCAAATTTAAGTATAGGAAGACGAAATACCGACAAATAACGCCTGATAATACCTAATACTTGATATGGCGTCGCCACAATAATGCATTACTTAGAATCTTCAATAAGCAATTAAATGTCTAGAAGTATTTTTAGCTATTTAATTAATTGCCCGTTGAAGATGTCTATGTCTGGCTTTTTACTATAATAAAAACAATGTGACTTATTATTCATCAAAACTCGAAATGAATACAGAAACTGAAAATATCAAATACCTACGCACGTGTAGAAGTACCTATGTATGTAGGTGTTTTCAATAAAACGTCTCTCTCAATAAATTTGAACGCGACTATTCCTGTATTTAATTAAACATCCCTCGCCTTGTGTCACCTATCACAGGACCTCTTATCCGAATTGTAATCTTGCGTTCCTTTTACACAGCTTTTATTATAATGCTATGTAATTTTGATCAAAACAACACCGATGTAGAAATAATGAAGTGGATTTTCAGTAATGAGCATACAATAATTGTATTGTCTATGGTTGTCCATCGATAGAGAAAAGATTTTGAGTTCTCAATTCTGCCGAAGTTGTAATATTTCAAATATAAAAATATGTTTACTTGTATAAGGGTTCAAATTTACGCAGTTTTCTATGCGGTTAATGAACGTAACTCTTGCTAATTATATATTCTAATTGGAGGTATAACTTTACAAAAGTTTAATTTACGCTTACCTAGACATTAACGTGCTCATTTTAATATGTAATGCAATTAATTAATAACTTTTACAATCCAATTGAGCCAATAACGTAAAAGCAATAAATCACAATTTCTGGCCGCGGCTCTGTCCGTGTGGACATACAATAGGTTAATAATGTTAAGCAATATATTGTAAAAATACAAGGCGTTATTAAACTAGGGAGAATTATCGTCTCAGAGAATTTAACTATATATGGTTTTAATAAGTTCATACTATTTAGTTCAGTGTTTCTCGACCTTTTTTGGCCATGCCCTAAAACATTATTATTTCTCAAAAATTTATAACCCCCATACAGAATGTTTAACCTTTAAATGAACCGTCAAACGAAATTATACCTAATAATTATTTACAGCATTTTTTTAAGATCATGGCTTTTTTATTAAATTTGTCTCCGATATCTAGCATTGCATTTAAATAACCCAAAGCGAAAGGGTTAAAGTTGTGTCGAGTCCATTTTTTAATTGTCCCCTTTAACTATCCAATTGCCCTCCTGTGGGCGTGGGCCCCACGTTGGGAAACACTGATTTAGTTTAACAATAGCGGTTTAGAAAAATATTTTTCAAATAATAACATATAGTTTATTTCAAAAACTGGTATACGTTTCATCGCACTACGAAGAAGGAATCCGGAGATAATAATGCAATGAAAACTAAATTAATGTCACTTTATAAACACCTGAAACTCTATACCAAAAACAGTTAATTTAGACAAAAAAAATATCTATCGTCCCCTTCAACGCAATTCCATAAGACTTTAACCAGATTTTAAGTCTAAATATCGCTAGTAAACGATCCATTTCAATTCGAACCGGTCAACCATTTTTCTGGGATACTCTGAACGTTCATATAAATCAACGAACAAAAATTGTAAACATTTATTATTCAGTTGTTTAATATCTAATCAGCCTAATACCCATAACAACTAATCCTAAACGTCTTCAGTATCCAGACACGCCTTTGCTGCAATTGTAACATAATGCATACAAACTAAGCCGGCGACTTCGCCTCGTCCTACGCCGCCGGAAAGTCATCCGTCAGCCGCGCGCGCCGGAGCCCCGAAAACGCTGGCGCTCCGTGCATAAATCAAGGCTGCAATGCATATTCAGTAGACATTGTTTTCGGCACCGAAATGAGACTGCGCGAGCGACCGTCTTTTCGGGTCACCGAATGTATATACACTCGGTATACAATCAAATGGATTGCGTATGGCTCAGCGCTGGACGCTATCAAAAATGTATGATTGTATCAAATATATTTTGAGTCATAATTAAATATATTTTTATCTAAATATTTTGGTGAATTTGTATTACATTCTATTTGTATCACTGTAGTATGGGCATTCCACATTGCTTTCTCCTTGTATAGACATATAAGAGAAGACATTTTTAACCGCTTGTTTATTCAAGAATTGTCTTCGCTCTGCTCCAACATAATTCGAGAAGAACTAGTAATGAATGTATCGCAGACAATTCCGTATATATTTACCGGTTGCATTTTCTAGACTTATTTTAATGTAAATTAATTAAACTTTCCATAAAGATTTTTATTGTTTAAGATTGGTAAATATGTAATATCACATTTTTTTAGGCTCTCATGACAATCCAGTCAAAGGTAATGATAGGTTTCTATTTATATAAAAGCATAGCCAACGTTTATACAACCTCTCGAAGAGGTTGTGTAAACCTCGACGAGTTATTAAACGACTTCAAAAAAAGGAGAAGGTTCTCAATACAACTGCATTTTTTTTTGTGTAAGGTCTATAGGACAGTCGTAAGACATTGGTACATTCGATTTTAGTTCTATAATATATAGTAAATTACAAAGAATATTACTAAATTTCGTTATTTCTGAATGATATACATCACTAGTACATTACTTTTTAGATCCATATATGAGTATAAGTTTTCCATAAATTATAGGAAAATTAGCACTCAGTAGCAGTATAAGCACTTACAATGATGTATTACCAAATCTTCAACATTACATAAAATGGAATATAAAATAACGTTTGTCAAGGCCATTGTATATTTTCGGATCTAATAATATTTGAGAAGCTCACGACAGACTAAAATTCATACATACTTACATACGTAAAGTTACACCTGCTTTTTATAACGAACATTTCGTCGCAAATGCCTAACAGGTACGCTTTTTACGTAACAAACATGTCCGTTGCTTCGTTGCATTAATTTTTACAATAATTCATGCAAATTTCTCGGTTTCTCATTGCCCTTTAAACATCTTTGTTTATCCATTCTAGATTAGAATTCTCACAACCGTTCCAAAGATTGACATATAAAAAGTGAGTTTCTCACGAAAGGCGAAAAAAGATTCCTTACTCCAGAAGGGAGAAATCGAAGAACATGTCAATTTTTAACGACATCCATTCTGGAAACTGTCAAATAGCTACCCCCAACCGAACAGGTTCTTGAATTTATGGCGTGACTTTTTTCGACCCCACTTGTTGGATGGCACTCGTACAATGAGCAGAAAAAAAAACTGCACTAGTTTTTATAGGTTAGTAGTTTTTTTTACTTATTTGATATTTTAGGAAAAAGGATGAATTATTTATGTTTAAAGGTATTCAATAATTTAATCAGAAGTTACAAATGCTATCAAAAGCTGAAAATAAACTTCAGCTATCAGCTATAACTTCAGATATAACTTTGTGATAAATAATTATATAAATTGTTTATATTATTTCCTGGCATAACAAGAATTATTAAAGGAATACAAATGTGTCTTTAAATAAAAATTTTTGGTGGTATATAATTATATTGTACTTCATCTTCATCATCATCAATCACTTAACCTTCATACAGTCGCATTGACTACAAGGGACTCCCTTACACCGAACGGTACGTGATACGTAATTATAGGAAGGGAGTGTAGGTTCTTATCTGATTTAAAAGTAACAGTAGTGTAGAACCTGCCGGTATTCGTACAACCAGAAATTGGAGTCGGGTCAGGTAATAGATAGTGTACTGTGGCGATAAACATCGCGAAGGGGTAAATTCGTCATTCCTAAATTATAACTAGTTAACGTAGTCACATTGAGTTATTATTACTACTATATATTATATTTCAATGAGTAATCGCTACTCTTTTATTCCTCCTTTTGTTAACCTTCACTGTCTCTTTCTAAAACTGGTAGATACAGATGATTCGCATTTTTGTTTCACTCTGTGTAAATGTAGCTCACCGTTCTTAATTCCTGTTGTAGTCTAAAAAAATATAAAATAACGGAAAATGATAAGTATCGTATGCGTGTATCGTGTTCTTAAAGCTTATCACCTAAACTTATGACACTAAATTTTATTGCGATGAAGATCGATATTTTTGACATATTCCCTCATTATAAGGTCAAATTTCATATTTTGTGTCAGTATACACACAACATTAATACTATGTACGTATGCGCGCCACTTGCCTACCACTCGCCGGGGGGCGGCCGATGCAAGGGGTTGCCATGTCTGGCTACTTTCGCAGGGTTGCCACGAGTAACATACGAATACACATTATTTAGCCTTTAAGTTTTAAACAAAATTTCAATCGAACTTGACTAACATTTCTGGAAAATTACTGTAGTGGCCGTACTCTTTGTACAAGAACTACTAAAAATAATTTACAATTAAGTTTATAATTAGTTTTCAAAATGTATCCTCATATCTAACAAAATTGTGGTAAGTAAAATAAAATGTAACAAATCACATTTTACATTTTAATCATAAAGTTCCAGACTGGAATAGTCATCTGCTGTATAAGCAAAAACAATTTTTTTTAATGTACGAGTATTAATCATCGGGCACCATATCCCTAAACTCTGGTAAGTTCGTTTACAAACTACTTTAGCCGGTTAAAAGTGAACCCATATTTTTTTAATAATCATAAATAAACTCACACAATTCACCTATCATATCAAAAATATATAATCACTATGAACGCCGTCATTTTGTTGTGTTTCAAGTTAATAATTTAATTTAATACAATATTTGGAATGTTTTTTTAACAAACCAAAGAGGAAATTCAGCTAATTAGTAGCTTCATAACGTATCGATTATTTAGCGGAATAACCGGACGGTCTACTGACCTCGATGCTAATGATATTAGCTTCAAATAAAAAATCGAGAATTTCGAAAGAACGAGTAGTTCGATTAATCGTTGCGCTAATAGGATGTCGCATGCTAATATATGATAATTAAGTTACTGTGACACCCACTTTTATCTAGAAAAGCAACATCAAAAATTGTTCTCTAATTATGTTTACTTTTAATAAACGGTATTCGGATACCGTTTAAAGAACGTAAATATTTAGTGTGAACATAATTATGTCTCAATACACGTATGTATTCTGATATCCCAAATAGTCATTAATATAAAAACGTTACGAAACTAGTACAGTATAAATTTTATTTGTATCTTTATTTATTGTTATGAAATCGCTTTGTTCAATAACAGTATCTGGATTGACGAACTTGGCTAAATATCTTTCTAGTTTGCTGTCGAAATATGATAACTTCCCACGCGTGAAGTGGCTTATTTATGTTCATTTCAGACGATAAATATTTAGATCCATAATATATATACACTACTTAATATGTAAAATTTACCTGCTACCTACTCTCCCGTCAATAATGTCTCGCAGTGCCATTTATATAATTTATGTCGTGTAGTGTTATCTGTTGTTTTGAATGTTAGGTTAAATTTACTGGTACCTCGCTGTTTCATCCAATAGCATAGCAACAATGCAATTACCTCGAAATTCTGTGAGGCGGCCATATGAAGGAAAGCACGATAGGAATATACTGTATACGAAGGAACCTGGACAAACACTCTCATTTTTCCAAGGAAGACACCTACATGGATAAACTTAAAAGCACATTTTTATCGAAGTACGTATTTTCAACAAAATCGTAAAAGCTCTTTCCGAACTACCAACCATACAACTTTAAATATATAAAAGTTGCTTACCTAAAGGAATAAGATGAATTTAAGTAAATATCTATCTAATACGTGGAATGATACTCCTAATACAGTGATTGCATGTGTAACTCGAAATATACGAGAGATCCCTCAGTCACTTATGTTATCGATTCTTGCGATTGGAGCCACCACGGGCATAAAAATACAATTATGACACATGACCTGGATGCAAGTAACCGAAATGCAGTCACGTTGCATACGTGATTATTACTCCATTGGTTTTCACGATGCCCATGATTCTAGTGCGAGATCATTAAATAATTATCTAAGTGAATTATGAATGTATTTAACAAAACAAGTTTGTTAAAAATTAGTTTATCGTAATAAAATACTGAGGATATTTTATAAGTCTCATAAGTAATGCCGGTTTTCATAACTGAAATTCATATGTTTCTTTTTATACATATTATAATTTGTTACGACAAGTTTCTAATTATATAAAGAATACAATTATTTTGCGTTCTTTCAATGATACTGTCTGTGTTCATTGATTGAGCAAGACGTTTTCATAAAAAAATGTATAGAGTGCGATAAATATGAAATTCGTCTACTGTTAAGAAGTTGTTGGAAACAAAATTTTAAACAGCCGCGGCGGTAAGGAGTATATGTTGAATTGAAGAAGAAGATACAGTCAATGAGGGAACAGAACAGCGTTCGCTTAATCATATTCTTAATGGACATTTGAAGCTAATAATCATTCGTGCTCTCGTTCTCACCTATACAGGATATTGAGACTTCAAAAAAAGCAGTAGAAAACCAACCTAGTACCAGCATTAGCCAATTATCGAACTCCCTTGAACCTTCTAAAGACACCATACATCGCCACGTAAAATCTTTGGGTAAGACCTATAGAAGTTATCGAGTAGAAATTTGCAAACAGTTCCTTACCCTGCCAAAAGTTTATCATTTTATTAAATTTGTTATTATAATTTGCGATTGTACTCATGATAAAAAATAGATTTATCTTAAAAATCCCAACATGGGAAATTAATGGTTAGTCAAAAGACAATTATCTGAATCCGTTGAAAATAAAGGCCGTTTGTAACAACAGTTTTAAATGGTCAAACTACCGCTGCCGAGATATGTAGTAAACAGCCGACATTATTTTATGAGATTCTGTCGCAGAAATATCCAGGTTATGAGTATTTAATAAATAAAGTGATCATAAAAAACCGACATTATTTATTGAAACACCTTAATAATTACTATTATCTAAGTATTACAAAAAAGTTAGTTGCATGTTAATAAAAGATAAGTAACAAAAAAACACTTGCCACGATCTAAAATAGACTTGGGGACTCAATTAGAACACTCTAAAATCTATCTCATTCGATTCGTTCAACGTAACCTTTAGTGTCGTAAAATAGATGCCACTTTGAAGTCCTATTTCTCCGCTCTTAGAATCAATAGGAAGGATCTAACGATAGCCATAAAGAGAATGAAGGGAGAAGGGCCATTTCGTATTAGATACTACAGATACTTCAAGATAATGAGTAGCATATCGTATCACGTGAACGAGAACATATAAGCAAATTCACTCCACGATCAAGAGACACCTACCTGACAAAGAATTTCATATATAGTGTCAAATTAGCTTCGAGATAAATAATTACATATAGGGAAGTGTATGTAGAATACATTAATCATTATTTATACAAAAGTCATGTTTAACGTGAACCTTTACAAAGGTTGGTACATCTCGACTGCAGTATTTGGCTATTATATTACTAATATACTGTTAGTAATTTGAAGTAGTTCTTTTACATTATAATCGGCTCTTAATTTAGCGAACAGTTTTGTCGGCTACGTTTTTTATAACCGTTCTAGCGGCATCCTGTTGAACTAATCATATAATCATAGATACTGTATGTTTGCTTTTACCCCAAACTTGCTATGCATTAAATGAAACTTAATATAATAATAAAGTAATGTATAGATTAAACTGAATCATTTCGAATTCTTCCTTTATTAAAACAAATACATTTGCACTGGCAACCCTAGTGTGTTGCCTACATAAATGCCAGTAGGCGCGACAGGGGCGTACCACGGTTGGCGGTGTGACAAAAATTAAATATGCCTTCTGGTGGTATGCGAAACCTTATGCCGAGCTACGTAGCTCGTAGTGTACACAAATCTATGCATATTGACGTCTTATTGATGGGAACTGTCATGGCTTCGCCCGCATGACCATAGATACGATAAACACCTTCGTCTGCTATGACGAGCTCGTCGTAGTTCGACTCTCGATGTCGTACCTCACCTTAATCTCGTTCCCACCTCTGTTGTGATGGGTTTCGGCTTCAATGCCGATCCTACTCTGCGCGCTGGTCCGATCCCGTTATCGGTTGCGAGATTGCAATGGCTTGCGAGTTCACGTATTACCAACTTACACTTTACGAAATTCTTTTATGACGCTATAGTCATTGTGGCTTACAATAACTACTAAAGATATATATTTAAAATACGACGGCGCCGTATTCTATTATATTGTGATATTTAATGGTTTAGATACATAACGACAAGGTTTCGTATTCAGAAAAACGGACAAGATGACGTCTTTGTCCGGATCGATTTGCTATTACATATAGGCAATGCTTATCTTTTGTATCGCCTAACTTAATAATCTAAACATGGCCGGACAGCTTATTAATGATTGAATCTATTTATTTCTTATATTTACGCGGGTTTCAGAATGCTTTTTAATTATTTCAGTTATTCGTAATATTTATTGAATATAATGCTATTATGGAATACGCATGTATATATGTAAAATATAATAAATATTTCTTAAAATGTACCATGCCATATGTACCATTTTTCAAATCTTTGGGCACATTTTAAAAGAAAGATTTTTTGCAAATAATTTAAATTATTTATAACAATAGTTTTAATCCTTGAATTCAGTAAAACGAACAAATGAAAAAGATAATATAGATCGTAAAGAGATCTGTGAAGTTATACTATTTCGCATTTATTGGATATTAACTATCTTCTGAATTCTTTAATACAACACTACAGTTAAAAGTATCGCTATACTAAACTGTCTCTTCTATATTTCAATGAATCAATAAAACTGACCCCGATATTTGGCGACCTCGCTCTCTGCCGATCCCCATAAATTGCATGCAGGAAACCACCGCGTCATTCTACCCCAGCGCGTTATGGTCAAGGAATTCAAGAGCCATATGGCCAGCGAACGGTCGACCCCTTTTGTAACGGAATGGACCGATACAAAGTAACCGACGGTAATTTAAATTTTACAATGCAATTTTTGGGTTCGCATGTAAAAGTTTTAAAAATGAACCTTCCAATCAATCGACTCTTGTCGATGACGAGTTGTGCGGAATGAATGTTGAAACGGGCAGACAAATGACGTTAATATATTAGCAAATACAGTTGGTTTCTGTCCGAAATAGGAAGTCAGTAGGTACCGAAAATAAAATAACATATAACACGACTGCAGTCAGGCGTCAGTAATATACAGAAAATGTTGACTGTTATTGGTCAATGTGTCTTCTACTTCGGATTTTGTGAATGTTTAGTCTAATTTGATTAAGTTAGGCCAATAAGGTGTAAAAAATATCTCTACAAGTGCAAAAATCAGAAATAAAAAATAAATAAATGGTATCAATATATTGCATTCTAAATTCTTACCATTATCATAACACATAATACCTTCGTCAAAAAAACATCAAATTATTTGCTGCTCACCACTGATATCGTTTTGTCTAAATATAAAGAGAGTAAGTACGCCATAGAAATGACAATGCAATTGTCAGATATGATACACTAAATTCACAATTATTTTTTTAGCAGCTGGCAATATTTTGAACCTGCAGCTTTGTTCTAATGCGGAACCCTAAAAAATATTTCGTACGTCCCACGTAACCCCGCCAGAAGACGGCATAAACAGGTAGTTTATGATATAGGCACGAATAGCGAGCAACAGCTCGAATTGTCGCCCGCTGCCGCTTTATATCTACATATATAAATATGTAGTAGTCGGCCACCGCGTCTCGTGCGCGTGTGCGCAGTCCGCCGGACCTGTCCTCCGCATACCCGGCCCCGGTTCATACATATGTGATTATGCTCTACATTAATTACAAAATGATTTTTCTTGCAATATTATAGTTCTCTGAATTAATTTTTATGAATCGTTGATTTTTTTTTGTGTAAACAATTAAAAAAGAAATAATTTGATTTTATATTATTTAATGAATGACATTTTTCTAGTGTTTTGACGGAATGAAATGACGAAGTGAAAATGAATTGATGAAACAATTGTACAGCAAGAATATGCATGACGAAAGGCCCGGTAAGGAATACTTTAGACTCTCTCAAAAAGACCAATTTGGTAGCATGTCAAAGGAGCCAAGCTTGTATGAAAATATTGTACCAAGTAATTAACACAACGTTTGTTAATTGTATGTAATAAAAAATAAAAACATCTCATTTTATTGTATCTTACATATGTTACAGCCAGAGCAGTACAGTTATGTAAAAAAAGGGCCAAATCATTTTTACAAAAACATTAGCATTATGGGAACATAATTAATAATTATTTAAAAATGTTAATTAAATTGTTAGATTATTATTATCGATATCAATACACGAACAAAGGCCTATTGAGAGTTTAGAAAAACATTCAAGGTTTCATTCATAGAAATAAAGTAGAGCATAATAGCCAGTCAACTCAACAACACGACATCGGTACCTCGGCGCCAATCTGGCGCAGGCGGCTCACGCACACAAGCAGCTCGATCACGCTTGACCGCTCACACAGGCACGTAGCGGCCACTTATTCCTAGGCCCTTACGCCATATGGACTTTCTACTTTCGCATGTCCTAAGTAACTGACACCGTTAGGTACCTATCTAGTTATCTATAGTTATCCAGTTGGTCTGGTTTTAATCTACCTACGGCCAGGCGTTAAAAGAAGACTGATATATTACCGACTACTGAAGACATTGAATAATGAAATAATTTGCCTATAACACTAAATCAATGTTTAATTATCCGATGGCCTTTTGCTAGTTGTATTATTGCGTCATATCGACATATTAATATTGCAATATGGTTAAACTTTGCTTTTGAAACGTGTATATCTCTTGTTACTGGGAAATTTCGAAAAAATCTAAAAGAACTTGGCCTTCGTCAGTCAACAAGTAGTCCTATGAAAACCAATTACCACCGCCTGGATGTGCAAACAATTAGTGGCACAATACTTCAATATATTTTATTCGTTATAGCACTGCAAAACATACTCTATAAATATGTAGGCTGTCATATGAAAAAAAATAATTGAAATCAGTCTAGTAAGGTTTGCACGTTGCCCAAACAATCAATCAAACAGACAAACATTCTGAAATCTATCGTTTTATATTCAGAAACGCCTAATCAGTCTAATATAAATATGTTTTCTAAACTGTCTTCAATGTAAATAAAGAAACACTTGTTACAGTTGTATGATAGTTTAGATTTAGGAGTATGTGATAGCTTAGTGACAAGACTGTTTAACTACGCAGAAGAATAACCCTATGCGGACGTAAGACCTGTACCACTAAGTGTCATTCTATAAAATTCACACTCAGAATGTCAATTGTCACTTGCTTTAAGTGTAAAGAGTGATACTAAAGTGGTCTGAGCTCTTATTTAAAGATAACTACTGAATAGTGAAGGAGTTATCGACAAATAAAACCGTAAATATAAAAAACAATCGATTATAATCGATTTATTTTGCACCAAAAGTGATATGAATGACACTAAAATATATTTGTATTATTGTCTAATAATTGTATAGATATTAGTTGCGAAAATTACACAGACCTTAAAACCCAAAACATTTCTTTATTTATTATTTCAATTTGTCGAAACATTGACGAATATCTAACGGACGTATACCTAACTATTGTTTATTATTCGGTACACGACAAAATTTCGACTTTCTATATATTAATCGATTTTGGAATTTAATTTGGGCACACACCAATTTAATATTATGTCAATTCAGATCAACAAACCGAAGAATTGATCAAATTTTTACACATTCTAACCTTTTAGATGGACTTGAATATAAGTTTTTTTTCGCGAAATCATAACCATGAAACGTACAATGCGACGACGGAAACCAAAGACAAGCCACTTTGATATTCTGACCTTCACCTCCCAGACTGACAGCTCACGTGTAGCCAAGGCACGACTGTATAAGAAAAAATTGGGAAAAAAAAACGCTATGAAACGAAGTTAAGATACGAATAGTGGTTACCACATCATTGCGTAGATTCTCGAATATGAAGACCGTCAATTTCTAGGCAAGGTTGAGTGGCATTGATTATTTATTTTTATCGCAAAATTACAGTATATATAAAAAAACACTAAATATAAGACTGTTATTTGAATATTATACCCAGATTTACCGGTCAAATTATTCATATTTTCAATATAAAATAATTATAAGAAAGTTTTAAAGAATAATAGTAAAAGGTTCATAAATAAAAAAATAAGTTAATATAATAATTATACACATAATATATTTTAATTATTAAAAAAAATGTATTGAAACATCTTATCGTTTCCTTGCCATGCGATTCTTTAGGTTTCAACTGATTTTTTTAATATATGTATGTAGAGACAAAAAATAAGTGCCATCCAAAAAAACATTATTGGTAATTAAATGTTTATAGATAAGATTCTAAAAGTTAAAACAGTTCTGTTAATGTAATTATTTCATATTAACATTCACTAAGTTAATATAAAATAGGGAGATACAGTTCAGAACGTATTACATTATTTTTGCCATTGCTTTCGTTTCTGGGCAATTAAACCTTAATTATGCAATGTAATTATTCTTTTTTAGTTAGACGCTTGTCTATCTAAGGAATTTATTTATTAAAAGTAATTATTATTATTAAGTTATATTTCTACAACGTCTGCTCATTACATGAATAAATATTTTTGTAATGAGTATGAAATATAGCGATGAAACGGTAACATGAATTATTTGATGGAAACAACAATAATTGTCTCTTGAGCACTTAGAATAATGTATAATTATACTACAAACACAAGAGGCTTTTCCTCAAACTTACGATTGTCTTCCCTGATTTTACGATTTGAACTTCCCTAACAATATCCATAATATTATTACACAACATTGGTTGTGTCTTTTCAGACGTTACTGAGTCCTTTTGTCATTATATATCTTGAAGGTTCTAAAGGTATATTGTAATTCTGAAATTATAAAGCCATTCCCCAATTCACATAACCGTAAATTCAAATCGTAGTATTATAATTCTACTATTAACCGCACTAATAGAGAGACTATAATTATTATAAAATAGTGATAAGTACTGCCGATAAAAAAAAATCGGTCAAGTGCCAGTTGGATACGTATACAATGGATTCAGTATCACTGTAAAATGTTAAACACTACATTATTTTTAAAAATAGGTAATGAAAAGCAAAAACAATAGTTAATATTAAACATAAAACGCTGTTAAAATAAATTTCTTATAATGGATCCCCTTTTAATTTTTAACTTTATTTTATTTTTATTATTCTTTTATAGCGACTACACTAATACACACTTTGTGAACATTTCAAGCGTCTACCTATTACCATTATTAAAATCGTGCAAATAACGTCAAAATAACACATTTCATTTATCGTTCCCCCCTTTTAATTTTTAATTTAATTTTATTTTCATTATTTTTTTCTAATAACGGCAAGAAAAACACACACTGAAAATTTCAACTGTCTATTACTACAGCTCGCTGACCGACGGACGGACAGACAAATGGCCAGCGGAGATTAAGTAATAGGATTTTGTTGACTTCATTTGCGTACGGAACCTTAAAAAAGATCCGTTGACTAATATTAAAATACTTGTTTATTTTTATATTTGATGCAGGGAACAATTTTAACTAATTAATATTATAAAATACTGTAAAAGTTTTTATTACACAATTATGTATTTTTAACTTTCCGCTATGAAAATTGAAAAATTTTTATTAGTTGGGAATTTACTGTTTTCAATTTGAACTTCCAATATCGAGTTTTCATCAGATCTTGATCTGTTAAGGTCCTAAGAATCTATTTTTCTATTCGAATCTACTAGTTTAAAAATATTTCAATAAATGTTTTTTTTAAAAGTTTGGGTCTACTCTACCGATCGTTAACAAAATTAGTTCTATTCCCTCAAAATTGCATAAAAATCGGTTGATTTCTTTAAGTGATATCGTTGGGGAAAAATGTCGCAAAAGTGTTTTTGACCATATTTTATAAACTGCTAAGATTCTAAAATCTACACCAGAGGCGGCTCGTGACATATTTTTATGGGTGTTCTATAAAAATAAAAACAAAAAACAAGATCTTACCATTAACTTTATTTATATAAAAAATCAATTCGCCAGTCTTTTTGGCGAGCGAAGACATCTATCACTTTCTTGTGAAAATCTGATATTGAATTAATTAAGTGTTTTTCTATGCTTATCATACATAACGCATTAAGACGGTCTTGCGCCATAGTATTGCGCGTAAACGTTTTTACTTTATTTAACGTCGAAAAACAGCGTTCACTTTCTACTGAGGTCATAGGAATAGTGCATACAATATTTAAAAGTTTCATGCTTTCAGCAAATACAGATTCTAATGAAAATTTCATAAAATGTTGAAGTAAAGCAACGGCGCCGTCAGCATTGTGAAAATCTTCTCTGCTATAAATTACTAACAACTCATTTTTAGTTTGGTTTTTTCTATGAAATTGTAAGTGTTTTGTAGTCCGTAAATCTATCTGTGTAGAACAATTTAGAAGCCAATAAATGGTTCGTATGTATAAATCTGTCTTTAATCTGCACTATTAATACGTCACATACTTCTTTTCTCATAACTGAATGATTTACGTTATCAGGACGACGTGTCTTCTCCAGCGAAGGTGGTGGAACAGCATCACGTAACTCGTTTACGGCTCTTTCGAATTTACTGACTTCATTCATGATTTTAATCGAGTCAAGTGATCGAGACTGTAAAAATTTAAACAGCATTTCACAATGCGGTATAAGCGTCGCATAAAAGTTCAGCCAATAAAAAAGTTTTCATTATTTAAATATGAAAGGAGCGATTGAGCTTGATTGTAGCTATCGGGATCACTGTTATGACTGTCCATTATCGCTTGCATACACTTTTTCAGAGGCTCTAAATTATCGTGAATAGCTTTCGCTGTACGTGTATTATAATTCCATCTCGTCTGTGGAGCGGCAGGTATTTTGTTTCCCGAGTACGGAAAACAAAATAATTTATTACTGTTTTCACGACCACACAACCAAGGTGTTTTGATATATTGTTTAGATTTAAAAGCACGCGTAAAAGTTTTAGTTTTCGAACGACATTTTTGAGTAAGTGCAATTTCAGGTCGTGGTGGTCCCTTAACTTTCAGTTCGAGACGCATTTCTAGAGTTTTTTCACAATGTTTAATAAAAGTCACATTGTATTGTTCCATTTTTAACACAAACGTTGCGCACAAACTATTTTTAATACGTAAATTATAAGAAACTACCGTAAAATAACCAACAAACCGACACACGACACGACACTAAATACACGTTTGTTTGTTTACATGATGGACGGCAACAACGCATTTCTCCGCGTGTCATTCGCCATGGCCACATGTGTCAATTTGTCACTCGCCAATGGCGAGTCGCCATCACACCCGTGACCTGGCAACGTAGCGTAAGAGCGGCGCTCCAGACGAAGTTCATTTCTCATACAAAATCTTTTGTTTCACGCGTCGAACCGTGTCGATGTTTCTCTTTCGCACTCCTCGAATACAGTGCAAGATATTGTACTAAAATTTGCTCCATAGAGCGCAATCGCTGGCGCTCCACTCGTTGCAACTTAACACCAAATATGTTAGAGAACTTTCAACTTAATACGCGTTGGTAGTTTCTAGTAATCTGTTATTATGAGTGCATAGGCAGGTATAGTAAAATGTATATAAGTCTTATAGGTTACATAAAGAAATATATTTATTACTTAATTTTTGTGGGAGTGCACTGCACCAGCGCTCTTTAAGACGAGCCGCCTTTGATCTACACCGTTGGTCTGTTTAAAAACAACGTCGATTGATGCTAAATGCATCAAAATTGATTGATTTGTTCATGAGATATTGTTGGAAAATTTTCAAAAAGGAATTTTTTAGGACATTTAAATTTAAATTCAATTAGAAAATAAATTTCACAGTCCAATCAGCTATTCTTGTTAAGAAACAACGTTAACGTCTATCATAATAAAATACATCGAAATCGATTTGGTTCGCTCAAAAGATAACGTCAAAAACGAAAAAAAGAGATATTTTAAAATGACATGTGAAATTCTCGATGGCTTTTGATGTTTGATTCTCGGTCATCTTTAACTATTAAGAAAACTGCGTCTAAATCCGTAAAGCAGATCAAAATCGAATAACGAATTCCAAAGTTATCAGAAATGATTAAAAACTAGAATTTCTAACTTCCTGCTGTGAAAATTGAAAAATTTCCGTAAATCAGGAATATATTGTTTTTATTCCGATTTTCTAATATAAAATTTTAATCCGATCTTGACTTTTTATGGTACTAAGAATCTATTTTGACCATTTTTCAAGTGATGTCTGTACGTATTATATGTGCCTGTGTTGAAAAATTTGCAGAGTATCTTTTTATAATAATTTTTAGAGTTTACCGATAAATTTTAAAATCTATCTAGATCTTATGCTCAAAAAGAACAAAACATTCCAATTTGCCTCAAAATCGATAGGTTTGTTTGTAAAATAATGTCAACGAAAGATACGAAAAAAAGGCTTTATTTCAAAATAAGGTAAAATCCTTCATTGATTGACGTTTTTTTTTCTACTTAGAAAGTTGCGTCGGATGTCGTAAAGCAGATCAAAATCGAATAACCAAAGATATCGTATTTGGGAAATTAAATAAAGAAAGCTTTTTTTTAAAACATATAAGTTTTTGAACTTTAAGAGCTTAGAAGGCATTAGAACTATATTTATGAGCTCGGAGAGCTTCTTAAAAAGGCACTAAAATCGATCTATTGAGCGTGATGAGGTCAATAATTTATTGCTCCTTTAATTTTGAACACTTTGTGCTCGAAAGTAGTAAGAATGAGCAGAGATGACCTGCAGATTCAAGTCTTTGAAATTTTTGAGGTCGAAAAGCTCAAATACTCATACACAATATTTATAACTCAAGGTGCTCAAAGACAGTTCAATAAATATCATACCGGGATGTTTTAGGGATGGCCTGCAGGGTCGACCGTTTTTCAGAATTTTTAATGCGGCATGTAAAATGAGGATTTTTTAAAATGTTTTATTAACAAAACGTTTGCAATCGAAATTGATTTATTTTTATATCCTAATAATATAATGTTACGTCACTAGTGAAGAGTAACTAATAAGCAACCAGATCATTTGTTTTGGACACACTGTGCTGCAGTTTATGAACATAGGCGGAAGTGTATTCAGAGTGGAATACGAATGGAAAATAATCATAAATATTTTTTTTATTGGTGTAAACACGTATCGTGTACACTTTTATATTGATTCACATCTGATCGAGAAAATATATAATATTTCGATTTCTCATCTCAAACATCGATCAAAACCCAATCTTATGGGATTGTTCTCTGTAAACACATTTTTATATGCAATACTCGACTTTGAAATGTAATACGAATAAATAGAACGAGTGTGTGATAAATCAGAGTTATAAGTATATATATATATATTTAATCTTTTATTTATCTTAGGGACTTTAGTCTATTAAGACATGTCAGTCCCATTGAGTAAAATCTTGTTATATATGTATAAGGATTTTTCCATATGCCATAATTATTCGATGAGGTTCGAAGCCATGCTGCAGTTGTAGATGGGATTTCAACAGAAATCGCATCATGTTTTTGTGAATATTACGGAGCCAACCATAAATTGCGTCACACGTAAAAGGGAAGGGAGGAATCTACAAAGTGAGACTTCGTGTGACAAGCGGGGACGGGTCATAAGCTTAGTGACGTCACGTAGAAGTTTAGTAATAATAATAAACTCTAAATAGGCCCATTCCGATTATGCTGTGGTCTAGTGAGTTTTTAAATTTCGGTTGTTACCGAACTAGAAAGAATTCAATCTAGATAATGAAGATTACGAAAATTCAATTTTTGTTCTAGAGAGTCCATTGATTAAAAGTTTAATTAACTCAAGCAACATTTTTATTTCCTGGCACTGTTTTCCGAAATCTTGGTTTTTCAATTTTATAAAATAAGTAATTATAAAATAAAATAAATAAGAAAGGCTTTTATTTCTTGTTACTTACGTGGTTTTTTTTTCATATGTTTTCTATGTGTTAGTTCGTGTTTGACTTAAATCTATGTTAGTTCTAATTTATATACTGTTTGCAGTCTAAATTTCAAGAACCCCATAATGGGTGAAGGCCTCCTCCAAGGATGCACATTTTTCCCTGTCCTGTGCTACTTTTCTCCAGTCTGGACCTGCTGTAGTTTTTATTTCATCCTCCCACCGTATAATGGGCCTGCCTCTGGTTCTTTTACCTTGTGGGCCACTCCAAAATGTCGCTATTTTGGTCCATCTCTGGTCAGTAATTCTCGCCACATGTCCGGCTCACTTCCATTTTTGTTTCTTTGCAAAACTCAGACAATCCGTTGCTTTTGTCAAGTTCTTTATATTGTTATGTCGTATTTTGTCCATTTTTTTTTTATTTTTAACATCCTACGTTCTAGTCCTCTCCAGCAAATGTCAATCTTTCTTTTTACGTCAGCAGTAGATTTCTACGTTTGACATCCGTATGTCAAACGTGGTGTAAGACCCATGACTTGTTTTTATAGCTGTTGGATTGCTAGATTTAAAAATGTTCTTGAAGTCGTCCTTATTCCAAGTTAACTGTATTCTTGTTTCTATTTCTAGCTTCTTATTTTTCCTGTCGAATCTAATTAACTTTCCCAGGTAGACATATTTCTATACGCACTCCATTGGTTTGTTATTAACTAATATTGATCTTTTCCAGCTGTTTGTCATTGCCAATGTCTTCGTAGTGTTCATTTCTAGTCCTACTTTAACACTAGCTTCATGTAAGCTTTCTACCATAAAGGTAGGATCTAAAAAAATCATGTGACGCAATCTGTGGATGACCCCAATTGCGCTAGCGTTTACAAAGCAGTGCAATGTCACCTGCGGAATATTCAAGAACTATAGAGTTTGCTATATTACAAACATCAGAATTCCCGTCACGGCCTCCCGAAACTTTGTGATGCCACAGAGTAAACTGTTTGCCGAATTTAGGCACCGTTAGGGCGCCTATCCATATTCATGGCGGGGCGGGCGCGGGCGGCGGCCGCCGGCGTACATCAAAGGCCGCTCTCCTTTGTCGTTCGCCGACGATTCCGAGATTTTTTCATCCGCCCGGAGCCGGCCCGAGCCCTACCGGCCTCGGAGCCCTTACACGAATACGGCGTCGAATAAAATATTACTTTTTCCTACGGCGGACGTTTTCTGTGTGGAACTTTCGTCGAAAATAGAAATTCTCGAATTTCTTCTAGCTTGAATTCTAGACTGTACATTTCTTCTTTTTTATGTAAAGCGAAATAAAAATTTAGTTTTGAAGCGGTTCTACGGTTATATCGATACCTTTTGTTCTACCAACATTATAAACGCGAAAGTTTGTGAAAATGGATGGATTTTTGCTTTTCACATAAAAACCACTAAACGGATTTTTATGAAATTTTACAGTAATATACATCTAATAATGTACTTTATGCATGTATAAAATTGCTTGCTTTTAACGAACGCCTATTAGTATCATCAATATGTAAGGTAGGATCAAAATCAAAACCGGTCAAGTATTGGAATTAGGACCAGAATAAAAATCGGAATTAATGGCGGGGGCAAAATCCTTACATAATAAAACAATTCAATAACACCTTTGTTTCCAATGAAAAAATATGCGTTGTTTTTATTTGGAATTTCACCGAGAGCAGACACGATATCGGGATCTTCATCCTGACCAGAATCGGAATAGAGAGCAGGACCGGCACCAGAGTTATGATGGACAACGTAATAAAGCGATATAAAAGATGGAGGAATTCGTTGTATGTCAACACGCACGGAGCCGCGGGCGCAAGCTAGTTAACCATATTATCGTTATAGATAGGTACTTATACATCTGTTTTATTTATAAGCTTATCTAAGGTAAGCAAAGACCACATATTACCATCTTATCATATGTCTCTTTCTCCACTGACATTCGTTAACTGTTTACGCAATCTCTTCGGTTTCAGTTGCTTATAATTTAGCCGTTCTTCAAAATGCCACCAATTTGGTCGGCATAATGCTTTCTGCGGCGACCCTCGTCCTTATGGGTATATTCTTAAATTTAATTAATAGACTTTGTAAGAGAAACGAATTTTATTAGAAAATATATTTCAATCATTGATTTATTTATTTTCATTAAAAATACGGCTAAACTTATTAATAAAAAGTTACATGCAGTTCATCCTGTATTTGGATAAATATAGGATAAACCATACTATAAATGTCATAGAATTTGGAAAACTATCTTCACTGAAAATTACATATTATATTTCACAAACAACCTGTTTCATGAAGATTTCAACACTGGTGATTAAATGGGTAAAAAAGTAGTAACAAATGGATAAAAAAAAACACATTTTTATCCATTTTAAACGCCTTATTCGGATGTAGTGATATCTTTCACGAGATCGAACTCAAGACTTGCCTCAACAAATTGAAATAAAACCGGATAAGCGTGAATAGGATTCACGCCTTGAGCGTTCCGTGCAAACTTAATTATGTATGTAGATATTTAATTCATCAAAAGTGTCGTGTTTGTTTTCGATGTCGATACTAGTGAGATATCGTTCGCAGGATTTCCGAACCTTTGCTTTTTCAAATCTTCTTAAAAATATATGAATTTTTAAAGTAAGTCTTAAGTTTTCATAGCGTGAAATTAAAAAATGTTCTCCCAAATGTCTAAGTTATTAATCACATTGTATAAAAGGTCAACACAAAACAACTAGCCGAGTGCAAGTCGGATTCGTGCACGAAGGGTCTATACCACCGTAAAACATTAAACAGTACACATTTTTAAAAAATAGTTAATGAAAAACCAAAATAAAAATTAAGATTGAACACTCGTTTTTTGTACGAGAAACCCGTTTAATTTAATTTAATTTTTATTATTTGTTTTTATAGCGAGTAAAGTAATACACACCGTGTGAACATTTTAAGCGTTTACCTATAGCAGTTATTAAAATCGAGCAAGAAACGCCAAAAAAAAAAACTACCTTTCTTATATGGGGCTTCCTTTAATTTTTAATTCAATTTTATGTTTAATATTTGATGTTACAGAGGCAATAGAAATGCACGCTCCATGAAAATTTCAACTGTCTTTCTATTATAGCGCGTGACATACAGTCGTATGACAGACAGACATCTGTCAGCGGGCAACGAAGACTTACTAATAGAGCCCCGTTGACGCCCTTTGCGTACAGAACCCTAAAAAATCATCCAAGTTCAACTCGCAGTTGCGAATTGAACTCGCGTGATGAAGGTTACATATAATGAATATGTTATCTACTACGATCACAAAATGCGAACTAAATTTTTTTGGGGTACCTAAAACAACTTTAATTTTAAATTTTAAGTAAAGTATTGAGAGTTTAATATCATGTTATTTTAAGACCATAGACTTTTTACGTTTTCCTGTTATCCATAAGCATAGAAATATTTTCTGATTTTTTTTAATATTAAACTATACAGAGTGATATACCAATAGATATATCACTCTGTATTTTTTTTTATTTCAGTAATTGATAATAAATTCGGAGAAAAGTGACGGACGAACAGAAAGACATACCAGTGATCTTATAAAAGTTCCTTTTTTTCATTAAAATGCGCAGAACCCAAAAAAAAAGCACAGATGATTTTTTAGTGATTTTTTTTTTTTATTTTTAGTAACTTTTTAATGAATATATTCACCAGTTAGTTTTTTAATCGATCAGGTTTTATATCAACTCGCTAATTATATAAAATAATTATAAGTATGTTTTTTCAAAACATTATGTGAATTAAAAAAGTAATATAATTTGTAATGAGCATATTTTTGTTATTACATATAATAAAATTATAATCAAATTCGAAATTAACATAAAAAAATTATGTCAAATTTTTACTATCAATCATAATGGAGTGTGTTGATTACTATTAACTAATTAATATTAATGTCCAATATAGGATTCAATGCACCGTTAAACACGAAATATTAGTTAATTTATTTTTTATTTATATAATAATTATAAAAAAAAGCTCCGAACAATTCACGGGCAGATGAACAACAGCAAAAACAATATTAAAATCTCCTTCGAATTCGCTACGGTACGAAAAAAAGGTCGATGTAGAATGCAGAGATCCTTAATCATATTTTTATATATCCAATTATATACATATACATTACAAATTATATTACATATAAAGTTATATAATGCTACGTGGCTCACGAATTTCACAGTAGCACACCACCTCCAGACCGTGCGCAACTTCGTGAAGGTGAAACCAGCGCCGTGGGTGCTCGGCCTTGGCGCGCCGCTCGCAGCGCGCTCGCCGCGTGCGCACCGCTGTAACCGCTGAACTATAGCGGCGTGTAATCACTGCAGCTAATTTTCACATTTACTATGGAACTTGAGAAAAAAAAATTAAAACGTTTACTGTCAAATTGCTAAGTGTAACAAGCCATTCGTATAAAAGTAGAAGTTGACTGACCGACGCGCGGCTGAAACGGCCGGATCTGGAAACTTGAAATGTTATACGAGGCTCACTTTTATAATGTAGGTGAGCATTAAGAAGGGGTTGTTCTATCCCTAAGAGGGTGTAACAGCGGGGTGAAATTTTGTATAGGATCACCGTTAATTTTTAAATTTGAGTCATGAAATGCTATTTGAAGGTTTTACTACAATAAAGAAATACGTGCTTCAGTGCTTTTGAAATTAAAACACCAAAAAGAGTGAATTGGGGAGTAAAGTTTGTATGGAGGTACCGTTAATTGTTAAATTATTTTTACATATTGAGACCTTTAGATATTTGTATAAGCGATTGATATATTCGATACAAGGAATCGAAAACAGAACCAGTACGATAGCGGGACGTGATCAGAATCGAGAACGAATTCGAAAACGGAAGATGATTTACCTGCAGTGGCAGAGATTTGAAATCGAGAACAAGACTTGAATCGGTATTATGATTGCCATGCAAGGTTTGCCCGAATATAAGACACGAAGTAATACACACACGCGGGCAAAGACGCGGGCGACAGCTACATATAAATTAAAGTAATCACGTATAGTCAGTCATTGAACATCCTTTTATAAAATTTTTCGTTCGAATACCTTGAATTTCTAAAAAAACTTCAGAAATAGAAATTTCATTAATAATCTGTAATTGCTTATGATAATTAAATATTATTATTGGCCAAGGGTCGGGCAATGGTTACTAACAATAATTTTAAGTAGGCTTTCATTTTGAGAAAAAAAATATATATCTACATTCACAACAGGAGCTAAAGATATAGAGTAAAAATTCATGAGCAACTTCATACTCATAATATGTGATTCGTTATCCCAGGGTTTCCACCAGGAGTCACAATGATAAGCGATCGCGAGCCCAGCACTTAGGTAGCAAAAAAAAAAAGTAAATAAACAAATTCATATTTGTTTATTTACTTTTTTTCCAGAAACGTTCGATTGCCAATTATCATTGTATTAATATATTGTATAAATACAGTAATCACTTTTTAAATATTGTTTGTGGAAGTGGCCAGTTCCAGAAAGTTATAGTGTGCCCCACGTACATGTATGCCATCTCCTGGTTAAGTAATATTACGTATGTATGTTTTATCTTTTTAAAATCACACTAAAATATTTATTTTGGCGAATATGACATTTTGGTGTTGGAGGATGTCTAACAAATGAAGTCCTTAGCTTAACGGCTATTTTGTCAGCCAAAAAGATCGTTAAGAGAATTTTCAAAAATTAAATTGAGTTAATGATATGAAACGAATTATTTTGCACGTATACCATAAAGGAGAACTTCCACTCTTTAAAATCTATAGACGGTTTGGAAAATAAATAACTGTCGGGAAAAGCGCCAACAAAAACAACTGTTTTTATCTTCCAACATTCAATTGTATTGTACAAGGAATTATCATAACCAGAGCAGTCGATTTTTGCATATGATTTATTACAGCGAGATAAGATTAACGTACTGTGTAAGTGCTATAACTCCAAGCTACGGTGTATGGTTCAACTAATCACGAACAGCGACTACATTTTATATTTACTATTTCTTTTAACAATTTTACCATATTATTTTTATGTAGAGCCTTTGTTAATTAAATGCTAAATTTCGTATTCCCTCAGGAATCCTATTAGATACGTGCACAGCCGGAGCCAAAAAAGATTTAGCCTTTTGCAAGCGGAAATGACGAACGATCATTTTACTTTTATTATCTGTATTACTGTCTTAATATTACGAATATCATAGCTTACATAAATATTTGAAGATTTTTATGCACGTACCCACTTAATCTCATAAATATACTACGATGTTACAGATAGATTGCAGATTTCTTTAAATTTATTTTTAAAAGGAGCTTTTTTCGTATTGCACATACATAACTCTGTAATGATGAGCAGGTGCCTCGCCTCGTGCATTATTTCTCTCTCTCTCTCTCTCTATTGTCATATGCATAACAACTGTCTCTATCTCGTATTTTACGGGCGGATATCCCACGCAGCCGAAAGTAGGCCGAACCTTCCATAGAATATCTCTTGATCTTCGTCTTAACATGAGCAAATCGATGTTTTGTTTAATATTCAAAGTCAAACCAAAATACGCGCTAGAGACCCCGCCTTTACATAGAGTGAAACTGATTAGCGATTTCAATGTTCGTTGCTTTTACTTATATGCCCATAAATTGTAATTACGCGAATGCTACGAAACTATAGCGACCAGGTCATAGTGTGCTAACATGGCAATTTTTCTCAATGGATTACTAGCGAACAGTTACTAAACACTAAATTTATTGCTCGAGGACCTCTTAAAATCGTTTGTATTAAGCCATAAAAAAAGTGTTTTTTTTTAAATCATATTTTTTATAAACTTTTTCATGTTACGTACTTACACTGAGAGCGAATAAGTTCACTTCCTATCCGTGCATTGCGCGTCCATCGTTTCTCTTGTGTTAACTGAACCATAAAAAAATCAAAGGGAACCATAAAACAATAAGTTCCTTCTGAAACAATGACAGCGGGTCGTAAACGCGCCCCTCGCGCCACCTCGCGCCCTGCGCCGAGAAATAGGGCAGAGAAAAAAAATTCTCCGTAAACTGTTTATTGCTTCTAAAGGAACTCTTTTTAAGTTTGCCGACATAAGGATGCCGTTTAAACGATAGGTTGAACCCGACGGCTCTGCTCTTGGAAATGGTCGAAATGGTTGTGATCGTTTATTTATATTGTTGTGCTAATGTTTTCTCGTATGTTTATAATATTGATATTAGACGAGGCTAACGTTTATGTTATTGTATACTGATAACGTTGTTCAAAACTTAATAGTTACATGTTGTATGTTACGTTATAAAAATTACGACATTATTATTGGAAGTAAATCACCGATTCCCGATGTGTTGATAGCTTGTAAAAAAAGGCTTTAATGCAAAAATATATTAAATTAACGATTTTTAGTTTTGAGTAAATTTAGGGACGTTAGAAAACAACAATGAGATCGAAATTTTAAAATGTTACTACATGTTGTTATGTTGTTGTTGATGTTACTAAACACACGCATACTATAAGTAATATTTTAACACCATTAAACTAATCATTCGATAGATTGAGTCTTATACCTAAAGCGAGAGGACAAAAAGGAAACGGTGAAAAAGGTTTACTTTAACCACTTTCAAACATAACGTTATATGCTGTTTTCCTTAAAGGAAATTTCGACATTAATTTATTGTTTTACTAAAAAATAAACAGGAATTTAAAATATGTATCTACACTGAAATTTAAAGGTCACTTTCAAAATAATATTTTCGTTGTTCAATTTCAGAATATTTTCGAAAATAGGTATAACATATTCACCTAAAAATTAACGCTTTCTGTTACGCGGATGAGTGCCTGAAAGTAAAACTAGACAAAAATGTACATTAACTTTAGATTCTCTTGTGGGCTTTTTTGTTAAATATACGTTAGTACGTGTATTCTTTTGTATGGCTTTAAAAGATGTTTATTCTTTTTTACTATTCCTTATTATTTTCTATTATTTATTCTCTTATAAATTATTCTCTATTATTTAAATAAAAATAGTAACTTTGACCACGAATTAATCAAAAAAATGCATTATTTCGGCCCGACACAAGCCTATTACGGCATTAATCAATACGTAAATGATTTTAACGCTTGAGCGTAATAGTACAGTGCAACGCATGAAACTCTGCCGATCTAAATTGTCTGCGACTAATGCAATGCGCAGGTATTCCGGCTCGTCCTTCTTCTCCCCGCGTGGCAATTGCAACGCTTTCGTGGCTGACTTCACAGCGGCAAAGTTTCGTGCTTTGTACTTGTAATAGATTGGTAACACTTGAGCATTTTTTGAGCAGAGTATTAAATTTAATTACCACATTTTTTTTATAAAGGAATTCTTGCTGCATCGTCCTCTTCCTTGCATCTCTGAACCAGTGGTAAATTCATTTCAACTTCTTAAAAGCGTGTACAGCACCTCACACTGATTGATATCTCCTTGTTTTGTTTTATATTACCGTTAACTTCACTTTCAAGTATTGATTACGAATTTAAGAGTGATAGAGAACGGGCTGTCAGGTTCTCATGCGTACAGTGTCTATTATACAATTTGTGTTTTCGATTCCTAATAATTTTAACACCTATTTTCTTATTAAACGTATTAAAATATATACTTCATATACGTAATGATCTTCTATGCAGAACTGAATTTTAATTTCATAAACGTTCTTTTGAGAAATTGTCAAATTGGAAAAGTGGTAGTCTAAAGTGATAGAGCCATGCTGCGGTCCATTTGGCTGCAACAAGAAAATGGAACGGCTGGACCGGTGAGATACCACACTTTCAAAGAATACAGACGCGAAGTAGCAGCTATTGCACTCCGTCCAGTGAATAAGAGTTCCGGTGTTCCACTCATTGTCTGTCACCCCCTGCCCATCTATCAATCTTTCCTCCATTAGACATAAGAGATGGGTAACGCACTAATAACCCCTCTGGAGCGTGAGTGTCCATGGGATGCGGTGATCACCTGCTTTCTAGTGGCTCGCGGGCTCCTTCGCCCCCTTGAAAATGTTATATAACGGAAGGAAAACAATCTGACCAAGTGTGATCCTTAATATTTATTTACTGATTATAAATAAAATTGACGCGTCTTCCAATTTGAAAGCGTGGATATTAAATGATTAATGTTAGTTGATATATTCTGGGTGTATTTTAAGAATTTATCTACCTATTGTGAATATCGGAATTGTATATGAAAAATAAAGAATATAATTGAAAACTTTATCTTTCTGTATTCGGTAGTTTCTGTATTTCACATTTGTCGATCGCACCGCCGTGATAGTCGGCGGGAATGTTTTGTTGAAAATACGTAAATTCTTGAAATACACCCAGTGTAATCCAAACTCTTTTATATAACTTGCTATATAATTTTTTTTATTTTAAGTTATTAATCGTACAAAAAGCAAAAGCAATTTGATTTATATATAAAACTTAATAAAAAAATTATTATATCCGTCATTTATAAAATTAAGTTTTCATTAAATGATTATCAAGTTAAAAACAAGTAAGGTTTGTAAACAGTCGTGTTTCTCAAATTCTTTACAACATGCAAAGGTATTATTAGATACATAAAAAATGGACATAATACTATATGCTTATTATAATTATTAAAATAACATATAAAATAACGTATTATTTCTTAGTTTCAAATTTAATAGTTTCAACCCCGATTCTGACCGATAAGTATTTAATGGGTGGCCTAAGATTAGAAGTGATAATACTATCAATGGATAATACTGGCCACCACTAATTAACACCAATATACATTACAATATACGATAGCTTGTGTCAATGTTAGAATTATGATCCTTACCTTTAAGCGGCTGCTCGTGGCTTTGCTCGTAACGGAACAGGACAAATTATGTCCGAGCTCGATTTGAATCACTATCTCTATCCTGATGCCAGATCTGGGTTTGGATCTCAGTACTGCACTACTTATTTTGTCTATTATTCTGAAATTCACACATAAACTCGAGCATTCAGAGCTATGATGAGAAGCTTGTGAACGAAAAGCTTAAATAAATAAAAATATAATTTTTTAAAGAAATGCGATGTGATTGGTATTTATAGGGTTAAAAATATTTTTGTGATTACAGTGTTTTATACAAGATATTCATGTACATACGATTTTGCATTAAGAAATTAATCCTTTCTCGCGATATTTATCTATCCATCTATAAAATATAATTCATGAAAAAGTCGTAAAACCCGTAAAATTTATTACAGGAGTAGATCATCAAAAACAAACGTCTATCTTCTCGACCCCTTCCGCTTTTATCTATGGCTATCGGGAGCGTTGGCGGGCCTATTGTCGGCGGACAACGGCAGCGTTGTCCGTGACACGGTTTCATTCATAATTACAATGAATCATTCCGCGAACGTCTCCTACGCTCTAGTTCGATTTCTACAAACTACCAGGACAAAAGGAAGTGTAGTCGAACTTATATCTTTCTTATATATTGATCCGGGCGAAATACCAAAATCTATAGGAAATTATATATATATATATTCTTCTTCTACATTACTTCTTCTCCTATATATATTGTAGAAGCAGTTCATACAAATAAACTGGCGTTGTTAAGTAGGCCTCTGGAACTCGAAGGCGAACACCGTAAGTGTTGATGTTTTAATTTAATATATTGTTTTATTAAATTTTATAACACTACGAGTGCTACCGGTTGTGAAACTAACTGCATCAGCATAGCATAGATTTAGACAAAATCTATGGTCTAATTTTTTCTATAGCATATTCGTGGGACAAACCAGCTTACGAACCACCAGAGAGCAATTAATCATCGCTACCGATGGCCATTCGTCACACTCGCAACTTCAAGAGAATCACCAGCGCGTTGCCAGCCTCTTGCATAGAAATAGGATATCTGATGAAGGAGGGGTTGTTGGAGGCGGAGTGGGGTGTTAGATAAGAGTGAGCCTCCCCTCTCCAATATTGCAGTGTAAATATTTCACAAAATATTTACGTTCCTATCGAGAGTATAGAAATTTAGTGCAAGCCATTCCCTCCTTTACCCCCTCTAACGCGTACTACAGACTCATAGATAATGCACTGAAACTTATTCGAAGCGAATTTTATCACAAAACAAAAAAGAAATCGTGTGAGTTCACACGCGACATAAGTGAAACTTAATATAATGAGATATATGCACTATGGAGATGGGTAGACAGAGAGACAGAGAGAGTGCGATAGATTGACATTTTTTTTATTATTTAACGTAACATTGTAGTAAAGATAGAAATTGTTCGATTCAATATAAAAAATACACAACACAGAATAATGTACATTTCTCTTTCTTCCTCTCTTAGTGTATATTCGAGTAGATTAAGAATATAGTATACAGCATGGAGTCTAGTCTCCATGGTCTGCAGAGTCCGTGCACGGACCCGTATACGCCGGTGGAGTGGTGGGGACGCAGACCGCTACGGAACAACGCACGAACAGGAGACGAAGGATACGGAAACTATATACAAACGCGTTCTATCTCATTCTCTCACAGCCTAAAACCTGTATATACATTTACAGCTATCTCTTTTTCGTTTCATAAAATCCAATTCACACCGTCGCAAAAGAAGTTACACTTCAATTTTAAAAATATTTGTAAAAAAGAAAGTTATAAAACGATTATTGACTAATATTGAATTAAAATATTCAGTTCTTAGCGCATCATTATTAACCCATAGTATGACGTATTGGAGCTCAATATTTGAGGAGTCAATTTAAATTCATTAACAACTTCAAATATAATACGAACAGACAGTCTTTTCAGACGTCATCTCATCGTCGTGTTACAGAATAAATATAATAACTGTGTAGCGATTTGTGCTGCGCGAACACATATAATCAATTGATCGTCAATTGACGATCAAATTAATAAGGTTGTCTACTTATTTAAGAAAACATTCATTGGTTATGATTGATGAGAAACATAACGTACGGATTTATTTATTGAACGTTGATTTTAAATAAGTATTTTTATTAATGGTTGTATTTTGTGTAAATTTTATATGATATTAGTGTGAATTCTCAAGAATATTGAATAACATTAATTTTCATGTTAAACAGATAACTAGAACTCTTCAATCATTAAGAATATCGAAGCTTCGGTCGATGTCGATCGGTGCAGTTCTCCAAGCTTTTTGGAATATTTTGAAGAATAATACCTTATATGAGTATGTATTAAGTTTGTCCATCGGTTCCATCCACCGGACGTCCATTACTGGACACGAATTACCCAACTGTCCCATTTTACCGAGGTCGTGTGACACACGTCAACGAAATCTTCACATGCTACATTTCAGAAATCGAACGAGACACTGAAGTGATTATATCCATCAAACAAATGACTTCTAGTTTGATAAGGGTGATGGCAAATGTGGCGAAATCTCGCCAATTTAGTGGACGGGGTTAATCGAAAACCTTATGTCAACGTCGAGATTCAAAAAATTATATTACACCATATTCTGTAACAGTAGGTGTCTGTTATCCACAGCGAACGCGTTGAACTGATTTAACTGGTTAAAAACAGGGGGAAACTTTCACGTGAATGGAGGGGTGCGATTAAAAAAAAAAATGAAATAATGGTTATCCCCTAAGGAAACTAACAGGACGTACTTTGCATTCTGGTTTACTCGCATCTGAGAGTTCACAAAGTGAAATAAGACTCAGTTTTGTCGTAATAAAAAATAAAAACGTGTGAATAATTAAAAGGAGATCCAAACGTGATTCGAACAGCATATTGCTTTGCTTTATGCGTGGCTGTTTAGTCGTTTTCGAAAATTGTTGGATCAATAAAAATAAATCAATAAACATTTAAATTACTAACTGATTATTGAGAGGCGTTGGGAATAGAATTTGTTTATTGATAAATTTTACTCCTACTCCCAGAGTAGAAGTAAAATTTAAAAACTGACGAAGAAAAATACTTTAATTTAGAGAACCTACAAAGATTTATGCCTTATCTTTGAAAAAAGATGATTATCCTTGTTAACAACTACATTTTGTTTATGATCATTTTCATTTCGACCCAACAGCCGTCATAGTTCATACGTTATTGCCATTTATGTACATAACTCATGTATAGAAAAAAAAATGAAACATGGTGGCAAAGACACCAATTACTTTAAGATTTTTTATTTTTTTAGGAGTCTAATTTCACTAGATATTTTACAATGCCACATAGAGTATAGTAAGTTGTGTATTTTTTCCATCTTTCATCCATGTGTTTTAAAAACAGTTTACGGCTTACCTAAAAGCACAAAAAAGTAGCTAAAAGAACTACAATGAAGGTATAAAAGTTACATGATGATTCTTGCCTACACACAGAATGGCTTATGTACAGTAATTGGTTACTTTTACTAATATCTGAAATTTTTAATAAGAAATGCATTTCATATGAGAAAATTTAGTCAAATAAAAGTGCACGTTCAACGGCATCAAGCACTTAATGCGGGTTTGGTTTGTGAAAATGAAAATGCATTAGATATTTTGTAACTTAAACGATGACTTTTATTACAATTTGTTCTATTTTTACAATTCGTCCATTTGTACAAAACAATCTTAACTATAGTATACACAAGTGTTCATACAATGGCTTTATGCGCATTCTTCGCTAAAAACTGTTTCAACTTAAATAATAAAATTTCTAATCAAAAATAATATCGAAATTACGTATACAGAGATCGTGGCTTTTGGGAGCATTTGACAATTTACTATTTAGAAGGGACTCGAATCAAAGTAGTTCTTAAAAATACAATTTTGAATTAATTTTAAGATACAGTTGCGTGCAGAAAACACATGATAAATAAAATAGATTCGATTAAGTTATTAATTTGAATTCACGTAACAGCAAACTAAAAATAGATTCACGTATCTCATAAATTTCCACACAATAGAACTGTCTGTAAAATACATCTTAAAAAATGAATAACTTCTAATAAGGCCGATTCATTTACGCAATGAAAATTAGGTCGTATCGCTATCAACACAGAGTGCAACTTCGCTGTTACACATTTCGCAAGGACGTATCAGACTTATTGTTATCGCATATTTCATTTTAAAATGAGGTCGAGCTAATTACTGTATTGCCAGAAAAAAAAATGGACCCTTAAACTGACAACATACGTTTCTCTTCTCTATTTCTCTATTCTTTCCTTCAATCATATACTATCTATATTTATTATT
Source organism: Eumeta japonica (assembly GCA_005406025.1). NCBI lineage: Eukaryota > Metazoa > Arthropoda > Insecta > Lepidoptera > Psychidae > Eumeta > Eumeta japonica. The sequence goes on from BGZK01000044.1 coordinate 955,731, forward strand.
AGTTAAAAATATATAAATAACAAACAAGTCAAATCACACGTATCGAAACTATATCACAATTGTTAGGTACCTTTCTAAACTGTCGAACATTCCTTAGCAAATTTTACAATACAATGACAAAGTTACAGTCAACAATTTTTTCAACCAAACAAAATCATTGATAACAAACATATTCCAACATTATTTTTGTCGTTTATGTAGTCCGCAACAAAATTAACAAAAACAAATTTAGTAAAGAATACACCAGAGAGGGGGCACGCGAGCATTAAAAATTGTTGAAACATGATACAGGTACTAAAACATAATATTGACAAAATAAAGGAGTCAATAAAACAGATACATCTTCAATCCAGAAAATTGCCATTTTAATACACACAATTATTATGATTCAACATTGTCATAAAAGTTGTGTGTGATTAAAAAAATATCTTACATCTAACCATAAACTAACTCTTCATATGAATGTTACAAAGTAACTTCAAAATTACAAAGACTTATACGCAACATTTACATTAATATGTTGAGGTGTATAAAGAGAATAATATTTTATATTACAAAAAATATATAACAAAAGCGACTTGCGTTGTATTACAAAAAAAAAGCATTTCAATGAATCCGACAATACAGTTTTAATAAATTATTTCTGAGTTTAAGTTTAGTCGACCCTCAACAGCCTAGTGTACATACAAAGTATGCAACTTTACGAACTGTTATGCGTTTAAATAATTATTATTCACATTCATTAAAATAATAATAATATTTTATAACATACATTTATTGCGATCGTGTCAAGATATAACAGAATGTCTTCATTAAAAAATATCATTAATTAGCGACGAAAACTTTTTGCTCGATAATTACTCTATATAAAATATATAACGTAATACATTTTTTGCATTAACATAATTTTATAACTCATGTTCACGATCGAAAACCTACGTAATCATTTGTTTCGTCATCATAAATTGGTTAGATATGAAATTATTTTGTAAGCAGCGGAGCTAGGTCAGACTGATCAAAATTAACTATACTAACAAACGCTCGCTCAATTCATAAACCTACAAGCTTAGGTAGACTATTTAATTTTTATTATATTATTCTGATGGATGTAAACAGTAGACCTTCGTTTGTAATTTTTTTATCGACATTACGAATCAAAAGATATCCATGAGAAAAATGGACCAGGTAAGAGATAGAAAGGAGGATTTTGTGATATTATTTGTTCCGCTTATACGGCTTAACGATTCAATACGTGCCCGTGGTGCTTTGCATACACGTAGCCCGTATTACGGTAGTGAACGTGGGTGCTTGTATTTTAAATCATGAATTCAAAAACAAAACGAAATTATTAAAAACTTTACGTTGTACACGACGGCGTCGAGGTTATTTCCAGATCAACTACACGTTGACGAAGAAGCGTTTGAGATACACTAATGTCGTGAACTCGTGAATATTCTATTACCATTAAGTAATAAAGTCAATTTGGTTGAAAGGCATGTATTTACGTAAATAGTAAATAAAGCTGGTGATTAATAGAAGTTAAAACTACTTATATTATAAAACAATCAAACCCGACACTTTCTAATTACAAAGCAAAGCATCGACCACTCGGGTACCAACGCCGCGCTTAAAATTTGTGCGATGACGTGATGAAGATTTGTAGAGAAAACTCAATCTCTGTAGGCTTAGCATGACAAAATGACCTAGACAAAGACTCTATAGGACTGTCCCTTTCGCTCATTGTATTGGCGGGACCCTATAGAGAGACTCTTATCTAGATCACCATGCTAGGCCTATTGGAAGAATCTATTTCAATTTCGACCGGACCTCGCGAGACACGAACAACGTACCTACTATTCCCGTGGCCCATGGAATTACCCCGTATGATATAGCGACGTCACACGGCCCGTATCGCCGAATTGATAAAGTAAGAACTATAAGATCGATACGTACTCACGATGAACTCTTTTGATGAATGATTGTAGCGCTCAAAAGAACGACGCGGTAGTCGCTTATAAGCTATCCCTGATTACTGGCGAAATCGAACACTTCAATTTTGACTATCAATCATTGAGATATCAAAGATACGAAATATTTTTTACAGTTATAGTATATCCAACAAATGTATTTTTTAACGCTCGCAAACAGATATAGCACACCCTTTCTGCATACCTTTATAACATTATGCACCATAAATCTTAACGCAGGATGCAGCGCAGGATCCATGCACCGTGAACATTAAACCGTAATTAAACTACATCACAGGATGCAATATTAAACAAATCCATTACTATGTAACTTTTTAACTTCTGTTAACATGCGCTTTTAGCTGATTAACGAAATATATCTTTTCTTTAATAATAACACCGAGATACTCTAACCATTTATAAAACTGAATCAAATTGCTCAAATGTATAAAAATTAAAAAAACAAGTATATCAACGTTAAATTTATTTTTATATCAAATCAAAATATGTAATATTACTACAAACAATTTTAATAAATAATTGTTTGTAGTGATGTCATATTCTTTAGTTATTTTATTTTATAACAGATTGCCTGAAAAGTTAAAAGAAAAAAAATGTGAAACGTAGTAAATTTCGAAAATTTAACATCTAATATTTAAATATCCAAGGACCTTATAATCAATCGCATAATATGTAAACTATTTTTAACTGTAACATTGTTACATCGTTGTCTTAGGTTCTAATATACAGTAGAACCTCGTTAAGTCGAAAACCTCCAAATCTCGAAAAATGTTTTGCTCCTCTCTCTTCAAACACCAAAACCTCCATTACTCGAAATCTCAACCCTCTATCGGTCGAAATTATCAGTGAGTCCCCAAGCCATTTTGGTACATATAGTCCCTCCATAACTCGAAAATTAAATTTTACCTCTGTATCTCGAACATAGAATTGTTTTTTAAACCTTTACAACTCGTAAATTTGAGGCTCACTACATCTATAGTTCGAACAGCAATAAGTTACCGACCTTAAGAAATCACCGGCAGTCTAAGTACACCATTGTTTCTTAGAAGCTAGAGTATACAATGAATAGAATTACCACGAATTTATGACTACGTTAACACGTGTTTGCTTGCTTGGTATCAGGTGTTTCATTTTTTAGTTTTGATTTCATATGCATTTGTTGTCGAGTAAAATATTGTCAGAAGTAGTTGGTTCTGCTGCAAGACACATTAATTGTACAACAGTTCATGAGTAAAAATTGTTGAAAACATGAGTGCTGTGAAACGTAAGCTGAAAACTTTGAGTCTCGCTGAAAAATTAGAAGTGCTCCAAGCTGCGAAGAGCTGTAAAAAGGAAAAAGATGTTGCCGAACAATTTGGCCTGCCAATGAGTACTCTGTCAACAATAATAAAAAATGAATCGGACATCATGAAAAAAATACAAAACGGTCAAAGTTTGTCCTGCAAAAGACAACGAATTGCGGAATTTCCGGGCTTGGAGGAGTGCTCACTTAAATGGTTTGAGCAGTGTCGGAGCCAAAATATCAGTGTTAGTGGACTATGTTACAAGAAAATGCAGAAATATACCTAAATCACCGGGACTCACTAATTTCAGGGCCAGTAATGGATAGCTAGAAAAGTTCAAAAAAAGACATGAACTTATTTTTTAAAAAGTTTGTGGAGGAAGTGCAAATGTCAACATTGAAACCTGTAACAAATGGAAAAATGAATTGCAAGACTTGTTACATGGTTACGAACCGGACAATATCTTTAATGCTGACGAAACGGGCCTGTTTTTTAAATGTCTTTCTGATAACACTCTAACTTTTAAAAATGATAAATGCCATGGCAGGAAGCATAGCAAGGAACGTTTGACTACTCTGCTAACAGCAAACATGTCGGGCACAGAAAATCTTTCACCATTGGTCATCGGCAAATCTAAAAACTTCGTTGTTTTTCAAGATGTAAATCACTACCTTTACAATATGAAGCAAATACAAAAGCATGGATGACTTCTGCAATTTTCAAAAACTGGCTCATAAATATTGACAAGAAAATGGTCAAAGAAAAAAGAAAAATCTTGTTATTGCTTGATAATTGCACAGCCCATTATGATATTCCATAAATGAAAGCTGTTAAAATTCAATATCTGCCCGCCAATACTACATCAAAGCTACGGCCTATGGATCAAGGTATCATTAAAAATTTCAAATCATTATATCGAAAAGAAGTTGTCAGGAACATGTTGGATAATATGGAAGAAAAGAAGAATTCTACTAGAAATTTATTGCACGCCATGAGAATGGCTGATAAAGCTTGGCTAAAATTTAACTGCGACTACTATGAAAAACTGTTATGTACACTGTGGTTTTTCATCGTCGCCAACAGAAGCAGAAAACGAAAATATTTCACCTCCTGCGGATTGGTATACAGTGGTGTCTGAATCAGGATTATCTTTTGAGGACTTTGTTAAGTGCGATGACGGGGTTACGGTTGCTGGGACATTATCGGATGACGAAATGATCGATTCAGTAGCTCAGAAAACTGATACTAATGATTTAGATGACATAGAAGACTCGGATAATACTACATACGCTCCATGGGTTTCGATCAAAGAAGCAAGAACCGCACTGAATTTTACGGACTTCATAGAGCAAACCAACAACACTGAAGAACAAGAATTTTCTGCTCTTTATGCCTTAGAGAATGCTATAGATAGAGAACAACCGAATTATCTAAAGCAAAAAAATACTGACTTTTTTAATGCTACATATATTTTTGTATTTTATTTATAATAAATAAAAATATGTGTCGCCTCTGCAACTTGAATTTTTATTAATTTTACCTCTCTAACTCAAAATTTATAACAATGAATCTCTACCTCTTTATGTCGAATTAAAATACGTCTAAGTCGAAATTTCTATAAGTCGAAAACTCTATAACTCGATTTTTGGCGTCCCTTGATGTTCGACGTATAGAGGTTCTACTGTATAAATTCACCGCACAATTATTTTAACTTAATCATATCGACTCGGATTCGAGTCGGTTTCAAATGTCTTTTTCGCATCATGCTACACAGTCAAAGCGATGTATACACATCATTCCATTCTGACATAAATGCGTCACGAACGACTAACTTTCTGTCACATACGAGAAAGATATTGTATTACGACTAGTTGCCACGAAAGATATTTATTACTTTGTGTAATACATAAACGCAAAGTTTAATCAGTGTGATTGTTAAAACTGCTTATTTGGTGTTTTAAAATCTCAGTGAGCGGGTTTATTTAAAAATGACGCAAATACTACAATATTGACGTTAAAAAATACGATATCGTTCCGATATCGCCGTCAACTCGTCACACTTCACGCGAGCGTAACACGGACTCGGTCGGATCCGCATCGCTTACGTATCGAGTTCACTTATAACGTTATCATGTTAGCAGTAGGACCGCACAGCGCCGACAACGGGTTAAGGCGATGCCGCGATGAGAGAGGCGTACGTCTCCGAGAGTTCACATCACCGATGACGGACACCCGAGCGACGAGAGTGAACGAGTGAGACTGTGACTACTAAAAATAGCAGCAGTGCGTGGCCTCAAAATAAAACACGTAAAGCCGGACCAAATAAAATTCATTTTAAAATACAACGACGCTAGTAAATAAAATAACTGTTTTACCATTTTGTAAAATTGTTAGTACAGTTATCCCGAAAATGGAGAATAGAGAAACCGTTAGCAGTTCCGAATAACAGCTAAAGATCATCAGGGTCCGTTTTGAAATTAAACTTTACCGAGAAAATTTTGTCCAATTGTGTATTTATTTTACAGTACACTAACTTGAATAGTAGAACATATACCTAAAATGAAACTCGTAACTCATGCATTAACTGTGAACGAGGAATGCACAAAACTCTCTATCACTGTATCGTCTTAAGGAGCTAGCCGAAACACGGGAGCGAGTGATATATTTACATTTAAATTAAATATTCATCAATCTGGCTGATTTATTGTTCGACATCAGATAATAATTGAAAATTTTAAAGACTGTTTAAAGATACCCCCATTTGCACACCCGCAACTCATACGCACGCCACACCGGAAGAGCGAAATACGATCATTATTCCAACTCTAAACTGCAAAGCGTCGGAGAAATAGTTGTGGAAAATCATTAATTTAACACTAGAATTTTATAAGGCTGTGAGATAAATCTAGACGATTGTCAATGAAACAGTTGCCATGACCCAGGATAATATGCGAAAATACTACTATCGAAGAAGAATGACCATTGTTTGAAGTGAAAACTCCTGCCACAGCAATCGTAACTCAACGACAGCACTTGAACGAGAAATCTGACGGCAATGAAGAGACGAAAGTTAGACAAACAAACCATGATTATTTTAAACAGACAAAGATCAGTTATTTCATTATCAACTAAAGACGAGACACAAAACTTTTTGTGTGGTCAACATTTAAAACATAAAAATTGGTTCCTTTTCAACGTAAAAGCATGTTCTTTTACCATTAACTGACCACATCTGGTGGTCGCATGGCCTATGTGGTCAACTGTGCGAAAATATTTCGATAAAGGAAACTGTTGGAATGGTGAAACCGCATAAAATATTTTAAATATAGGTTAATTTTTATTCACTGCATATTTGTCGATACTACAAAAATCTTTATATGATAACCAACGAAACTCACAGACACATTTTTAATCGCTATTGCATATGATTATGTACACATGCTATTTCTACATGAAACACTATTGCTATATGCCAATTGCCGATTGTTATTTTAATATCAATGTCATTTTAATACATATGTGATTTCGTGATTATTTGGAAACGATTTGATAAATACAAATTACTATTAAAATCATTGAAATGTAAAAATATAAGTTCATTGATATTGAGAAATTTTTAAAGTTTGAAAACACAGTCGACAACCGTACATTAATTTCAATTTATTATAAGCGTGAAACTTCTAGGTCGCCTACTAATTTGAATTGAAATGTTATATATCAAGATTCGCTTCGACCTGTCAAAATGGACTCAAGAGTATACATTTCGTTATATACAAATACACTGAGAGGTTTTATGGCTCAGTGGTTGAGACATATATGGGGGTTCTGATTTAATTAAAGTCGTATTGATCAATGAATTTTGAAAACTTTAAATTCCAACTCCCTCAATCTGGATTGATAAAAGACTCTGGAAGCGTACGCCTGAACAGTGTGCTACAAAACCGTATATAGGAACAACATACACCGGACGTTTGGAATCTACAAAGGCGTCGAAAGCCAGGGACAATACACGATTTTCAGCAACAATCCCTGACCATAGTGTAATTACAGTTTCGATATATACTTTTAATGTATTTTTATTGGTTGATGAGTTCGATTTCTCTGCCATCGCGGTTCAGAAAAAAATATGACATCAGAATTCGACGATGATATACAAAGATAAAGAATCACATTCGATTTTAGTGCGGTCGCTCTTGACATTGACACATTTTATAAAAAAAAAAACTTGTTTTAATCATGAAGCGCACACGACGTAACCTATGCAGCCCACAACCCGACGTCATTTAGACGAGAAAATGAAAGCCAATGGAAATGAATAGATTCTGTTAAAATAAACTATCTCGTATATATTTTGAAAGACAGACATAAAAATAATGGTTATAACTTTACAATCTCGAAACGGTGGAGAATCAGCAACTCAATGTCGATAGATTGGAATACGAATCCAAAACTGTGGTGCTAAAAATTGTTCACGGCTGTCCGCCAACTACGGAAGAGAACGCCATCGTGTTTACCGATCCATGCACGTACGTATGTATGAATGTACGCATGCATACATACGTACATAAACACTTCTGTATAGACCACTGGTCACGCCCTACAGATTAAACGGATTGGGTCGCTATAAATAGACGGGTATTATTGCAGACCGATGCAAAATGTTATAACCTCTCTGAAATCTGTTGTGTTGTAACACGCGATTCCGCGACTTTGGCATCTTTAGGAAGTCGTAGCATTTTTCCGGTTGCAATTATATAAAAATAATTGCGCTGGTCATTAAAAGTAAAACAAAATCTATAACCTTTTACCGTCGTTAATCGAATGCGTCGGCGCTACGAAAAATAAATAATTCTTTATACAAAATATGAATATTACATATATACCTGAATTACATTCTTTCATCTATTGTAGCACGTTTATTATAGCGTCAGCGGTATAATACTTCGGTATGTAGTTTTGTCCATTTCTTTATGAAACTATATCTTTTTTAGGAATAAATGCATTTTTAACTTTTCGTTCCAATATTTTTCTTCACTCAATATTTAAATTAGTCACTTCGTTGTTTTGATAATTAATTTCATTTTATGCGACCTACTTGTTATTTTGGGACGACGAAATGCGTCGAAACAATTAAGAAGTGTGTCATAAACTCAATACAGTCTAAATGATTGTACGAGAAAATAATATGAATACAATGTAGAACTATCCGCGTATATTCCGGCCAATAATCGAATAAGAAAAACAATTACTAAATATCAATATATACATCCACAAAGCAAGAAATCATTTTTACCCACAGAAAAGTTTTTTAAAATTTATTCCACACCTACGTTATTTTTCTTAAAGTTTGCTAAATGTAACAAATTGAAATTAATACCAAAAGTTAGCAGCGTTTTAATAGTTACACAGAATGTTATCACCTTTCATTATTTTTATTTCCATACTTTTACCTTCCAACATGATTTAATGATATACAATAAGATTTGAATACATATAACTTTATAGACATTAACGTTTGTCAGTATTTTTGTTACTAAAATTTGTAAAAAAAAATCCGAAGTAAAATAGAACACTGAAAATTTCCTTCCAGGCGTAATATTTCAAATTATCAAATCAAATCAAATCAAATCAAAAATAGCTTTATTTGTAGATAATAGAAATTACACTTGAAATATGTCATAAACGATTATTTTTGACATTAACATTACCACCAACATCGTTATGTGAAATATCATTGTTTTAGGATATGACAGATAACGTTTATACAATAAATATTACAAAACTATCTTATTAGTTTGGTCATTATTATATGTTATATGATCGTGCGTTAAACTCCTATTTGCAAGAATGAGATAGGAAAAATCTTTGACGACTAAATTGGTAATTTATTTAATTAATTTTAATTTTAGTTTTTATTGTGATATCTTGTGGACTTATACATTTTATGTTATATTTTTGCAGTATGAGTCAATTATCCTATTGGATCGTTATGCTTATAATTTGTATCGTTTTGTATTTTTAAATATGGATCTTTTACATAAGTTAAAAATATTGCTTGAAGTGGTAAAAATAACGAGACGCCTAATCGATGAGCCTGCATCAAAATAATCAATAAATAATGAGTGGAGGTAAAAATATTCAATGTTTGTACCAAGTAAAACATGCACTCGGTCTACCCTCTGGAAATAGACCAAATAGACGGAAGCTTACGTCATACATGTTTTGCCATGGATTGTTCGCCTTTCACCTCCTGGGAACATTGTTGATCCCTGCACGCAGCTCTTGGGTTGGGTAGGAACAAGGAATAACTTAATTTCCCGAAAATTAAATCGATAAAATACGTTTTAGTCACGACACGTCATATCGAATTGGAAGCCATTCTGAAGTCACCATGAGGAAAATGCCAACAAAAGTACCAACAGAATAGATACGTTCTATATGAATACACCTTACATATTGCGAATTCTAAATATACATCTTTAATGTCACGTGCTCCACGGACGTACAGACGTTTCGTCGGTCTGAAAACGTCTGTACGTGTGTACCTACCTACTGTGAACAGGAAATTATAAAATTAACAGTCACAATAAGGTCAATGACCGACACTAAAACTGTCATACCTCGTTGGTATAGATCGGGGACAGAGTCAGAAGATAAGAAGCTTTAAAATTCTAAACCATTTAATACATTCAAAGCTACTTTAGACCCTCAATTCAAAAACGAGATAGATCGAGGTGCGATCTGATGACGACCATCCAAAAGAGCGAATGACATCTCCAGTACAGACAACGATTTGATCAGCGGACCGATTCTGTAAACTCAACATAATTGAGTCGCTGTCGTTCTCGCCGAAATCAAAACAGGAGAGAGAAGGGTTGCCACCGCGTCTTCGGTTGACGTAACTTTGACGTCATAGCGATACCGATTGGATCGTTTTAAATTTACAGAATCGGCCCGCGGACCAGCCGGTTTAAACCGATCCGTGTACCTGTCAATAACTACTGTTTCTACGTCGACTTGTAAACTGGTACACACCACGAGTGGCCATTTTGCTCATAGTGAAGCGATTGTTTATGCTGTTGAAAGAGTTATATTGAAGGAGTCACAATACGAGGCTACCGTGATTGTATTAAAATTACATTCGATTGGCATTATATGTTAACTACTGGATGTACATCAAATGATCATACGAGAGTATTTGTCGTAATTTCAGTATAATCAATTAATTTTCCTTTTCGGATTAAATTGTATTCTGTTAAATATATCGTTATAATAATAGTGACGCGAATGAGCAACAATATTAAAATAAATTAGAACACAATTTACGTTAAATTAGCGACTTTCTATCTCGACAATGTTCTGTGGCAAAATTGTCTATGCTAATCCGCGTTGTTTATTTGAAAAAAAAATCTAAGTTTAATATCGCTTTTAAACTTTATTACAAAATTTCAAAATATGAATGTATATTTTTAATAACCTACCCATCGATATATATATAAATTTATAAACTAAATCCAATTTAAACGTTTCAATAAGATCCTAAGACTTTCAAATGTACTAACGCTACATTTAATGTTGACATTTCACATGTTGGTACAAAATTCCAAGGTCTTTTTTTGCTCTACACACAAATTTGAAGTATTTAGCATATGTGACTGTTCGCAACATATAACAATGTAAGTGAATTTTCCTTACTAACGATGTAAGGTCATTAATATTTATAAATGAGAAGTTCTCAAATCTATTTTGTATAAATATTGCATGCTAAGAGTTTGTTTAAAAGAAAGTTTACTATTTTTAATCGCGACCTATATATAGGTGCTTTCATCTCAATCTATACACCTAAATTAATTTTCGCGAAAAGCGCTGAACTGTAGCGTAATTGAGAATGATCCATAGTAAAAGACTAAATAGGGTTATTCAATGGGCTTTAATATTTTATTTAATGAGAAAATTTTCAGACAAGTAATAAAGTGAAGAAATAATGCGATAAAGGAATAAAAGACTGTGGGATGAAATTATTAATACATTAAGGAGATGGTGTTATCAAGGACAATACAGCCCAATCTGTGCTCTCAACTAGAATACTTGTGTATGGAATTATTTATAAATATAAACGAAAACAAAAATAATGAATAACCGCTCTACAAACTCGAAGAGAGCTATCTAGTGTTCCAACTATTTCAAATAGAGGTTTGTGTTTTTTTTAATATTCAACCTGTAGTTATATTTAGTTCAATAATATTAGGATAGGTATTTATAAAATAAAATGTTTCATAAATAATTTCGATTGGTGTTTAATTTTTTTGCTTCCTATTCTCAGTGATCGGTGTTAACGCAGAGGACGTTGGCATCTACTTCCGGCGAAAAAGAATTGTTTATTATTAATAAAACTATAATGAGTCAAATTATAGTTATAATTTCATGTATCCAGCGTTGGTTATCATTTGAAAGGTTTTGAAAAGTATATTTTCTATAATTTCAAGTTGTATTATTTGTAACATAGATTGTCGAGGCCTACGTAGTTATATATGTCAAGGTGAACGCACGATATTACGCGTCGAGTTAATTTAATATTACAACAACAACAAAGCAAACGACATACACACACACACACACATGCGTACCGAGTGCTGGCGCAGTGCTGCACGAATATTTTTTATTTTGCCGACTGCGTATGGAAATATCCAGGCGAGTGTGGTAGAAGACACCTTCCCAAACCTCTATATGGTGTAGGTGGAAAGAGGTATGACCATGAAAGGATAAACGCTGTATGTGATCGTACCTCGTAGAAAGGATGTATTTCTTCGTAATTATTATATCCTATGACGCAAAAATAACTGGAATTGGAAACATAAAGTACCTAACAGTTTATGAAAATATTCATAAAATAACGTAATTTATCTATTATGATGTTGTTATCGATCAAAACTAAAGACTATATAGTGAACTTTCCAACAAAAAGAGCATTAAAAAATTATGCATTTTGCCTTCAAATATTTTAAACAATGAACAATTATAAATTATCCTATATCAATCAGTGCGAAGAAAAACATATTTTTAGGCATAATAAAGATTTCTGGTGAAAGTAGTATCAGCCAGCACACCGCCAGCGGTGAACAATGAGGTTTCACCGAATGTTTTGTGATGCATCATCATCATCATTCAGCATCATTGGCTCGCCTTCAGCAGCCATATGATGAAAGGAATGAACACCCGATTCACAGAATGGGGCGTGGTTAAGGAACAGAACGTAGCGAACAATTTGAAATAACAACATCGACACTTGCAAACATTACAAAGATTGACTCGCTTCTGCCATTGTCATAATGAACAAGAAAGGCAAATGGAACAGAACCTGCAGATGTTCAATCCGGACCACAGATAAGTATCAGATCCGGCCTCACACCGACAAAGGTCACGCGGAAACGTTTCGAGGTTGCTACACTCGAAAAAATTCACTTCATTTACGTGCGACAGAAAAATTACGAACCGACATACTGGTGCGCTCAAAAGCCTACACAGATATTGAAAAGTGAATCTTAGCACCATCAAAGTTTTAAATATACCTAGGGTCTACGACATTTGCTAAATATCTGGATTATATTAGGATAAATAAAAGGTGTAAGTTATTTTGAGATTGGCTTTATTCAAAACGAAAGTAACAACTTCGAAGAGAAACAGAACGGCCTAACTGTGTGCGCTAAGTACCTAACACTCCACTTTATGCCTTCGTATAACTACATGCATTTATGTTTTAATTTGAAAGTGTTTTCTCACACTGAAGACATTCTAAAAATATGTAAGTAAATAAGTAGTTTATGAACCCTTGTGTTGATTTTCAACACAATCGATGTATTCAGTATAACTCATCCAGAGAAACCTTCAAGATAAAAACATACAACGCATTAGAACATATAATATTTGTCTGTTAAAAATATACTCATATTATTACATTTTTTTTTGTAATAAACGCGGTGAACGTAACGTTTATCATTTTTATTAGGAAAAATCCTGAAGGGAAATATTAATTAAAACGATGCATTAATTACATACACATGTATATTACGTACAAAAAGTATACTGCTGCTAAAAAACATTTTGTGCAATGTGACACTGAATATGTCTATGATTTTATATAGACTATTTTTCACCATGGCCTGAACATGGTTTTCATACATAGGCTTCTTTCCCAGTGAAATTATCATTCCTATCCTTATTTATACAATGTGTCCAATAAATATCGGATCAAAATGAGGGAGGAGAAAGTCCAGGTCCTGCTCTATCAGGAAAACTGAAATCACCTTAATGACAAATAACACGGTTTTTAAAATATTTACACTTTTTGTTTTTTAAATAGTCACCTTTAGTGAGTTTTTTGGTTTTTTATATCTATTTACCCATGTTTTTTAATTTTTTATGTTTGGATGAGGCTACTAAATAGAGGTGCTGTTACATGCAAAAAAGATTTTTAAAATACATGTTTTAGTTTTTTTTATAAAATACTTAATTCACAAAATTAACTCTATCCCACCTCACATTGTAAAATTTTGATTGTTCACACTGTAAAAAAAATGTATGAAATGTAGACTGTCCATCATCTTAAAAACATGCCCATTTAGTCCAAATTTCAAACTGGTATCATTTATAAAAATAATTGTATAAATAAAAAAAATATTGTCTTATGAACGTAACACGACGCCAATATTATGAAAACAAATAAATAATCAAAGAAATTATTTCCAGTTTCCAAAATAATATCCCACTAAAAATAGTTGGTTACCAAGCACCGCCGGTTACACAGCGTTAATTTATGCATCGTTGTGATACTCTGTCTCTTTCTTGCACATAAGTTGTGATTGCATATCCTATAGCTCGATCACTCTAAACTTGCGCGCCTTAGGTACGGGCGGGTAGCGGGGACAGTGCGAGACAGTCTTTCGTTTATAACGGACGTGAATCTGCGAGCTGTTTCACACAATTAAACATAAGATATCACGCCGTGTGAACAGTGCACTATTCCCCGCACCCGCCCCTAAGGCGCCGCAAGTTAGAGTGGTCGAGCTATAGTTATCGTTGGGAACGCCGCGTTGCCATTTGACTCAGTTCTGCGATTAGTGTTCGCGATTCAGTACTGTTCATATTCTGTTGTTCTCTGCTAACCATAGACTGCTAAACTGTCTCGCGCTTTGTTATTATTTTTAGACTTTAGACTTTGACACGTGCTTGTGGTCTTTTTATATTAATAATTTAAAATGTCCTTGAGCCATCAATATACGTCACGGGAATATGCAGAAATGCATTTGATTTACGGCGAATGTGGCGGTATTGCCCGAAGAGCAGCCCTTTATCGTGAACGGTTTCCTCGCGCAAGACTGCATCCTGATTATCGCGTCTTTATTAGACTGCATAATGCTTACGTTGAAGGAAGAATTCCTGGTCAACGTGGCGGAGAAGGAAGAAGGCTTGACAACGACGACGATGTATTGGACGAAATAGAGGACGATCCATCAACGTCGGTCCGCGCGATCCAAAGACGTACTGGCATTCCAAAATCCACTGTACACAATATTTTAAAAGATACAGACTCCATCCTTACCACGTGCGTCGCGTTCAAGCATTGCTTCCCGAGATTATCCAAAAGAATTCAATTTTGCCGCGTTATGCTAAGTAAAATTAGAGAAGATCCTAATTTTTTAATCAAATTCTTTGGTCTGACGAATCGACGTGCAAGAGACAGGGTATTTTAATATGCACAATCTGCATAGTTGGGCATTGGAAACCCACATTTACATAGAGGACCGATTTCAATACCAATTTAAAATTAATTTATGTGAGTGGTATTTACGATGGTAAGGTGATAGGACCTTTTGAATTACCGGAAAACCTGAATGGTGCAAACTATTTGCATTTTCTACAAAATGATCTGCCGGTTCTCCTGGAAGATTTAAATTTGGCACAAAGAGTGACTATGTGGTACCAGAATGATGGATGTCCAGCACATTACGATACTCGAGTAAGGGATCACTTAAACAATATTTTTCCAGCACGCTGGATCGGGCTTGGCCCCATTCTGTGGCCTCGATCGCCAGACTTAAACCCTTTAGATTTTATTATTGGGGTGTTTAAAGAAAGTTTATGAAAACCAATACAGAATGTACAACAATTGCGGCAACGTATTTTCTCAGCCGCTACAGAAATCACTCGAGACACGAGAATCACGGCAGTACTAAAAGGTCTTTCATAAGAAGATGTCGAATGTGTATTAGGCAAAGTGGAGGTCATTTTGAACATCTTCTTTAAAATAGTTTTAGTCAATTTCGATACATTTTTCCATAAAATAAATTATTTTTCTTAATAATGATCAGTTTTTTTTCATAAAATTTCCACCTAATTATATTCATATAAACAATTAATATTTTTAAGATTGTTTTTATAAATGATACCAGTTTGAAATTTGGACTAAATGGGCATGTTTTAAGATGATGGACAGTCTACATTTCATTTTTTTTACAGTGTGAACAATCAAAATTTTACAATGTGAGGGATAGAGTTAATTTTGTGAATTAAGTATTTTATAAAAACTAAAACATGTATTTTAAAATCTTTTTGCATGTAACAGCACCTCTATTTAGTAGCCTCATCCAAACATAAAAATTAAAAACATGGGTAAATAGATATAAAAACCAAAACTCACTAAAGGTGACTATTTAAAAAACAAAA